>VUYV01000064.1:4246698-4433688 GCA_008711295.1 Anarhynchus alexandrinus | reverse complement strand
CGCGGCGGCGCACGTGCCGGCCAGCTGCGGGCCGCGGGGGGGGCGCGCGGCGGACAGCCCCGCCCCGGGGCGGCGCCCTCGGCTGTGAGGAGGGCTCCGACCGGCTCTGTTCTTCCGCGCTTAATTGAACTCTGGGGCAAATTTGGGATTCCCTTTCGACCCCCTGACACCCCGGCGGGGTGACCGGAGCCCCCCTGGGTGCCTGGTGGCTGTCACCGGGGCTCTTGTTCCAGCCGGGCAGATGAAACCCAAAGGGTCGGGGCGAAGCACCTGCCCGCCTTCTCCCAGGAGCTGTGCCCGGATGCATGGCAAGCACCCTTGGGTGCCCAGGGGGTGCAGGTACCTGCTAGGGACCTGGTCCTGGGATGCACAGCACCCCTGGCTGCCCAGAGGGTGAAGGTACCTGCTAGGGACCTGTGTCCAGGAGGCATGGCACCCCTCAGTGCCCATGGGGTTGCAGGTATCTGCTAGGGACCTGTACCTGGGATGCACGGCACCCTTGGGTGCCTGGAGGGTGCAGNGGACCTGTGTCCAGGAGGCATGGCACCCCTGGGTGCCCAGGGGGTTCAGGTATCTGCTAGGGACCTGTGCCTTGGATGCACGGCACCCCTGGGTGCCCAGAGGGTGAAAGTACCTGCTAGGAAGCCCAGCCCAGGAGGCATGGTACTCTTTGGTGCCCAGGGGGTTGCAGGTATCTGCTAGGGACCTGTACCTGGGATGCACGGCACCCTTGGGTGCTCAGGGGGTGCAGGTACCTGCTAGGGACCTGTGCCCAGGAGGTACAGCACCCCTGGGTGACCGGAGGGTGCAGGTACCTGCTAGGAAGCCCTGCCTGGGAGGCACGGCACCCTTGGGTGCTCAGGGGGTGCAGGTACCTGCTAGGGACCTGTGTCTGGGAGGTGCCGGCACCCCTGGGTGCCTGGAGGGTGCGGGTGCCTGGAGGGTGCAGGTACCTGTGGATCTGAAACACGTGCTCTGGCCTTCCTGCCTTCCAGTGCTCTTTTAGTGTCCTGGTGTGGCCTCAAGGAGCCTCCTTGGAGCCTGCAGGCCCCTCAGGTGGCTGACCTCTTTGCTTGTCCTCTGGGCAAAGGCAGCTGCTCAGCTGGAGGTGCTGATCTCGTTTGCTTTGTTCCTGTTCCCACCATGGGCTGTGCTGCTGCTCCCAGCAGTGATGACCACTCTGTGTGCTGTTCAGAGAGGTGATTCTCCAGTTATTCATCCTGTCCTGTAAACTTCTCGTGGGTCTTGGTGGCTGGGAAGGTGGTGATACTTGGACACTTCTCTCTCACCCAGAATCAATGGGCTACATAAATAATTTGGGGGAATTTTGCTGGGGGTTATTGTTTGTTGTCACTTGCCCATCCCTAAAGTAATACTGGCTACAGAGGAGGTGCGTGGGCTGTGGTTGAGGAGCCCTGCCATTGCTGCTGGCTGCTGATCTTGGGCTAGTCCTTTGGTCCCTCTGCTTTTGCTGTTTGTGAAGTAGGAAAGCTAATGTTCGCCTCTTTGAAGTGCTAGGAGGGCTGTGGATAGAGTGCGGGGGGAAAAAAAATATATGTAGCAATTGGGAGTGATTGTATGTTACACAGTGAGGGAGAGGAATTCAGAAAAATGACATGAAAAGGAGTACTATTCCTGTCTGTTCATGTGAACTCACGTAGCATAACCTGGGCTGTCACCTGCTTCATCAGTGAAAGAGCCCGAACAGAACAATATGAATGTGTATTTCTCAGGTTTTCTATCAAAATGACTGTACAATTGTTTTGTTTACAAGCATCCTTTCAATATTATTCTGAGGTCAATGTGAGAGGTCACTTGCCTGGAGGGGCAATATCTTCTCTGCATAAGTCTTTGGTGTATATAGAACTTAGTATTCATTGTTTTCATATTTTCTCTTTTCTTGTGAATCTGAATTAGCTCCAAGTGCCACATGGATCTCTATAGAGATGTTGCTTTTGTTGGTGGTTTCATCGTGACTTAACAGAATTCCTCTATTTTCCCCCAGTAGTTCATACTTCAAGATTTGCAGTATGCCTCCAGTCCTTAAAGAACAAATGTAATTACCATATCCTCTGCAGTGGAAGTTCAGCCAGACTGGATAGTTTAGTTTCAGATTTATTCTGATGGTCATATATTATGTACCTCTTTGTGCAGATAAGCTTTTTAAGTAATTGGGTATTATCAATGAGGTATTATTGAAACATTAGAGAGGAGTGTTAATCCAGAAGCAGCATCACTGCGCATGACTTCTGAACAACTGGCTGCTGTCAAAAGGTCCACGAAGAGTCAGGCCCCTTAAAGCAGGGGGTGCCTTTACAGCTTTGGCCTTTCAGTGTAACGTGGAGCCAGGTAACCCCATGAAAGTTTCTGCATTATCAGGATCTTAGTTAATTATATGATGTTGGTGTTTCTAGACAGTCCTCTGTCTCTGGTCTCTGCCTTCTGGACTGTTTTCAAACAAGGATATATTTGAAATAATGTTTTTTGATTGTGCTAGTAATGCCTGTGAAACTGAAGTTTCATGTAATGTAGCTAGTGTCCAGATTTTGGGGGGGTGTCAGCTGTTTAATCAGAGCTGAAGTTGATTACAACAGGAGGATTGGGAATGGTGAACTGTCTTTTTTTTACCTTTTTCAGTTGATTCTAGTGCTTTAAATTTAACTGTGGTTACCTAGGTTCATCTCCTTTCAAGCCACCTTGCAAGAATGGACTAGGGTGTAGAAACATCACTGAGGTGAACATCTTACCCTTTCTGCAGAAGATCTTTTGATCATTTTGTGAGAAAATAGAGTGAGGTCTTTCCTGATTCCCTGGTTGAGAGTTGGTGCCTTCCATTTTTCCAAATAATATTTTGTCCTGCTCTTTTAATGTGGGGGAAGAAACTGGTTTGAAGTTTCAAACTACTGTTTGAGGATCCAAATGAGTATTCTCATCTCTTCCTTGCTTCCTGTAAAGGGTTTGTTTAACTTAGGCCTCTGGAGGATGCTCCCAGCACCTGGGTGCATTGGTTTGCAGCAGCATTAACTCCAACTAAGTTGAATCCTTTTCCTCTCCCCACAGGAATTAGAGGTATTTCAGAAGAGACAACCACTGGAGTTCACAACCTGTACAAGATGAAGGCCAATGGGACCCTGAAAGTGCCAGCTATCAATGTTAACGACTCTGTCACCAAGGTAATGCAACTAGGGCTCTTCTGCTATGTTCTGCTGTCTGACCAGTTTGGCGTTGGGATGTTGTCATTCCCACGCAAGTATTCCCCTTGCTGAACTATTCTTGACGTGGTATTGAAAAGATTTTCACCATATCCTTGAAGTGAGCCCATGATGTCTCTAATGGGACACGCTATTGTAAATACACTGTTTTCAGAACATCAAGGTTGTTCTTTTTGTATGTGAGGACATGCATTCTTCTGCATTTTAATAATGTGAAAACACCTTTGGAAACTATGGCTCCTGGGGTACAGTCAGTTCCTGTGGCAAGGGGCATGTCCTTGCTCTGAGTAGCTTAAAGCCCACAGGCAGGTGGCAGGTACCAGCTGGAAAAGAGAGTGTGACCTACATGAGCTTGTGGCTGGTAAAGGTCAGTTGATCTGACAAGGCATTTCTGTGAGCAGCAGTTGCAGAGGATAGGGCAGGAGGAATTTATTCCCTGCTTAGCTGTATTAGTGCTTCCTGAGACAAATCCTGGTGGATTGAGAGATGAGGGGGAATAATGTTTAAAGGGTGCTGATGCTTTTTGGATGCAGATAAATTATAGTGGGAATTTCAGGCGTACTTAATGTTTATGCGTCTAGATGTTTTTTAAATCTAGTTGCTAAATCTATTTCAAGTTACCATACTAACATTATCCTATTGGGCATAGCAGTTCTCACTGTTTGGCCTGCTTTCTCTGCAGTTTGCTATCTGAAGAGTCTCTCTTTTTCTGCTCACAAAGATGCATCTGGCATTTTTATTTCATAGCTAGTGGGCTTGAATCCAGTTGATCTTGGAAGAAGCCTGTTTCTCTGCATCCTTTTCACCTAGATGTATGCCTCCTGCATAATAACTATTAATACTGTTTAGTAGATTTGGAAATTCAGATGTTTCTAAAAGAGCATCTTGAGTGGATTTGGGTTGAGCTCACTTTATTCTAGTGCTAAACAAGTGCTTATTTTCAAGCACTGTTTGGTAGTAAAAGATTTGTACTAACCACAGTTGCAGATCTCCAGGAAGACATGCTACTGAGCTGACAAATTCTGCTCTTCCAGTTTGGTATTTTCCCTTGGTGCCAGGTTCCTATACTAGTATTTGGAAAGAGAAGGCGGCAGCATCCAGTTCTGGTCTTCCCTCCTGCCATTCAAATGTATTTTTGGGTGGGACAGATGTCTGCATCTGCCACTCCGTTACCTTGCCTGCATGGGGATGCACAAGGATCTGGAAGGCTTTGCTTGCAATTGGGGAATTTGGTGATGAGGAATCAAATCTGACCATGCTGTTTTCCTCCATAAGAAGGCTTATACTGCAAGGAAAATCTGCTGGAGGACTAGAAAAGAGGATTACCAACTAGCACTCGCTTTGGAATTTGGAGGATTGGTAACACAAACTTTCTGAAATGGCAAATGTGCCTGTGATAAGACTTACAGGCACTGAGTCAGGAACCTCTGGATCTGAAGTATAACTTCTTAGACATTAATCCTCAGCCAGCTTCTCAGGCTGGGAGCAATATGCCACTGTACCTTTTAACTCGCTCAGATAATGCATTGGAGTCATAGCTGCAACTTTTTAATACATGGACTTTGCATTTTTTTTATTATAAAAATCTTACAGTTGTAAGTTGTAGACTGAAAACCAAACTGTAACGTCATTTTACATGTGCTAGGTGGCACCAGCTGTAGCTGCAAGGTAGGTCCCATTAGAAAGACCAGTGCCCCTACTCACATCTAGGTATGGAGTTGTAAGATTGCTTATAGCAGAGTGCTACCTGTGTCAAGTGAAAGCAAGAATGATTGGTGATGTAAGGCTGTGGAAAGCACAGGGCAGGCTTTGAGACCAGAATTTTGCTGTGAATGGTGAGTTCTTTATACCCCTGCCTTGGGAAGCACAGCACAACTTTGGTAGCCAGATTTTTTTAAAATTCTTGGCTTCTGTAACTGTTCAGATAATCAAATCTGTTCATAAAGCCCATCCTCCTGGTCAAAATAAAGGGCCCAAGGAGAAGAGGGAGGGAGGAGCATTACAAAAAAATCAGTACAGCAATATGTGTTTCTGAGTTTAGGAACATGTTCAAGTGGAGTACTATTTGACATCTGGCTTAGCAAGAGAATCTTGATTTGGAGGTCTGGCTGTTAAGCTCATGTGTTAATGTTACAGCAGGAGGATGTTGTGCGGTGGGGCATTAGGAGATGAAATCCAGGGGTTCTTTGTTGCAGTGACTGGTATTGTGAATGGCTACTTGCTGGATTTTTCTAGATCTGAGCAGTGGTGAGGTCTGTTAGTGTATTTTGATCTTCCTGGGCCGCAGGAGTGAATTTCTCATGGTTAATGTGTGCAGCTTGCTGCTTCTGCAGGGTGTGTGTGTCTTGCAAAGATTAAGAATATGTGCTAACCAATTGGCCGGATATTCTGCTGGGTTTTTTTGCATACCTGTGGCACTTGGTTCAGTTCATTGTCTGTTAAATGGAAGCAGAGAACTGGTGAACATCTGGTCAAGGAACTCGGACCTGTGTCTGTATGTGATAATTTTGCTTTTACTTACTAAATTCAGGTTACCTCTAACAAGCTTTTAATATGTCCACGCCCTAGTCAGTAGATGCAACATATTTATGAAATGCTTCTTGCCAGGGATGTGCTGAAGCCTGTATTTGGTGTAACTATATAGATTGAAACTCGATAAATAAAACCATTAAACCAGGTTATCTTCTTCCCATCCCTCACTGTGGTTAAACTGTTTAGCTGACTGTCAGCCTCTTGTATGTAGTACTTGCATACAAGTTCATTTTGTTTCTCTAAGGAATTTTTACTTGAGTGACTTTCATCTGTTTTGAAACTGCTCCTTTTTCTTCCTCAGAGCAAGTTTGATAACCTATATGGTTGCAGAGAGTCCCTCATCGACGGCATCAAACGTGCTACGGATGTCATGATTGCTGGGAAAGTAGCAGTTGTGGCAGGTTACGGTGATGTGGGCAAAGGCTGCGCTCAGGCCCTGCGGAGCTTTGGAGCCAGAGTCATCATCACTGAAATCGATCCCATCAATGCACTGCAGGCAGCCATGGAAGGTGAGAACTGGAGGAGATGCAGAAATTAATGCATCTGGTGGGGGTCTCTGCATGTCAGTGTACAGCAAGAAATGGTAGTTGACCAGGAAAGGTTCAGTGGATTTCAGCCCTGTCCCTGTTGAGGTAGAGGTGACTCCAGTTTAACTGTAGGAATTCCTTCCTTACAGTTAAGGAAGGAGTTTATTAGTATAGGCCTTGAAGATGTGTTTGGAGTCAAGGATATAGAGACCATAGTGGGGTAAGGCCCCCATTTCATAATGCTGTAAGGCTGGTTTGGAACGGGTTTGTTATCTTCAAGTTGTGCAACTGTAGCCTCCAGTGTGGGTTAAGACTTCACTAGAATATCTCCACAGTAAAACACCAGATGTTTTTGGGGAGGAGTGCCATGCTGTCTGCCTTTCCAGTTGTGCTCATGGCATGCTCTGGAAGCTGTGCTCCTTCTCTTTATGTGGGTGCATCATGTAACTATGCTTATTCGTACCAGTTTGTCCCATTTCTATTCATACCTGGTTAGAGCTGCAGGTGGTGTGGGTGCGCTTTCCTTTGCAAACCTGACCCCCTGACTCCAGTCTGAGTGCTGTGCTAGATACTACACCTATGGACATAAGACATTGAATGTATAGATCTACAGATTGGAAACAGGTGAGGGATAGATATTTTCCTGCTATGTTGGTATTTAGTAAGACAGGTATGCCCACTACTTTGCCTCCTCTGTAGGTCAGGTGTTGGCACCGACTTCTCTTATTCTTTCTCCATACTTTTCTGCTTGTAATATTGTAGCCCATTTTTTAATAAGTGCTGGTAGTTGGGTAGAGCAATAATTTTCTTTCTTTTCAGGTTATGAAGTTACAACCATGGAGGAGGCCTGCAAAGAAGGCAATATCTTTGTTACTACCACCGGCTGCACTGACATTGTTCAGGGCAGGTATGGTCTAGCCATGTGCTTTAGCAAAAGCATACTTGTACAATTAGATATTTTTTTTTAAATACAGTCATAATTTTACAGCAGTATGGTGAAGGTTAGCACACAGTCTCATTTCTGGACATCAGGATTTAGCATTGATTTAGTGAGAAATCGAGGCTTTGGTCTTTTCAGTTCTGTTGGATGTTGCCATGTTGCAATTGTTCCTGTCTTACAGCATGTAATGATGGCGAAACAAAAGCTGTAGAGGGATAGATAGACTTTTGGAGAATGAGAGTGTCAGGGCTAAATTCTGTGTTAGGATAGATAAATGTGAACAGAGGAGGAGGTAGG
This sequence comes from Anarhynchus alexandrinus, assembly GCA_008711295.1. NCBI lineage: Eukaryota > Metazoa > Chordata > Aves > Charadriiformes > Charadriidae > Anarhynchus > Anarhynchus alexandrinus. Next base: position 4,426,180 of record VUYV01000064.1, on the reverse strand, counting down.
TAAAGGTTGAAAAGTAAAGGTTGAAAGTGATTCCATATGTGAGTACGCATAGCAGACTCGAAACTAGCCTGTTCTCAATAAACTACCCTGCAGTCTTTTTGTTATCACTTCTTAGATCTCAGTTTATAGCCCCTCCACCCTACACAAATTCATTCCTATCTTTGCCATTATGATTGTACATGTTGTAGTGGAAGGTCAGATTAAGTGGGAGGAGATAAGGCCATTATTCTCTAGAGATTTAAAACTGCTGGAAGCTTTAAAGTCATGAAGAAAATTATTTCTTCTGTGTAGGAAAGAGTAACTGTGGGTATTTCAGTTTTGACCAATTAAACAAAATAGTTTTACTTTCTATACTGGGAAAATATTTTCTCTCCGATAACCTCTTATATCCTTGGGAAGCACGCTTCCCTAGAAGCTTAAGAGTTTTTTCCAGTAGACTTCATGTGCCTGGAAGATTACCAGACCCACACATCTTGAGTCAAATGCAGTCAGTGAGCCAGGCACTTTTCATTTTCCCTTGAGCAGAGCTATGGACCAGAGCATCTTCTGGTGCTGAAGAGAAACTTTTTTGTTCATTGATGTTTGATATAACTTTTTTTTTTTGCAGGCACTTTGAGCAGATGAAGGATGATGCCATAGTGTGTAACATCGGCCATTTTGATGTGGAAGTTGATGCAAAGTGGCTGAATGAAAATGCAGTAGAGGCGGTGAATGTTAAACCTCAGGTGAGACAGCCCTTGCACAAGCTCTCTTGCTAGAAAGAAGCAATAGCTACTCAGTGTCTGTTTCCAGAAAGGGGGGTATTTCTCTTCAGGTACTTTGTGTTTCTGGCTTCCTTGGAAGCCAGTGTTTTTCTGGGCTGGTCAGAATGGAGATTCTGCTCTGCTCTTCCCCAATTAACCTGGAACAAGCTGAATGTCATATTCTTATGTTGATACTAAAGCAATTGGTTCCAGGCGGTGCCCAAGTGTACAGCATGGTCTCTGGCGAGAGGTGCCTGGTACAGAGGCATCTTTCTCCATGTGTTCCTACTTTCTTGACAAACAGGAGCCTACCTCTCAGTGGTGGGTGTGTAGACTATTAATTGCATCAAGTTCATTCCATAGAGGAAGTCAGCTTTGATGTTTGGTGTATGCTGAGGAGGTATGGAAATGTGGGGTTTTTTTTTGATAGCCTTCAGCTGAAAACAGTGCTATAACTCAGTTTCAAAAAGCAAACTTAGATGATGAATACAGAACAGACCATTAGAGGCCATATAAAACTTAATGCAGCCCATAGATTGCCTGGTGGCTGATCTGCATTTCCTCTTGGGAAGCTGCTTGCTCGTGTACTGCTCCGTGCCAGAACAATCTTGGTCTTGGTGCAGAGTGCCAGGATTAGAGTGAATCTCAAGCAAATGTCTTCTGGGATTCTGTCAAGGTTTAAAAAATTTGACACCTCTTTGTTTTCGAAGCTCTTTTTTTTTTTTTTTTTTTACTCAGACTGAAGCCTCAGGAAAGCCTCTTCAGAGCTCTGCCAAACTCAGACTTCTCTTCCAGACTTAGTGGCTTCATTTTAGAAACCTGTGTAGACCAGAAGTCTCCGCGTGGGCAGACAAGGCGAGATGTTTTATCCTTGCTCAGCGTGCATTCCCACCATGTATTTACTTCAAGCTATGGCTGTAACTACACAGGAAAATAGGAATCTAAAAATTGCAGCTGTTCAGCTGTGTTTTCTAAAGCAGGGAAACAAAACTAAACTAAATCAAAACTGTTTTGTAAGACCAGCATTGGGGGAGAACATAAAGCAAACCAGGCTTTGTCTGATTTGGCATGGGACTTCTAGTTACCTTTTAAAGAGGGAGTGTGCTTGCTGATAGCAGGTTTCTGGGATAGGTTTTCGGCTTTTTCTAAAAACACCACACCCTAGCATATGTCTTAGTAGATCTCAATCTGCCCTTCCAACTCTCATAATTCCCCTGTGGCTTATTGGCCACCCACATCAAACTCTTCCTAAGCAGTTGTGAGTGTCTTTTCAGTATCCTGTTTGCTGTTGGGACACTCCACGTGGGCTCAACTAGGTATGAAGTTATACCCTCAACTTCTCACTCTGTTCAAGTCTGTTCTTGCCTGTGACCTTAGTGTGGAGCTGACTGTGCTCAACAGCTCTTGTCCTAGAGGAGCCTGCAGCTTGCTGCTTGCTTTCTGCTAGCTTGGGCTTGAAAACTAAAACTGGGTCTGCTCAAAAAGTAAACATTGTTGAAGGCTAAATTGGATGTTAATATCCAAACTACCTGCACATGGCCATTCAATGTAGCTCTTAAAGTCCATATGAAAAATTGTGTCACTTAGCAGAGGTAGTAGCCCCTCTTTCTTTGTATACTCTGTATTGAGGGAGCCAGTCTGTCACAGTTGTATTAGGTGCAATGAGATGCAGTCTAGTCCAAGGTACAAAAATTGTAACATGTTTTTGGTTAAAAGCAGAATATTACCTTTTCAAAAGGATGGAATTAGGGCCAAGGTTGTCGATATGGTTTAATGCTGAAGACCTACCTCCTACCTTGAATCTCTCTGGTCTGTTATTTAAACTGCTGCTGTTGCAAGGAAGGATGTTTGGAGTGATGCAAAGGAGATACCCGCTCACAGAGCAGAAGCTGTGGAAATAGCTGCCCAGTGTGCTGTGGATGCCACAAGCGTGTTTACTAAAAAGTCATTAGCTAAAGTTTGTGAAAAGTTTGACAGCCCTGAGTGGACCCCCTTTGGCTCAGCTTGATGCACAGATAGCTGAAGCTGAGAGGATTTACTGGGGGAAATAGCACTTTACCCTTGGGCTGTTCTTGTGCTTCTCCTTACCCCTATACTGGTTGCCACTGGTAACCAGTAAATCTGATCTTATGTGGTCATTCCACATGTTTGAAGCTTTACTGAAGTGAGGATGGCCTATAGATGTGTGCATTGGCAAGCCCAGTAAAAGCTGGTCCCTGGGTCAGGTTAGTACTTGGGTTTTGTTGACTTCTAGCAGTGAACCTGAAGCCCTGTTAATTAATTTGAATCTCCAGTTGGACTCTGTTATTGGTGTATTTAATGCTATAGTAGCTGCGCTGTGCTAGTGGTATACTGCTGTGCTCCATCTTGTGTCTGTTTAGATTTCTTGTCCCTACAGACTTCAGACCTGCATGACAAGCTAAGGAGGTACCTGCTGAGCAGGTGTTAAGTGAATAAGTTCTGCTGTGTAAAAGCTTCGTTATTCTTCATTTTCATTCTCTGTGCCTGATTGCCATGGTGGCTGGGCAACTGAGCAAGAGGGGACTAATACACGTCCTAAAAACTTACTCATTTCTAAAAGGGCGGAGGCAGGACTGGGAGGCAAAATGTGACTTTAGAGTCCCAAATTCTGTTCTTGAAACAAACTAAGAGGCATAATTGAGTAGAAATCTGTTGCAATTGCTTAACTCCTCCAGGACATCAATTACCTCCTAGGAGCTTGTTTCTAAAGCTAAAGTTATCTTGTAGCTTCTGTCCCTCACCACTTTCATGGGAATTTGCATGTATTGGGACCTTTCTCAGGGCAGCAGTGATTGAGTCATTACAATAATTCATGGAATTGCTCTTAATCTGGGAAGGAAATTACCAGTTTGCCACTTAGGCCATTGCTGGTTTCTCAGTTTTGTTGCTCAGATTCAGAGGGATGCTTCTGTGGTCATCTTGTCCCCAGTGTTTTAGGGTCCTCAAGGGGAGCTCAGTCCTGAGTTAAAGGTGTGAGATCTTGCACTTATCCTTAGAATAACATATGTTTTTTCACATCGAAGTTCTGGGTGAGGTATCCTATGTTTTATAATACCAAATCCTAACTCTCTTAAACTCTCTAAATATTCAAGTTTTTGCTAAGACCTGGCCACTTTTTCTCTCTCTCCTGTAGCAGGGAGGGGAATATAGTACAAGAGCAAAAATCTCTAACCTCCTGTGAAGACATCTGTCTCTTGATCAGAGGATTAATACCAGAGCTGAGGGTTGCTAGGCTTCAGCTAGAGGTACAGAGTAATTGTGAATGTGTCCAACGTGGTGGTTTTCTGTACCATATGGTCTCCATTTACATAGTGGTGAGCTGGTGTAAGAGATTTTTAATGCTTGGGGAAGGAAAATGTCTTGTTGTACCATTCTGACTCATCTGTTGCTTTCAAAGTACAGTTAAGGAGGTAATAGGCTTATTACAGAAAAGCTGGCCAGTAGTTTTGAGTATGGCTTTGCACTGCTGTTTGGCTGCTGTCTGGTATTGGAGACTGATGTGTAGCACGAGCTCGACTCCAGGAAGGAAAGGTCAGGGTGGGATCAATGAGCTTTGGCTCTGAAAATAAATTATTCGTATTATCATGGTGTGGAGGGAAGGGCAAAGCAGCCAGAAAGTCCAGAGCAAGCTAAATGCCGATGGGGAAAGGGAAGGAGGCACTTGTATATGTGTGGAGGTGAACTTAATGCTTGGATAACTTAAATTCTACTTCTGAGTTTATGAATCAGCCTGTTTATCTGCTCATAGATGAGATGTGTTTCCAGGGCATTGACTTAAGCCTGTGCTGGTACTGCTACTATTTTGTATTTATTTCTGTGTAAAGACATTAATTTGCATTTTCTGCATTACCCCGTGCATTGAATGAGTCATGTCAGCAGATCGCTGAAGGTACGTGATTCCATGCACAAGCCAGCAGCTGTCCAGGTGCAAGTTGTGTGGATGTTGTTGGATATAATGTTTTTGACACTAAACCACCTGATTCAGACTTCGAAACTGAAATGCTACTTAGCTGTTACCTTGTAGTATCTTAATCTGTAAACATAATGTTTAATATAAGTAATATTGTAGCTGTCCTCAGGGTTTTTAGTGTTCTGCTTTCTGGCTGCTTCCTTCTTTGTTTCATTACTTCCATAATTTTGTGATAGCCCATGTGGTATTTTTTTGGGTGGATTGAGCACTGTCACTGATGGTTCACAATGGAGAATCAGCATCCGTAAGAAATATTGCAGCTGCTCAGTGGAGAGCTTTGTTACTAACCCTATCTTGCTGTACTGCTCTTGGATAGGAGAAATTAAGAATGTTATTTAGGGCTTCTGTTTGAGGTGGTTACTGTCTGCATATGTTGTGCTGAAAACATAATAATTTTTTGCATGAACCCAAAGAGTAGAAAATAGTGGTGCGGTTGAAGCATAGCTGGGGAAGACAGGTGGAGGCACAGATCTGCTCTGAAGGCAAAATACCTGTTCTAATAAAATAGTTTCTATCAATTTAATTATTACACCTCTGCTTAAGGACCTGCAGAAAGATGTTTTTTCAGAAGATGGTTTTGTTACAATTAAAGCTTCATCTCACATGGCTTTAAGAGTAAAAGGCCAAAGCTTTAAGAATTAAACTGAAAGTGATGTGTTTTGCTTCATATATAACTTTTGAGACTAAAAGTATAAATACAGCTGTGGGGAGGGACCCTTTTAGGTCTTTCACAGTTGCTGTGCTCTGACAGCATAAGATAAATGGACTTTTCTAAAGCATTAACCTTTGTTAATGTTGGTTGTTGAGTATCTTTTAAGTCTTTCCAAAGGTTTGCTCTACTCTCACATGCGTGGTGTGACATAAGCAATAAATACCAGTGACTACTGAATATTCTTGTAACTTTCAGGTCATATTTGCATTTCATTCTAGGCTTTAATATTGTAACCCTGTACAGAGGTGAAGGCAGGGGGGAGAAGAGCTGGTGACTGGTGCAAAGGAGAAGCAGAGTTGACTTTAACACTGCAGGAGCCCAATCTGGCCCAGACAGTTGAGGCACATATCAAGTGACATTATCTTCTGAAGTGACTCGCTCATATAGCTGAAGACTGTCTCCTTAGCCCATGTGAGGCTTGATTCAGTGTGCAGAGTCCTGTTGTCCCCAGTGTAGCTTGGAAATCAGTCTGCATGGAGGACCATGTCTTTGGACCCCTGAGAGCAAAGGAGGGTACACCAGAAGCTAGGACAGCTGAAGAGGGGAGATTTAGAGTAGATGTTAAGAAGGAATTTTTTACTCTGAGGGTGGTGAGCCCCTGGCCCAGGTTGCCCAGAGAGGCTGTGGCTGCCCCATCCCTGGAGGTGTTCAAGACCAGGTTGGACGGGGCTTGGAGCAACCTGGGCTGGTGGGAGGTGTCCCTGCCCAGGGCAGGGGTGTTGGAACTAGATGGTATTTAAGGTCCCTTCCAACCTAAACGATTTTATGATTCTTTTTCTGTAAAGCATTGGCCTTATGGAAGTAAGAAGAGTTACAGGAGAGCAGTTTCAGCAGGCTGAGGTCTCTGGCTCTTACCACTCTGTTAGGTGCAAAGTCTGTGGGCTGTTGCATGCAGAGGTGTTCCCTCTTCTGTCCTGTCTCTCCATACCCCTTGTTACAATTGGGCATACATGAACTGCATTTTGCTGCTAGCAGCATGCCCCCCAACGCAACTGTCTGAGACAACGTGCATGTGGAAAAACCAGAAGAACTGGATAAGTGGTTAAATATAAAGTAGATGCTAAGATTCACGTGTCATGTCCAGAATAGCTGCAGGCTTTGCAAACGCTGGCTGGGAATTGAGGGAAGGGTGTCTCAATTGTAATCAAAGTCTGTGTTGCAAGCCCACTGCTGAATTGGTGATGTGGGGAGAAAGGCCACCAAACTTTGCATGATTTAAAATGCTCTTTGCCCTGACATTGCACTGCTTTTTCTTTTCCCCACCCAGGTGGATCGCTATACACTGAGGAATGGCCGTCACATTATACTGCTAGCAGAGGGTCGACTGGTCAACTTGGGCTGTGCCATGGGTCACCCTAGCTTTGTTATGAGCAACTCCTTCACCAACCAGGTGCTGGCACAGATCGAGCTGTGGACCAATAGTGACAAATACTCTGTCGGAGTCCACTTCCTGCCAAAGAAGGTGAGTTAGAATAGCAGAAAGATGCAAGCTTGTAAGGAAGCCAACTTCCGATGCCATGGTGTGGATTTGTTTCATTTGCGCTTGAGTTCATTTTCCTACTGAATGTTGTCATTGCAAGGAACTTCTGTCCCTTGGAGAATGCTTGGCGTTGGTGATGCTGAGTCTGAAGTGGGCTGGGTTTTGTGGCTAACCTGTTGTGCAGAACTGGGACTTGTCTGTCACATAGAATCATAGGATTGTTATGGCTGGAAAAGACCTTTAAGATCATCAAGTCTAACCATTATCTAACTCTACCAGGCCCACTTCTAAACCATGTCCTTGAGCACCATATCTACATGGCTTTTAAATGCATCCAAGTGTGGTGATTCAACCACTTCCCTGGGCAGCCTGTGTCAGTCTTTGATAACCCTTTCAGTGTAGAGGTTTTTCCACGTGATAAGGAACATCCAGTCACTCTGGCTTGACCTGGGGCTCTTCCCTAAGGTGCTTGGGAGCCCTGTGCTGCCTCAGGGTAGTCAGGGAGCTTCTCCCAACCAACTGGTTCCTTCTTCTGAATGTCAGCATTCACAGCAAGCTTTCACGTGCCTTTCTAGCAGCAGAGTCTAGTGGGGAGGAGTTGAAGCTGGAGTGAAACTAGGAATCGCATTTACTGTGGTTGGTAGAGTCTGGGTCCCATTTGCACCTGAGCAGAGCTTATCACAATCTGGTCCTAATAGCTTCACAAAATATTAATGACAGATTCCCTCAGGTTTCCCTTTAAACTTATCTCTGCATTCTTTGTTCTTGGAAAAATCTGGATCATGTCACAACTCACAAATTCCTTTTATAAAACTAACCTGGTTTTAATTTTCCAAAACAAGCCTGAGAATTTGAGATGGTCATTGAAAAATGCTGGATTTAAATCCGACTGCCTTTGGAATGCAACCAGGTGTGACGCTAAATGTGAAAATACTTTTCATTTGGAAAGTAGAGCGTGTATGTTCATGTTTACTTATGAAGTGTTTGCTGAAGGACTTAAGCTTCCAAAAGCATCCGTTAATGATCAAGCAAAGCGTACCAGGAATACAGTGTAGGAGTTGATCTGCAAGCTGACACATAATCATCTTCAAAGGAAAAGTTTCATTGACAATTTTCTCAATGATAGTCCAATGTTGTTAATAAAATGTGGCTTCATCTTCTTCCTGAATAACAATTTTTAGTAAGCATACTTGAACTCGCCATGAGAAGCAATTCCCAGATGAGTGAGTTACAAATGGAGTTGCATGCTAGTGGAGCATATGGCAGCGATCTTTTTGGGTTCATATACTGTGACAAAATGCTTTTTACCCTTTGCCCTCTGTAGAGAATTTCAAAGAATAAAGCAGTTGCCTTGTCAGAACCAACAAAAGGTGGGCAGAACAGCTTTCTCTGATAATTTTCTGGCTAGTATCTTTCCTTGTTCTGCGTAGTAGCTTTGAGGTCCAAATGTAAAATTTGAGAATTACCAAGTACCTTACATTGCACTCTGACTGCAAGAATATTGCTTTGATGATCAGGTATTAGACATGCACACATTTCTGCAATATGTGTTCCTGGAAATCTAGGCAAACAGTTGTGTCCATGTTCTTGGCACCAAATCTGTCTATTCTTATGCTCAGCTGTCTGATTTTTGAGGTAGGAATGTCACTTACCTTCATCTAAGTCTGTGTACCTTTTTATCTAAATCTTGAAGTCCCCAAGCTGATGCAGCTGTGAAACAGCTTGTCTCTGCTGCAGTTTGAGAACCTGATCTGGGAAATGTCAGGGACTCTGCTCCTTTTCAAGTGGGTGTAATCTGTCTTAAGCTTGCTGGAAATAATGCACCTATCAGATCTTCACTTCAGTCTAGTCAACCAGATATGCATTCAATTTTTAACCCTCCTTTTTTTTTTTTTCCCCTGGCAGGATCTACTAAGCTTAGATACTTGTTTCCCTTCAAAAAACAGTCCTTCCAGTTAGCTTTTTTTCTGTGATTTTTCCTGGCTCCTATGTAGTGTTTGGTAGCTTTCATGGTTTGCTTCAGTGTTCTTCAACTATTTCATCTTATGTTTTCGGTTGTCTTGTACATCTTTGGCTGTGCTGGTTCTCAAGAGATGTTGGCAGTCCCATATTCTTGATATGTTGGCAGCTCTACTCAGAGTAGGTTGAGCTGCAGTGTATTATACTCTGCACAGATGTAGCTTTTCACCCAGTCCATTACAGTGGGATTACTTCAGAGTAGTTGCTTGTTACCACACTCCCTTTGGGTGGGGAATCTAGGACTAGTTATTGAATCACTTAAGATGTGCTGGTTCACTCAAGCTGAAGATCTGGCCCTTGATTGTTTTGTTGATGTGTTGCCCTTCAAATATTGCAACCTTTCACATCTATTTAACTAGTATGGGGGAAATATTGCCAGTCTTTCCTGTGCTGCTGGAATTTAGACTTACCTTATATCTGTTTCCGTAGCAACGATTACTTGTATTTTGCAGGAAGTACAAATGGTGGTCAAACATGGCCTTCTGTTGTAACTCAGCAGCACCTGATCCCTTCTTAGTGCTGTCCTTTCTGTCTTTAAATATCCTTTATGGCTGTACATTTGCCTTTGGCAGAGCAGCTAGTTTGCCATTTTACTGTTTGTTTTCTGACTCTTCTGTACCTATCACCTGTAGCACTTAACTGTTTTGTAACTTTACATGTTTTTCAGTCCCTTGAGTTTGCATGTCTGCCTGACACCTCTGGGATAAAGAGAGTATATTGACATTTCTGAACCTATGTCCTACATCCCACCTTGGCTTTATTCTTCATGAAGATAATACCAGTAGATACTAGTATTCTTGTTGAACTAGTGATTCTGGAATGAATTTCTTAATACTCTCTAAGATGGGATATCTGGAAAGGAGATGCATTTTTTCCATTATCAGAACTTATCCAAAATTTTAAGATGAGAGTCTAGTATGTCCAGGTGTCTTTGTAGTGGAAACGTGACCGGGGCTCTACCATTCTACCAAACTGGATATTCTTATCTCTGAATAGTTTGATCTCTGTTCTTTACTCGTTGGATGGATGTGAATGTGTAAATGGGATTGAAATGGGCTTGACTATATCTGTCTCACTTAAACTTAACTTGACTCCCTCAAAAGTGTGGGGGTTTTCCATCTGAACACAATTCTGTGCTCAAAGCAAATGCCTCTGCGCTCAAGCAGGAAAAGAGCTGTCTGACTGTTCGTCTGTGTCAGTCTGTTAAGTCCTCCTTAGGGCTACTATTGGTTTTCACATACTCATTTCTCACTGTTGACCATGACTTCCTGAACTAATAGGACACTGTTCCGCTAATATTCTTGTTTCCATGTTTTGTTTTTCAGCTGGATGAAGCTGTGGCTGCTGCTCATCTGGATAAACTGTGTGTGAAGCTGACGAAGCTGAGTGACAAGCAGGCCAAATACCTCGGCTTATCAAGAGATGGGCCATTCAAGCCAGACCACTACAGATACTGAGCAGGTGGCACTACTCAAAGACCAAAGTGCAGAGATACAACCTTCCAAAGCTCTTGTGTGCGCTGGGCTTCTGAGAACAGACCCTTTGCTGTACTCCCCTCAGTGCTGCAGAACCCCTCCCCTTAACCAAGGGAGCTCCAGGGCCTTGTTTGTTAATGAAAGGATCGCTCTGACTCTTGGAATTAGAATTGGTTACTTGGCTAATGTCATGGTGAAAAGGATCCTATGCACCTTTTATTGGCTCCTAATGTCCCAATAAGGGGAGCAGGACAGAAGATTGCTAAATGAAAATGCATAGTCTTGTCAAATGTGTGGCTCACAGCCTCTTTGAACAGACTGATAATAATGGGGAATAAGACTAATAAGATGGGGAATGGTTTGTACAGGGAGCTGCTTTTTGCTGTACCCTACTCAAATTAGATGAATCCTATTAGGAAGCTGGCAGTGTCAGGCTTCTCTCCACAAAGGTGCCCTAGCTGAAGTGCATGTTGTGAAACTGGAGGAATTACGGAGGGGTATAGGTTTCTTGGTCTCCTTCCTATAAAATCAACTTCATCTCCTACTCAGATTAGAGCTGGCATTTTTTTTCTAGGTTAACTTACTCCATCGGTTTTGGTCAGAACAAAGACCCTTCTGTGCTTCTTCCATACCAGCTTGGAGGGGTGAGGCAAGAGTGACTTTTTTAGCAGCCTTCTAGTGTGTTGTGAAGGGCTGAGAAGCCACTGAGGGGATGGTTAGGTTTAGGGACCTTGTTCGATCCTCTGAAAATACCAGCAGCACACTTCTACCCCCAACTTGATTTCTCTGAGTTGTCATGTCTGCTGTATCTTGTTTGTCACTGTCTCAAAGTGCTTTTATTAAAGATCTGACTGTGGCCTGACTTGCTTTGTACAGTGAGGTGCTTTGGTTTTTGCCATGGATTGTTTACTTTCATGTGATCCTTAAGCTACTGAAAATAATGTATCCACATGGGGTTTCCTCAAGGCAAAAGCCAGTGCTGTGGCTAGCCTGCATCATACGCTTGAGCTGGAAAAAGCTGCTCCTCAGGCTATTGAAATATTTAAGGCCTGAATCGTACAGAAGAAACTCTTCCCCTCTGTCCGCAGAGATTTATTTCCATATATGTCATGAAGTCCTCTCTTGTTACTGTCCTTTTCAGTCAACATTATACAGCAGGACACCTCTGTTTCTGGATGTACAAAGGTGAAAGGTTTGGTATGACGTTAAAACATGCTTGAAGTGCTCAGAGATTGATGTCCAAGCACCCAGTGTCATGTCAGTGAGCAATTGAAACACATTGTGTAGAGTATGAACTGTTGGAGGAAAAAAAGGGGATGAGTAAACAAGGTGTTGCTCAGAATGCAACTCTCTTTCATTGCTTTGTTTAGCACCAACCTCTAAAAAGGACTAATCCTAACTGAATTTGGGTCCCACAAATTCCAAAGGGGATTATCCTTTAAACCTACATATATACACTGAGCTCCACACAGACGCAGTTGCAGTACATGCCTAAATGTAGGTTATGGTCACCTTGTGTCATGTATAGCTGTGTATGGCAGAAAATAATGATGATAGAAAATGTCATTGTAGTAGAACAAATGCAATAGATAATCAAGGACTGGGTGTTGTCTTTATTCTTCATTAATTTCCTCTAGCTGGGCTTTGGCTTCTCTAAACTAATTTATCAGTTGAACATCTATTGTGAAGTACAGGGTTGTAATTCTGCTGTTGGACTTGGATTGTGGATTCATAGAATAATCTAGTTAGGAAGGGCCACCTGGAGGTTCATCCCTGTCCTCACACCAGGGCCAATCAGATGAGGTTAGAGATCAGCTTGCTCAGGTGAGTTTAGTTGTCTCTGGGGACAGAGATCAGATAACCTCCTTGGGCTTGTCTCACAATATTTGACTGGCTTCTAGATGAAAATCTTTTTCAGTACACTTAACTGGAATTTCCTGTGTTGCAGCCAATGCTCATTGCTTCTCATTTTATCCCTCTGCACATCTGGGAAGGGTCTAGCTCCATCTTCACTACATGCTTGCATTAAGTAGTCATAGGCAGCAGTAAATCTCCCTTCACCTTCCCTGGGTTGAATAAACCCAGGTCTTAGTGGATGTTCTTTGTGTGTCCTATTGCTTCAGCCCCCTGATCATCTCAGTGGCCCTCTGTACTCAGATGCTCTCAGGTGTGTCAATGTTGTCATAGTGGGGAGCCAAAATGTCTTTAAAGTGCTGAACAGTGGAGAAGGGTCCCTCCTCTTGGCCTGCTGGCTCAGCTGTTGGTACAGCTCTAGATAATCTTTGGCTGCTTTACTGCATGGGCAGTCAAGGACCTTACACTTCACAGTCTCTGGAGGAAAGGCTGCCTTCACTTTTCCATGTTTGAGTTTTGTTTGGGTTTTTTTTTTGAGTAACAAATCCAGCATAACATCTCCCTTAGTTGGCTTAGTGACCACTTGTATCAAGAAATTGGCCTTGATGGTCTCCATAAGTCTCCTAGATTGCTTGTGCACAAACCTACTGTCCTTCCAGCAGGTGCCAGAGTGGCTGAAGTCTGCCAGGGTTTGCTTAGCAAGAGGCTTTTTCCACCTATCAAAAGAAACTTTCAGCTACCTCCTATTCTGGTCAGGCAGTCTTGTCGGATGCCCACCTCAGTTGGTCTGTCCTCTGGTGCCTAACCCGGAAACTTTTGACTCAATTCTCAAAGAATTGCAGCCATAGAAGTTAAATATGAAAGAGCTGGCTGACACCCTGAATTTATAAAAAGTATATATTTCATTGTGTGATCAACACACAGTGTGTTACGATAGCAGTGTGCTTTTTTGTTTGAAATAGCTTTTGGGGGGGCGGGTGGGAGATTTTTCAAGAGTGTTTTTGAGTAGGGCCTGGCCACCAGTGGTTCTGTGTTACTGATGCTTTGTTGTCATTTTGTATGTGGTCTAGTGGGTCAGCACTTTTTTTCCTCACATTTCTGTTTATGTTCATTACAGGTTGCAGAATTCAGGTGTTTAATATGTAGAGAAATCTATTTGTGTGTGTGTATACATATATGTGTTTGGTTTTCCTCAGAAGACTTGAGGTCTTGTGTTTCCTGGTTGTTGGAGCATTTATGAAGTCTGGTAAACATTAGGCGCAGGGGCAGCAGCTCCTGAGTTTCCAAAAATATGTCTAGTGTGAGATCCTGTGTGCAAAACTATGCCTGGAGAGCCCAATGCAAATTCATGTTTAGCTCCTGTTCAAACTCCAGAGGCTTTAAGCACATGAAATCATGATTCCATAGAGGAGTCAGGGAAGGGTCCAGACACCAGCAGCTTAACCAGGTCTGAAACATCTCTGCTTTGCAAGACCCCGGGCCAGGACACTACAGCATCACTGGGAGAAGGAAGAGAACCGTCTAGTGACTTCCTAGCACAACGTTTTCATTGAGCAAACTCATGAAAATCTGACTTGCTGCTAAAAAGATGGTAGTTTAGGCAAGTTAACAATGTGGGAATTTGACTTGAAACATGGTTTGAGTTGATAAAATATAAAACTTTATATTTGGAATATATTCTGCTAGATCTTCTAGTTTATTGGTTAAAGAGGACTAGATCAAACACAGACCCTAATAAAACCATTGGCAGAATTTTTGTTCCTCCCTCCCACTCCCTGCAGCGCGGTTGTGGTTTAGGGCCGCCTGCAGAAGAAACGCCATGCCCAGTACCTGTCAACAGTGTGGTTTGAGAATTGGCAGTGTTAATGCCAGAGGGTGTTTGATATTTTTCTTCAGCCATTATTGTGCACTGCATGGCTGTTGCTTGGGTACTGCTTAGCAGCCTCCCTTCCTAAATGGGGTCATCTTACCTCTTGCTATGGCGTGATCTATGCTTTGCCCAAACTCACAGGTTGCTTCAGTTGGAACTCTTCCTCAAGGGCAATTTTGAATAACTTTTACAGTAAAATAGGCAGATCTCACTTGTGTTTCAGAAGCTTTCCAGAATGGATGGAAGACTTTGAAACAAGACGTTTGCTGTAGCAGCTCATTTACTCTAAAAAATGAATATTGTTGTCTCATGTCCTGACTCCCTGCTAATCTCTCAACAAGCGTCTGATCCATATTGAAGGAAAAGTGTGCCCAGGTGGCCAAGAAGGCCAACAGCATCCTGGCCTGTACCAGCCATAGTGTGGCCAGCAGCACTGGGGTAGTGATCGCTCCCTGTACTTGGCACTGGTGGAGCCCCACCTCGAGTACTGTGTTCAGTTTTGGCCCCTCACGACAAGAAAGACATTGAGGTGCATCCAGAGGAGGGCAACGGAGCTGGTGAGGGGTCTGGAGCACACGTCTCATGAGGAGCGGCTGAGGGAACTGGGGGTGTTCAGCATGGAGAAGAGGGGAGACCTTATCGCTACTGCTCCCGGAATGGAGGGTGTAGTGGGGGGGGGGGGGTCAGTCTCTTCTCCCAAGTTACAACCGATAGGACAAGAGGAAATGGCCTCAAGTTGTGCCAGTGGAGGTTTAGATTGGATATTAGGAAAACTTTTTGAACTGAAAGGGTTGTCGAGCACTGGAACAGGCTGCCCAGGGAAGCGGTTCAGTCCCCATCCCTGGAGGTCTTTAAAAGATGTGTAGGTGTAGCACTTGAGGATGTGGTTTAGTGGTGGACTTGGCAGCATTGGTTTACGGTTGGACTCGATCTTAAAGGTCTCTTCCAACCTAAATGATTCTATAAAATCACTCAGCCTCATTGTTTGCTTTTTATTGGCAAGAGCACATCTGCTGTCACCAAGAGCTTCACTAAATCATTTACAACTAATTTTGTAGCTGTTTTCTTTTTTGTTTTTAATCTACATGCAATTAATTCAGTAGCCAGTCTAGCTTGAGATCAAGCATCTTGACTCCCTGAATATGGATTGTCGGTCCCACTGCGATTGCCTTACAGTGGTCCTAGCAGGAGCTAATGAATGGAGAGCAGTAGCACCGAAGAGAGCCCGGCGTCTGTAGGTACCAAGGCCCACGAGTGCCCCCTCCTCGGCCCTGAAACCCCCTGTGTCAGCTCATATGGCATCCCACATCTGGCGCGGTGAGTCATACGACAGTGACAGACTACAGCTTTTCTCACTTGTGCGACTCTGCAGAGCAGATGTTGCCCAGGTGGGGCGAGATGTGAGCTGCAGGCGCTTTGGGTCTGGCACAGGATCCCAGAGAGGGGGGAGACAGCTCAGTGTGCCGTATTGCAAATAGAGAGCCCTTCGCATGGGCAGGGATGAAATGGGAACAGATGCATGTTTCAAACTCAGATCTGTGTAACTCAACAGGTCTGGTGTGCGGGCATGTGGGGTGATGCACTGAACTGTACGCTTGCACATGTTTTTGGTGGAAGGCACCACGAGGAGGATGTCCTGGCACTGCGAGGAGCGCTGCTCCACCGTGCCTTTCGTTAGGCTCGCGTCCTCGGCCAGGCTGAGCAAACGTAGTCAGTCTCAGAGCAGCCTAGTTCATCATCTGCCTCCTCTGATCTTGTCTGCAGGCTCGTTTTGAAAGGCAAAAGTAAAAGCAGTGAGATTTCCAACTATGCGTAAATGAGGTCCAGTTTGGGAAAGGGTGTACAGCACGTCAGAGGAACGTGGAGAGGTGCTGTGTGCTTTTTCATAAAATAGGGATTGACTCTGATTTACAGCTTGCTGTCACCCCCCTATCCCCCAAATACTGGCAACCGCTGGCTAAGAATTGGGAAATGCCAAAGTCCACTCTAGTTAATAGCTGTTCCTTAAATTTAGCCATTCCTAGCTATTAATTTAACAGGGATTTTTAAGTAGATCAGGGGGGAAAAAAACCGAAACCAACAGTAATAAAGTAGTGCTAAACCAGACCCGGTTACCACAGTGGGAAAAGTTCTTGTTTAATGCTATCACCAATTTCACGTTGTTTTTTAACACCAGTTTCCACTGGCCCACTGCCTTTGGCAGGGTTAGGCTGTCCCAGGATGGTAATCAGCGCCGTCGTCTGCCCCTGCAAAATGATTGAACCTGGTAGTAAAATGAAATTAATGATGAAGGATTGTACTCCTCGTCTTTAGACAGGTCTCTGGTTTGGCCAAGAAGAATAATCACATATTTCCTCAAATGTCTTTCAGATTCATTTTCTGTTAATTCTTTCCTTATTGTTACCAGTGAAAATACTATTCTTTTATAAATATGGCAACTCTTGCTCCTGTTTTTCCTCCGCTGTCGAGTCAGTAGTGATAAGAAAGTACAGGCTGTGCATTTTTCTCCATTTATCTCAACCACATACACTCATCTCCATGATTTTTTTTTTTAAGTAACTGATTTGCGATACAGTCTTGGCCTGGTCCTGCTCTTTATTTTTTTTGCACAGCTCTGCACAGCACTGTGAAATGGAGATTGATGGAGGCACAAAGATAGCCTTAGGAAATAGGGATCACTGCGAGCGGAGAACAAAGGATGGGTAAATGAATGTTCCACTGATGACTCCGTGATTCATGACTGAGCTTGTTTTCATAGCAGTGGTTCTTTTTGAAGATGATACGAAGTTTCTCAGAAGCCAGTTGTGGTTTTTAGCCTTTGGGGCTGTTTTTGCTAAGATAAATCAAATGTAGTAAATGTACACTGTAAAGCCTCAGTAGTTTTTGCAGTAGAATTGTTTGCCACTGGGCAACTTTGCACAACTATAAGAAGCGTCAATTACAATTAAGTACTTTTTTTTTCCTTTTTTAAAATCACTAACCCTTTGTGAGTCCTGGTGGTTTGCACGTCAACTTAGAAAAAGGAAAAACAAACAGACTGAAAGAGGGGGAAAAAAAATAAAAGTCCACTGCAAAAATACTTCCATAAGTTAATAGGATGAAAACAAAAAGCGTTTAATGTTTCACCTCTCCTATGAGGAGAGGCTGAAGGAGTTGGGGCTGTTCAGCCTGGAGAAGAGAAGGCTCCGGGGAGATCTTATTGCGGCCTTTCAGTACCTAAAGGGGGCCTACAGGAGAGCTGGGGAAGGACTTTTTACCAGGGCATGTAGTGACAGGACAAGGGGGAATGGCTTCAAACTGGAAGAGGGCAGGTTTAGATTGAACATTAGGAAGAAGTTTTTCACTTTGAGGGTGGTGAGGCACTGGAACAGGTTGCCCAGAGAGGTTGTTGAGTCCCCATCCCTGGAGGTGTTCAAGGCCAGGCTGGACGTGGCCTTGGGCAACCTGGTCTAGTGGGAGGTGTCCCTGCCTATGGCAGGGGGGTTGGAACTCGATGATCTTCAAGGTCCTTTCCAACCTAAACCATTCTATGATTCTATGAATGTTCTGCAGCATCTTTTTGGACTGGATGGGGACTGACATACCTTCTGCTTGTCCAATGCCCTGAAATTGCGTAGCAGAGAGATTGAACTCTTTAGGATATTTAGAAAGTCTACAGCAATGTTCTTACTTCTTATTCCATATGTAGAGTCCAGAGACACTTTTCAGCAAACCTGTTACTTTTCTGTAGCACTCTGGTTTTGGTTTCATCAACTGGGAAATCATTTCCCTGAGGAACATTAAATGGGCCTCATTCATGGGCATGTGCTCCGTTTCCCTGATGGAACAGCAGCACTTCAGAAGTTAACCGAACAGCTTCTTAGTTGCAATATTGCAGATGTTGGAAGCACCTTTAAATGCTTAGTAATCAGGCTGACACTCGGATTTTGTTTTGAGCCGGTGCTTATTGTAGGTATCTGCTTTGTATTATTGATTTCCACTCAGAACAAACGTTTGGCGGTCCCGTTTTTCCTCCCCTCTGAAATTTGCTTCCTATGTGCATTTTATTAACTCGATGCAAACTCCTTTTGACCTTTTCGTGGCAGCGAAGGCCTTTGCCTGCGATACTGTCTGACCTGCCACCGAGGTGCCATTTTGTCCATAAAGAATGACATCTCTGCCCAAACCCTCGCACTTGGGAGGAACCAGTAGTGATGGAGGGACGCTGAACGAGTCGAAGGGAATAAAGGGACCATCTGCTATGCTCATTTAGTGCCCCAAATATTTGCTTCCTAAATGGAGGAGTTGCTATGAATTGAATCACAGCTTTACAGCAAGGAGGTCTTTTAGATACTAAAACCTTCTAGCTTAAAGTGGTCTGGCTCTGCTGAATAGTTCCGAGGCCTTTTCAGGGTGAGGGACCCCGGCTGGTGAGTTTCTTTAAATGCATCTGCTCCCACTTCCATTCTAGAAGACTTTAAAGAATTGCTCTCTTTCACTGATAGGTGAAAGACCATTAGCCTTTAGTGAATTTAAATGTTTTCTTTTTTTTTAAATGCCTCACTTGTTTGTTATGGAACACAAGGGAGGGGGAGACTGTATATTCTCATGGTCGATTTCTGGTTATTACTGTTTTAAGTTGTATAATACTGTCATTAACCTATTTGAGGCAGCTGTGCGGAGCGAAGAGAAGCCCATATGAGATCACGAATGACATTTTAGCTGAGGAAACTGCCAAAAATAGCAAGGGTACCACAAGAATGCTGTTATTGGCTAAATCCACCTGATGGTAGAGAGTGAGCCATGAAGGTGTTTATTAAAGTATATTAAAGTCAATAGAAGATTTCCACTGATTCAAAGGGGGCTGAATTGGATCACTGGGGAGGGTATATTTTTGTCTTTTCCTGCCTTTATATGTATTAAATGAATGCCACATGTGAATTGTGTTATGACACTATTACAGCCATTTTAGGGCTCCCATATTTCAGGCCAGGATTTCATCTCAAAGGATTTCCTGGATAGAAATACGTGAGCATATGCCATGCAGCAATTGTAATATTTTTTTTCATTTCACTGAAAAATCTTGCAGAAATGACTAAAGCCGCCTTTTTCTTCTGAGAGAGGTGGGAGAGGGACTTAGCCATATGTTGGCCATCTGCATATCATCTGAGAAGTTTGCCAATAAAATCTCTGTATTACCTCAGAAAGTAATCTGCAGGCACCACGAATTTAAGAAGGGCACTTTGAGAGTGATGGATTGCTCTTTCAGGCAGCCTCGTGTGTCTCTGGCCTTGTGCTGCTGCTCCAGATGGGCACAGGCTCCTATAGGTCCCATGTCACCTCTGCCAGCCTCGCAGGGGCGTTCACGATGTGTCGAAGGTGGCACTGGGCACTTACGCTGCTGCTGCTGAACTGGTCCTCTTGTGGAAGTCCATTATCAGAAGGGGGGGAGAGGGGGGAAGAAAAGGGGGGGACAAATTTTCACATCCTTTTTCTTAGCTCCTTCAAATATAACTGTGTGAGAAGCAGAAAATACCTGTGTTGATTCTGGAGGACCAGAAAAACCTAACCTAGACCAGAAAAACCTAACCTAGCCCAGCATGCCAGACTGCCATTTGGGTGTCTTGGCCCCCACATCAAGGTAATCTGCAGGGGAAGGGGAAGAAAATTCCACCAAATCTTCCCTAGATATAAAACTTCTCTCACTGTTGTTCAATGTACTGGAAATAGATAATCAACAACAGAGCTGCAAGCTCCTGCCGACTTCAGGATCCTTGATATATTGTTGGATCTGAAGAAATCAGAAGCATTGTTAAAGCAAGTTAGATCAGTGATCAGCAGAACATCTCAGGATCTCTAATATGGAGCAGCTGTTGTCATTGTTGTGTTCAAGAATGTCACTAAGTGTGTTATGGGTACTGGGATATTACAGCAGGTCCTGTAGCTGGTTAGTTGACTAACTTGGGTGAGGAGCCACAAGATTTCGCTTCCATTTTATGGGCTTAAGGAGCTACTAAGTGAGGAAATGCATTGCGGGCCTGTTGTGTATGTTCCTGTGCTTTGTGCATTGACGGGAGCTAATGATGCCATTGAATAATACCCAGTGGAGTCTGGATACTGGCAAAATGAAGGCTGAAACAGCTCAGAGAGGAGACTGTATGAACAGAGAGGAAAGAGCCGCTCATGTAGGGCCAAGATTCAGCTCTGCCCCTGTGTCAGCCCACCTCTGATGCTCCCAGTTGTGTTGTTATGACTTCGTTGTGACTTGCTAACAGCAGCCTTTGGCAGACTGGGGGACTTCACTCATTGCCTTTGGTGGGGTGCCCATCAAAAGCGACCTGGGACTTTGTCTCATCCCCACAGTTAGAAAAGCACACGCTGGTCAAGGTGGTTTGCATCTGAAACAGGAAGCAATTATTTCTTTTCAACTATCGAATGTGCTACAAAAATCTAAGATTATGGTTTTGTTTGCGAATGTTTGCTGTGCACTTTCA
This sequence comes from Anarhynchus alexandrinus, assembly GCA_008711295.1. Taxonomy (NCBI): domain Eukaryota; kingdom Metazoa; phylum Chordata; class Aves; order Charadriiformes; family Charadriidae; genus Anarhynchus; species Anarhynchus alexandrinus. Next base: position 4,405,563 of record VUYV01000064.1, on the reverse strand, counting down.
GCTTTGGAAATTAAGTGTCTGTGACCAATTTGTTCCAGGTATTACAGTGGCAATTGGGATTTTGCAATGTGGTAACCATAGCATGCCATCCCACGCGTTTCCTCCTGTATGTTGGGGATCGCTGTGTGGAGAAGGCTGTCCAGAAGGGCAACAGTTCAGAGCTCAGAAGTAGACAGAAAAAAATGTGAAGTGCTCATGCATTTGTTTAGGGGAGTCCGTTTTTAATTATCTTCTTTTTCAACACTGATTCTGCAACACACAGTTATGTCTCTCTGAGTTAAATAGGATGCTGGATGTGAACAAATGCTGAATTGGTCTATTTAGTGTGTTTATAGAGTCACTTCTGGCCATAGAATGGTCTAATTCAACTTGAAATGCTTTGATGAAAAATGTTGTTATTTAATGCTTTTTTGTGTTGGCCGTGGATGTCATTTAATGTCTACACCCATACAGTGAGTGGCCTCAAGTCTGCAGTATCTCACGAACAGCATGTCCCACAATTACCCGAGAAGTATGTTTGTTGTACAACTAAGATGATGTAATTTTTGCACTGTAGAATAGAGCTCCCACAGAGTCAGCTTTGGGCACGGCGTGTACAAGTTCTTCCTTGGCTCCTCAGTTTGGTTATACAAATCTCCATCTGGTTCTCCTATAATTCATTTTGTCATGAGGTTTGCACTATCTCTGCATCTTAAAGGGACTTTATTGAATCTTTCATCCCCCTCTGCCAAAGCAGCAACACAAATACTGTTGACTCGTCTATAGAACTTGGAAAGAATTGTTCTACCTTCCATCAAATCTTTCCTTCTGCGAGAAGATCCTAAAGACTGACGTGGGGACTTGCTTGTTTTCCTTCTGGGGTCTCCCAGAGAGTTTCAGTAATTAGCTTGGAAAACTGTGAGGTGTTTAGAGCTACTTTGGTATAGTCATCAAGATGTTAATTCTGCCACTTGTTTTATCCATCAGGATAAACTTGAATTTATGGTTTTTGGGTGTGACAATAAGCGATCAAGTCAGGACTCTGGATGGGAAAATACAGTGTCTGTTTTAAATTCACACGAGATAGGCAATGTTTGGAAAAGCTAATAGTGATTTATTTGTGCTTAATCCTACTAAGCTGTAATTAGGGTAAAATTTCCATTAGTCACTAGGAGCAAAATGACTCTGTCATGGAGCATTACTGGGTCTGTTTCAAAGCTTGAATTCCAATAAGTTTTCAGTGGAGACATTTTGGTATGTGACAACTAAAAATTAAGCACTCCATCCTTGTCATGTGTATGTTTTATCTGTGCGCCGATGACATTTCAGATAGGTCTCTTAGGGAACTCTTGCACTTGCAAACAAATCCTCAGTATATGTATCTGTTCCAACTAAATACAGGAAGCAAATATTAGGTGTACATGTTTTACTGATTTCTGTATCCTATCAATACCTCATGCAATGGGATCTTTACCCAGAAAAGTAAAGTCACGAAGGCTAATAACAATTTCAGAGTACTTGACTATATATGTTCTTTGGTGTGATAGATGAATGGCAAAGAAAGCATAACCTCTTTCTAATCAGTTCCAGTTACAAAAAAGGCTTATTAATAAATCAGATTTGTCAAAACACACTACATATAAATGCTATATTAAAAAGTATGTGCATATGTGTTGAAAAACAAATCCCCTTGTTCTCATGGGAAAGGATCGTTCCTTTTCCTTCATCGCATACGTGCACCGTCCTGTCCTTCGCTGGTTCAGCTTCAGTGTCTCTCACTCCTCATTGCGGGTCTCGGCACTTTCTCTTTCCTTAGCCGGCAGCCACAAGCTCTGGCTGTCACCTTCGTTAATGATTCCGATGATGGGGCGGAGTGTGCCCTCAGCAAGTCTGCGTGTGACACAACCCTGGGGGGAGCGGTATTTTTAGCCAGAGGGTCGTGCTGCTGTCCAGAGGGCCCAGGATGGGCTGGAGAAACGGTCTGACAGGAACCTCATGCAGTTCAACAAGGAGAAGTGCGAAGTCCTGCACCCGGGGAGGAACAACCGCGTGTGTGAACATTTGCTGGAGCCCACCCAGCTGGAAAGCAGCTTTGCAGAAAAGGACCCGGGGGTCCTGGTGAACATCCAGTTGGACATGAGCCAGCGACGTGCCCTTGGGGCAGATGAAGGCAAACGGTGTCCTGGGCTGCGCTAGGAGGACTGTTGCCAGCAGGTCAAGGAGGTGATCCTTCCCCTCTGCTCACCACTGGTAAGGCCACACCTGGAGTACTATGTCCGGTTTGGGGCTCCCCAGTATGAGACATATGGACATACTGGAGAGAGGCAAACATCAGCAAACACTTTTTTTTTTTTCTTTTTTTATAATGGGGAGGGTGTCTGAGCACTGGCACAGGTTGCCTGGGGAGGTTGTAGAGTCTTCCTCTTTGGAGATATTTAAAAATTATCTGGACGTGGTCCTGGGCAACCAGCTCAAGGTGGCCCTGCTTGAGCAGGGGGCTGGAGCAGATGACGTCCAGAGGTCTCTGCTAACCTCAACCATTCTGTGATTCTACTAAGCTGGAGTGGGAGCTGCTGTCTATAGAACAGCCGTTTGTTTGATTTCTGGCTCTTCTTCCTTCCCTTTCCTCTCCTCCTGCTCCCATCCACCCTGGTAAAATAGATTTTTTTCTGACCAGTGGGATATTCTGGCAAGAAAATGATATTTTTTTCAAATGAGAAGTTGTGTGATTATTGATATGATTTTAGTATCAACCAAGGACAACCTCTTATAGTTATGAGAATTTTGAAACAACTTGATGGGAACCTACATCTTTACCTGGTAAAAGAAGGGGCCAAATTCTGTTGCCTAAGTGCATTGTAATGTATCATTCTTCCTTCTCATCCTCTTTTTATTGTAACTGAATGGCTTACAGATTCCTGAGCCAGAATATCTGATTAAAAGACATACTTATGTACATTTAAAAGATTCAAACTTGCATCATATATGACAGCTGATGCATTTTATGAAAGATAAGGAACACAATGAAATCCTGTCATCATCTGGGCTCGCTCTTAGATTAATCTCTGTCATGGATATGTATCTCTAAGATGAACAAACATTTCTGTCAACATCTGGCACGTGTTTTGAGCTCTGTGCTTTGGATTGATTGTTAGAAGAAAAACCAAAAACATCACATGGCTTGATCCCCTTGAGAATGTCGTCGAGATTTTTGTAGCCCTCAGCTGTGATTAGAAGTAAATCAGTAAAGAAATTTCCTCTCAATTAGACCTGCACAGAGCACTAGAAAATCCAGGATTTGGACTAGAAATCCATGGTTAGAAAATACTTGATTGTGAAAGCTAAAGAGCATCAGTAGGGACACTGGTGCAGCCATCTCAGGCAGGTGGAGTGAGCGTGGAAGATGTGGTTTTAGCCCTGGGAGCGCATGTGGCTCCTGTGGTGACTGGCAATAGCGGTGGGACAAAGGGAGAATGCTAAAATCAAGAAAGGCCCATGTAAGAAAAAATTGTTCACAGGAGTGGGGGAAAGGAACATTATAGACACAGCACAGAGGAGGTAAAAAGCAAGAGCTGGAGTCTGGCAGGTGAAGAGTCTTCAGTGTTGGGGACAGCTTCTGGGTCTTGTTCTCCTGTGACCTACCACATCTCTCCTGGTAGTTTAACCAAGAAGGGGTTTCCTCCAAGTGCCATCTTGGATAACTCAAGATTAACACAAAGAACTTCAAGAACAAGAGGAAGATGTCTTCTAGACACCTGTTTGCTGCTGCCTGGAGCTTCATCCATACCTTCAGAGCTGTTTCTGAGACTTTAAGGGTTGATACAGCATTCGGTATTTTTTTTTCCCCCTGTGGTCACTGGTTGCATGCATCACACGGAGATTGCCACCTAAATTCATGCTCGGGGTAGGTTTTGGGAGTTGCCCATAGTGAGAATGGGCAAAGAAAGAGAGATCAATTGCCTGTAATGGTTTTCTTCAAGATGTACGTGTGGGATACGCATTCCTTTTTTGCTGATCTTTCCATTCTTTCTCAGAGTCCTGAGTATGTGCTCCTGCTTTTGGGCTCAATATGCACTGTGTCCGCAGCAGCAGGAAAAGAAGAGCTGAGGACTCTATTCCTATGGATACAGCTGGGGAAAAAAAAAATCTTCTTTTTAAGTCATGAGGCACAGATATGTTCAGGGTTCAAATACACGTGTATTACACACCTTGGAGATACTGGTTATTGGTAGAATGACTAAAACCCCTGAAGGTGGATGTACTGATGCTCAGCTGGGGGCGATTAAAAAATTCCCTGATTGATTTGTGTTTGTCTTTCCAGGTAGAATTGCCTATATAAATTCTCATCCTGATATTTGCTGAACATGTGAAAAGGGAGTTAACGCTGAAACCTGTGTTTTCCACGTGGTATTTTGGCAGTTCAGGAAGCTGGCGCTGTGCTGTCCTTGTAGGCAAACCCAAGCTTTGGTCCCTCCCTGGATTAACCAGTCCTGGTTTAGTGTGGCCGTTTGGGTGCCATTGGTGCAGGTTTTGTGGTGCTGGTTGGGCAATACTGCAGTCTGCGGTTAATATCACCCTTCAAAAAAAAAAACAAACCCAAGCCCCAAACCAAGACAAACCCAGAATTCTTAAAATGCAGGTCAGTTTTGCTAAAAATACATGTTCAATGTCCATCTCCCTGCTTGTCTGAAAAAAAATCCTCTTTATGATAGCATTAACCCCATGAAAAAAAACATCGTGCATTTAATTTTAAAAGGGGCAAATCCAAGCTGCCAGCTTCAAAGCTCTGTGATCGCTTTACACATGGGGCACTTTGAAATATACACTTGAGAAGCTAATGAAAGACAGAAGCCTTATTGTATTCCCAGTTTGGCTTAGCACTTTGGGTTTAACATTAGACATTGGCAGATGGTCTGAAAAATTCGGCATTTGCACAAAGCACAGTAGTGACAACATGAATTCAAGTGTGGTTTGCAGGTTTTGAAGTTCGGCACACAGTCAGCAGCTGGTGTGGGCCTTGGTTTCGGAGATGTCTTCGGTTCAGCATTTTTCTAGAAGAAAAAAACCATGAAAATTCATATAAACGTGAAGTGAGCAGAGTAAAGCATAGGTGCAAAGAGAGTCAACTGTGGGAGCTTCTGGCTTGAGATGAGGAGGCGGTTGCTAGCAGTGAGACTTACGTGGTGGGACTGGATGATGGGAAGTGCTTGAGACCAGTCTACCAAGCGAAAAGGTAAACCTTGTGTGCCCCATATTTTGAGCCATCAGAAACATGACTGGATAGACAGACCATTGAAAAACACTCTGTGGGGAAGAATGGGGCAGCAGCGAAGAAAGGGATGGAAGACTGCAAAGACAATGACGTTATCAGTAAAAGAAAGAAAAGAATTACTCTTGGATCCCCAAACTTTTCAAATGAGAGTGAAACCTCCCTGTCCATCTGTGGGGCCGGTTCCCACTCTGTTTCCTGAGCTGCGAGGCTGAGAGGGAGGGGAGGTGACTTGGCAGCGCTGTACCTCGTGTGGTTTGTGTGTCAAGCCGCCTCTGGAGCTCGGTAATCCTTTGTGTGTTGGATTTGCACATGGGAATCCTTAACTTACATGGGTAAGTGAGCTGAAAAAGATCTCTCGGCCTACCCAAGGAGGGCTGCTTCTCTGTCTGTGCTTTGGAAAGGTGGAACACTTTGGGTTGACAAGAACGTGCCTGGACCTGGGAGAGCTCTCTGGAGCCCACCAGCTAGAGGCACCCGATGCACTTTTTGAACTTGGTAGTTTCTCAGGAGTTTCAATTTTAGGGTGAAATGTTCAGTGGCGTCTGAGTGCCTTAGGAGCTTTTAAGCCAAAACACTTTGACAGAGTTTGATGGTAAGAACACCCTGCTTTGAGCTGAAGATGGAACTTAATGGTGTCCTGAGGTCCCTTTCAACCTGGGTCATCCTGTGAATTTAGGAAGTGTTTCAAGGAAATTTAACCGTACAGGACATCAATTAGAAAGGAAAGGAGGAGCTCTAAATGTTTCTGTTTGCAGCAATGACTGGTTTGGCTATAAATGGATAACGTGACATATTAAAAATAAAGCAAAATTGCCATTTTCTATTTTTCCAAACAATCTTTAGAATAGAGGAGTCCAGCCCATGTAATACTTCACATTTGAGACCTATGGCTAACATCACATTAAGGAAATCTATCAACCTGAATCTACTGATCTGATAAAATTACTAGTTAACATTTTCAACCAAATACCGACTTCTTTGTACCCCTCTCCTTTAATTCTTTGGCACCAGAGGTTAAAAATCAGCAGACGGTGAGTTTGTGCCCCCGGGCTGCGGAGCCTGTACAGTTGCCCCACCGGGTGTGGCCGGGAATGATGCCTCTTTATGGTGGATCCCTAAATAATTTTACAAATACTTAAATCAGCTCAGGGTTAAAGTACCTTTTGTATAAGAGAGGACTGTAAAAACCAAAAGCAAAACCAAAACCAGGGAGACCTCCCCAAACCCAGACAATAACCTCTGACTAATCTAAGATCGCATAGTTTGCTTTCCACCATTAATGTTTTACATCTGTTTTTACAGTATTGAGAACTTCAAACTGTATGTTAATTATTTACATTGGGGAATGGCTGTAAAAGCCTCGCAAGTGAATGCACCGAGGAAAACCATAGAAGTAATAAACTGTTCGAATTCAACAGTGTTTTCTGAACCGCCACCTACCTTGGAAGATTTCTTGTTCTCTGCTTCTTTCCTGCTGACTTTCTGGGATCTTTTAGTTAAATCTTCAAAGAGAAGAGCACAACATAATATTAAATCAATTTTACAGCAAGCGTTATTTAATCGAGATGCTTAACACTGCTTTTGTGCGAGAGAAGGCAGATAACCTGCACCGCCGGCTCATCACTGTGTGCTTCACAGCGAAGAGGTTCGTCCGTAGGAGCCGCCCTCACTTACACATAGCACGGCCGAGCTCCCATCGTCACTCTTGCTCAGGCAAAGCAGACAAACAGTGACGTTTGTATTTTAGGAGGGCTTTTTTTGCACATTTTTTGGTCAGACACGAACAGGGAAAATAATTTCAGAGAAATAAAAAAAGATGAAAAAGATGTGTAAAAGATGGGGGTACTTATGCGCATTAGTCACATGAAAAAAAAACAGGAAAAACCTTTAGAATTCACTTTTTTTTCCTGTTAAAAGGTGGTGTTTCCTGCATAATTTTGGTGGGAATTAACAAGTGTATGCTGCTTTTCACAAACAAAAACCTCTTTGTTGATTTGGCATGGACTCTTTGTCTGAATGATGCCACTGTTCATTCTTCAGTTCTTTGCTCCTTTTTCCCTTACCACCTTGCTTTACAAAACATTACCTGCAAAGGTGAAAAGGCGGCTGAGGGGAGACCTTATTGTTCTCTACAACTACCCGAAAGGAGGTTATAGAGAGGTGGGCGTTGGTCTCTTCTCACAAGTTACAACCGATAGGACAAGGGGAAATGGCCTCAAGTTGCGCCAGGGGAGGTTTAGGTTAGATATTAGGAAAAATTTCTGCTCTGAAAGGGTTATCAGAGACTGGCACAGGCTGCCCAGGGAAGGGGTTGAATCGCCATCCTTGGATGTATTTAAAAGCTGTGGAGATATGGTGCTCAGGGACATGGTTTAGAAGTGGGCCTGGTAGAGTTAGATAACGGTTGGACTTGACGATCTTAAAGGTCTTTTCCAGCCATAACGATTCTATGATTCTATCAACGTGCCCGTAGCTTTGAAAGGTTTATGAATATTTATAGAGTTGAAGCTTGGATCTGGTAAATTTAGAGGGGGTGTGTGTTCAGACTATGCCTGATGTAACTTCTTAGGTCAAATCAGTAATATTTGTGAACTTTCTCATGCTATCCCTTGAGGGCTAATAGCCTTCGCTGCAGTTGTTGTTATTATTGAATCAGCTCTAATGCTGTTTATTACTATATATAAGCTCCCTGACTAAGACTTATCTTGGGATCTAACACAAGACTGTTAAAGTGTGAGACACTTCCCAGCTCACTAATCTCTCCTGGTATTTTTGTTACCTTTATTCTGCATGTGTGAGGTTTGTCGTAAGCACTACCTGTATGTAATGAATGATTGGGATAAAAAATTTACATATCCCCATCAGTGAATGGTGGCTCCTTACATGTTCCAGTATTTGCCATCCATATCTTTTTGAATATCTTATAATTGCCAGGATTTACAGAATTACAGAATGACGAATAAACACTTTGGGCACATTTGCGGGGTTTCATTGCATCCTTGATGCTTCCTTGCATCCATTATAGTTAGGGTTATACATCTCTAAGAAAAAGGGGGAGGAAAAACTATACTTCAAGCCTGTAAAGTTATGGTCACTTAATAAGAGCACGTCTTAAAAAAAGCTTTGCGCTAACTAGGATTAGTGGTTTAGATCCAGTTCCAGCTGGCAGATCATGTTGGCTTTGCTATGCTGCCCTTTGAAACTTTCTGTTGGTAACCAAGACGCTTGTAAGCCATTTCATTCTACAGCAATTTAACTTTCTGTAGTACAATTGTACAGGACTGTCTGGACTGCTTTGCCTAGAAAATTGTTTCGATAACATATGGATATATAGGATATAGATATGGATAAGGATATATGATGTCATTATACAGAGATTTAACCATTGGCGTGATGTAAATGCGCTTGAATTATTCCAGGGAATACGGTAAACAAGAAAATGATGCCCAGTGGGCAGATGGGAGGGAAATGTGGAGATGCTTTTTTTGACAGGTGAGTGCTGTAATTGTCTCTTCTGTGCTTCCTCTGGGTTGGGTAAAACACCCGCTTTTCCCAACCGGTCTCTAATCTCGTATTCCTCGTGTTCTACCTACTGTGTTTCCAACAGCTGCCCGACTGACCAGCAAAGCTCATCTCTGAAAATATGGGAAAATGTAATACAAGCTTGCGAAAATATTGATAACATACACTTCTAACTCCTGTTGACACAACTGCAATTTGAAAAGCACTTATTAGTTAGATGATTGCATGTTTTACTAGTTGATGCTAGCAAATCCTCTGCTTACCTTTTAAGATGTGATTCAACTCCAGCCTTGGGTTTTATTGAATTTGAGCCAGACATATCATCGTTTCACACCATGAGCACTGTGATTGATTGACAGGTGTATAAACAGCTGATTGCAAAGGAGTTTTATTACTCAAGTATGGCTACAGCGACATTTAAAAACTGGGCTGTAACACGAGTGCCTTTGTCTCTGTGCTGTGTGGCCAACCCGAAGGAATGGGACTTGGTGTAAGAACATGTCCCAGAGATAGGAAGCTCTATCCAAAATGTTTAAACCAAGCTGACAAGAAATTTTTCTGTTAGCTTGTACGAAAATAAACGATGTATATCAGCATGACAAATTGTAGCTGATAAATCGTAAAGAAATTGACGGTATCAGGAGGGGAGAGGAGGCTGTGGGTATTGAAATGCTCTCTTAATTTTTGCTCCAAATTAATTGATTCCATGGCGGTGATGGGACAGACCAGCCTGTCAGCCTTGTGCCATGATGCTGCTGTTATAATAAATATCAGCATGCATGGCTTCATCGTCGAGGCGGAGTGCTGCAGGGGTTTTGCTGGGGCTGCAGGCAGAGAAGGAGCCACCTCTGCCCCTGCCCTTCCTGCTCCTCTCGGGTGTTTTTCCCTGCGCCTGTTCCCTCTTCGCATTAGTTTCTCCCTCTTTGACCCTTTCCCATCCTCTGCGGGACTGTCTCCAAGGCAGCCTCTCTCCCTTGAGCGACTCTTCCCGCTCGTTTCAAGGGCACGGCTCCATTTCTTCATCCAGCTGCCGCGTAAAGCACAGAGCCCGGCAAAAACCAGGGGGAAAGGATGGGCCTCCGGTTACGTCTCACAGTACGCTGGAGTGAGGCAGGTGACGTTCTTCCCAGCTCGCTTCGGTGGAAATGATGAGATCTGCAGTCATCGCCCTGCCCTCAGCAGGGCTGGAAGGTCCCTTGGTCCAGTAACCTGAACCCCAAAACCACGTCAGTGCGTGTTCTTTCTGCTGCACCTTCTTTCTCCACCCATTTGAAAGGTCATGGCTAGGGACTTTCGAACGCTCTTCATACGCCACGCATTAATGCATGCTTTTGATTAATTTGTGTTTAGTTTATCAAGCTATAACTCAACTATTTTAGTCAATAAGTGATAGAGGTAATGTGGCTTCTGGTTGTCTGAAATAAAACCCAGAAAGATTTGAGCATGTGCCATTTTCAGCTCCAAAATAAACTATTTCAAAACTTAGGTCAGATTCTATTGAATGAGAAAAAGGGGAACGATTTGTTGCAGTTTTATTACTAATTTTGTATTTTTTTTTCAATTTTCTTTAGGTGTGGGGTGGTGGAGGATCAGCCTGGCCTCTCGCCGTTGGACTGGTGGGCTGCAGAAAGGCCTCGGGATACCTCTGGAAATGCCTCGTGCCCCAAGAAAGTGAGTGCAGCCCTCGCCAACGGTGTTACAGTGGGTCTCACGTCTGTATTTTCCTTTTTGGAATCGTCAGCCAAGACAAGTGGACTACAGAAGAGGTGAGGGTTGGGCTGAACTGCTTCTTTTGAATTATTCTTGCATTTTCAGCATCAAACGTTCATTCTGTTTGTATGCGTGTAGGAGAAGAATGGGGGTAAAGGTGAGCTGGAGGCCATGCTGTTTGCTCAGATTCAGTCTCTTAGATTCAACTGTGGACTTCTTTTTTCACCTCAGCTAATTGCTTCATCTCTCTGTTGACTGTAAAACGGGAAAGCTGTGCAGTCGGCCTTCACCACGGAGTGGTGAGGCCACGCGGGTGCTCTTGCAGACCACCAAACATGGGGCAGAGAGGGAAGAAAGGGTTTTGTGAGGTGTCGCAGAACCGTCCAAAGCAAGAGGACCTGGCAGCGTTAGGGGATTTTTGCTACCTTGGATGTCTGTTGGCAAAGCAAGATGGGACACCGTAGCCTATCCGCTGTGTTTAAGGCTCGGGCACATTTTTGTGAGAAGATAGAGAAGTCAGTTGAAGGGAATGGGGCTGTTCAGCCTGGAGAAGAGAAGGCTCCAGGGAGATCTTATTGCGGCCTTCCAGTACCCGAAGGGGGCCTACAGGAGAGGNCATTAGGAAGAAGTTTTTCACTGTGAGGGTGGTGAGGCACTGGCACAGGTTGCCCAGAGAGGTTGTTGAGGCCCCATCCCTGGAGGTGTGCAAGGCCAGGCTGGACGTGGCCTTGGGCAGCCTGGTCTGGTGGGAGGTGTCCCTGCCTATGGCAGGGGGGTTGGAACTCGATGATCTTCAAGGTCCTTTCCAACCTAAACCATTCTATGATTCTATGATATCTCTGGTTTTAACTGGAATAAAAAAAAATATTGGAAGCGTGAGACTGAAGGCATCCAGGGTCACAAGGACCATGAAATGATATGGCTTGGGAGGCTGCAGAACAGCACAAGCTTTAATAAACTTGAAGTTAAACAACCTTGAGTTAACTCAGGATTCAGAGGTTCCAATTTCATTGGAAGTGCATGAGTGGGGGAACTGTTTCTCCTTAAGAAAATGCTCTCCTGAGCAAGAGTGCAGAGAAAATACAGGAAACAAGGTAAGAAACCCACCTGCTTTAAGCAAAAGTCCTAAAAGCCCGTTGAAAGGAGCTAAATGAGAGAAGTTTTATTCTTTCAGTTATTAAAATTTCAACACAGTTATGAATGACATTCTGCAGCTAATTATCTCCAAATACCTGTGAGTTTCTTGAAAGAAAAAAGTTGGCTTAAATGACATTGAAAGAGTTGGGGCAGGGACAAGGAAAAATTTTGTGAAGAAAAGAGTTAAGCACTGCCCTAACGAGGTTCCTCCCTACCAGGACAGACGATCGCTGCCAGTAAGGGTAGGGACATAGCCAGTCCTGTCTTGGCTAAAGGGATGACCTCTGGCTCTCCCTTGCAGTGCTCTTTTCTTCCCCTGGTTAAAGATCGCTTGGCGCACAGGTAAACTGAGGTTATATTAATACCTTAAAGAACTGCTGATTTCTCTGCCACAAGAGCAGATCCTAAAAAAATAAAGGTTACGTTCCCTTATTCTATTTGCACTTGTCTTTCAAAGGAAGATTAATGCCCACATTAACAGAAAAACACTTCTCTGCAGTATAAAAAGACTTACAGTCTGATAGGACCTTCAGTGAAATCTGTAAAACTAAAATAAGTTGCCTGTTTTTTATTTATTTATTTATTTATTTTCTTACTCTAAACGGTGGTTTGCCACGTTGCCGTTCTTGGATGCTGTGGCTGCATTGCCACTACTAAAACATTTGTATGAAATTGCAATGTTGCGGTAATCTATGAAAATAACCCATATTTATCAACAATCAAAATCGTATTATTTATCAACAATCGTATTTTCTGCAAATATTGTTAATTTGTTAATGGCAGCTTTTACTAACCTACTATGGAGATGGGTGGGAGATCTTGGAGGTTCATTTTGTTGCTCCTCGACAGGGTGCATTCTGTCTTCTCTTCTATTACCAGATGGGAATCGGCAGCTCTGAGCAAACTGTAGCAGAGCAGCAGGCTTAGGAAGAGGTTCTTACTTTCCATCCTGGGAAGGAAAAATTCCATTGTCATGAAAACCAAAGCCGGTCAAAACCTGCATGTAGAAGAGACGCAAGGATAGGAATCTCAGCAATGGTTTTCCATCACGTTGTGCAGCTTTAGCAATGTACCTTTGATGACTCTTTTGTGTCCAGCACTTCGCCTCTGATACCGGAATGTCTATGAGGAAAAACACTATCTCAAATATAACTCTCTTAGATGGTCTTTTTTTCTTTTTTTCCTGATTCTATCCTCAAAAGGCTCGTTTTCCCAAAAGCTGTGAGTTCTCCCCACTGAGTTTTACAGTGTTGTTGATTATATGACCAAGGGGAGGAGAATATCTGCTGTCACTGCTGACAGCTCAATCACATCATCAGGTTTTTCCTAGAAAATCTTGTTTACAATTTCGTGCTAGAAAACCTAGAAAAATAATGATAATTTAAAAAACCACAAATTATGTTTCCTATTAGTTTTCTCTGTTTAAAAATAAGCCATGAAGAAATATCTTGTTTTATTGTACCCTGATGTGACTGCTCTGATCCCAGGGTGAATCACATTCATAACTCACGCAATTTATAAAAGGCCCACTGCTGTAAAGCATTTATGGGCTTTCGGGCTTAGTATGTACTTAATAACTTCGAAAATGTAACAAAATCTATGGGATTTGAGCATACTTATGGAGAAACCACAACCTTTGCAGGATGTGGCCATCTTGGAAGAGGGCCACTGGCCCTGGCCAACCTTGGTGTGACGCAGTGCAGCCGTAGAGGGTACACAGAGCGTATCACCATCCCGCTCTCCTTTTCTTGTAGATTCTTAACACTGCTGAAGTTTGAAGTTGATTTTTATTTCCATGTGCATTAGTTTCACGCTGAGTCAGAACTCTGGGAGCTTTCCCCCAGAGGCACTCCCGATTTATGGGCAGCTTTTTATCAATGAAAAGCTACTAGTAGCAGTAAAAAGGGGGAGTGAAACCAAATGTTCTGAGCAATTAATCTGGTTGTAATGACTTAATTACCAGAGAGTTAAAAGATGGAGAAATTCTGCATTGGAAGAGCTTCAATCTATCTCATCACTGCTGCTAAACTGAGACTGCATTACACTTGCTTTTTAGATAACGGTTTAGGTCATAATCATAACCATTCGGGTCAAAATTAGAACTTCTTCTTATGTAACCAATTTTACCAACCTGAGTATCCTCGGAGGTGTTCATATTCTAGGTATACGCTTAAAATTCAAAAATGTGCTGAATAACGTCTTGTGTTCCCAAAAGCTTGTCTACATTTTCCAAATATGCAGCTGGTCAAATAAAATATATTACTTAGAAGATCTTAGCTTGCTTAAAATTTAAGTATGCTATTTTTCTCAGGATCTAGGCATACAGGGAGGGAAAAAATTTTGTACAGGGAGGGTGGTGAGCCCCTGGCCCAGGTTGCCCAGAGAGGTGGGAGATGCCCCATCCCTGGAAGTGATCAAGGCCAGGTTGGACGGGGCTTGGAGCAGCGTGGGCTGGTGGGAGGTGTCCCTGCCCAGGGCAGGGGGGTGGAACGAGGTGGTCTTTAAGGTCCCTTCCAACTCGAACCATTCTGTGATTCTATGGTACAGGGCACATCTCTGACAAGTAGATGTAGACATTTGGGCTCTAAATCTTTCCATGCCCTGAGCTGGAGCGAAGAGAGCAAGCTGTGAGCTGGAGACTGTTTAGATCTGCACATAGCGGTGTTCATGCTGTAGATTTTGCTTTTTTAAGCAACTTTTTAGCTTAGTTGCAGGATATGCTTTACAGCATACCTATGATTTTCAGATCAGTGTGTGCTGCCCATCTGGAGTATGAGCGTAGCTGGCACATAACTGCCTGCTGGACACAATGTCAACATGCCCCCAAAGCACTGTTTAAATAAACTTCTTCCGCCCCAAAATGTTGGTTCCATTTTATTTCCTTGTCCTTATCTCAGCAAAACTGCCAATGAATGCAATCGCGCCTGTGCAAATGTAACAAAATAGTAAAGTTTGACAGCCTGCATCTGTTCACTTCAAACAGAGTGACATCTGAACCCGCTCTAGCAAACCTGGCTGCATGTGTTGATTTGAATTCTTGTGCATATGTGGTTGGGGTTTTTTTTTGGCCAAAAGCACTTAGGTGGTAGGAGTTTTACGGCCTTTGAGTGACCGTTTGAACCTGGAAAATGCATACGTTGGTGAATATGCATTTGATCTGAAAACTATGCCAACTGGCTAGAGAGGTAATGCTCCCTCGAGCAGCGTAGTCTGCTAGGTGTGTGCGGCACAGCTCATGGAAGGGTGAAAGAGGTGGAATTTGGAATCAGAAATGAAGATGAGAAAAAAGTGCTTAAAGGTGTTTGTAATCTTGGGTTTTGTCTTTTGCATCGTATCACAAAACCCTTGCCCAAGTTTGCTTTTTTTTTTTCTTTTGGCATTAAAGACAGGTTTACTTTCCAATTTTGCTCATTATTTTCCTAATTCTCCTTCTGGGACTCATCAGAGTCTGTTTAAGGCAATCAAACTATTTTCCTTGGCTCCGGCAAACTTCACATCTGCTTTTCTATGAACGCTTAGTTTTAAAAGAGTTTATATTCCTATTGAGCTCCTAACAATGGAGAAGTAAATTGCTTAAGTAGTAGTATCTTTAGAGGGTTACCATTTATTGCTTTAATGAAGCTAAAATGTATTCGGAGAACTGTAACTTTTTTAAAATTGTTGTTTATGGGGACTTAGCCTTGCACAGCGCTGAAATTCTTGGCCACTGAACATCAGCGCTGACCTTTAGCTGCAGTTCGGCAAATTATGTAAGTAAATAGTTAACATGTGGCAGTGCCCTTTATTGTCAAGGGAATGACAGAAGTACATTTAAAACCAAAACCAAACCAAGCATTTAAAAGTTTGTTGACTGTCATCAGAGATGGCAGTACCCTTTTCTGTGCCATTTCCTCTGTGCTTTGGCTTATTATGTTTAATATGTAAATAAAGTATTTTAATACTTACCCCAATTGTTAGCTCTCACAAGCATTTTTCCTGAATGTAAATTTAGAAAATGACAGATGATGTGAAACAGCTTTTGTGTCTTTTTAATCGATTTTTTGTGATGTCGTATTAAAAGTCTTCATGAAGAAATTTGATTTCCCCAGAAACACCCTGTACATTCAACACTTTTGAGGGGAACTCATTTCCTGTCACAGCTGATTTCACTCTATTCAGAGATTTATCCTCATACAACAACAGAGTGAACAGTTCGAGACATTTATACACGAAGTCTGCCATAAACACTGGAAGGGACAAGTTGAAATTTTCTTTGGAGGTCTGACCAGTTTGGACTAACTCATAAATAAACCGGCATCATTATATATAGCTGAAAACAGCTGCTTAGAAAATGTTCAAGGATGTGAACAAAGAAATATAAAATACTGAAAACTGTGTTACATCGCTCAGTAACTCAGTGGCAAATCTTCACCTACGCTCTGCTGCTGTGCTCCCATTTTGAAAGGGACAGGACAGAAAAAGAGGGAATGCAAGGAATAAAGAAAGAATTAGTGGATGCCTTAAAAGATGTTGAGCTGTTGAGATGTCTGGTGTGGCTTGATGTAATGGGAAGGTGTACACATGCCACAACTATATGAGCTGTGCCAAACAAGTTTTAATTCCTGGCACAATTCCCTAAGCTATCTGCAAAAATTAAAAGCTATTCAGGCCATCGGGTTGGTCAGGTATGATTTGCCTTTGATATGTCCATGCTTGGTCTTCGCAATTTCCTTTTATCCTTCCCGTGGCTGGAAATGGCTTCAAGGAGTATTTGCTCTACCACCTTCCCAGGGACTGAGGTCAGCCTGGCTGACCTGTAGTTCTGTGGATCCTCTTCTTGCCCTTTTTGGAGATGGATGCGATGTTTCCTTTTTCCAGGCTTGAGGAGCCTCCCCCAGTTGACCTTTCAAAGCGAGCAGCCTGGCAGTAGCATCAACCAGCATCTTCAGCACCCTGGGATGCACCCTGCTTGGTCCCATGGACTTTTCTATGTCCAGCTGGATTAAGTGCCCTCTGTGCTGCGTCTTCCTCTGCAGTGGGTAATGCCGTGTTCCCAGAGGCTCTGCCTCTAGGCTCTAGCAGACCCAGCCACACTGGGGAAGACATCAAGTACTTCATCTTTTTATATACCTCTGCTCCACTGACTGCTTGAGCTGCTCTGGATATGCTCAAAGCCTCCCTTGGCTGTGGTGTTGTTGGCTGTGTGGTGGGGCAGCAACAGGTAATCGCACGAGGGTCCAGAGGAGCCTTGGCAGTCTGTCTGCAACTTCCCAAATCTCAGCCCCCAGCAAGCAACAAACCTTTGGAGTTTGGCAGGTAGGGGCCTCCATCTCCAGGAGGGTGTCTCTGGTGATCGTTTGCCACCGCTTCCTCTTGATGTGGACATCAAGATCCTTGTCCTTCTGGATGCCACCGAGTCTGCGAACCCCCTCCTCACCTTCACTGGTGATGTGGCACCCCAACCAGCGTGCACCTCCCAGGGGTGTGAGGCTCAAGGGGACACCCGGGGTACCTGCTGCGGCTGAGACCCAATGCCCACATCCTCCTCCGGGGTGGTGCAACACGGCAGTGCCAGCAGCGTGCCCTGCAGGGTATCACCACTGTCGTCACGCCGTCCATAGCAGTCTCGTGCACACTAAAGCAGTGTCTCCAGGGTGTCCTTGCGTTGAGAGTGAAGTGCTGTGATTCGTGCTGGTCGGCTGCTGAACTCCAGCGTGTCTCCCCCGTCCTCAGCCCCTCTATGCATGTGCTGCTGAATGCGCCACTTTCACTGAAACATAACTATAACCTCACCACCTAACTACCAACAATTCTCCCAGCAAAAGTACTTTTATGGCTCACTACCCACGGCAAAGATGGAGGGCAGCGGGTCTCCTCGTTCGCACATCCCTCCCCTCCCTTTCACCTGAAGTGCAGGGTCAGTACAAAAGGCTTTTTCCTGTGGGAAACACAGCGTATATCCCCATCTGCTACTGATCATAATAGGAAATCCTCAAAATACTCCAAGTTTTCCTCTTTTCTTCAGTACAACTAGATGTAGTATAATAAATACCACTACACTGCCTGGAGCTAACCTTCCTGGCTACCGCCAGCCTCGCTGTTTGCATCTGCTTGCATGGCCATTTCTCTGCAGGGTTTGTTTTTCACTAGCTCAAATCACGTGCTTTTATAACCACCACAGCATTTGAGTTCTGCCAAACTCGGCTGTTCTGGAAGCCATGAGAGCAACGTTAATTCTGCTTACCAATGAGTTTTGACATTGAATCATGAATTCAGATTGATGTTTATGTGGATCCCTCGTACATAACTGTAAAAACCATTGCACAAATGCATTTTACACAGCCATAATGGCCATTGTTTTTTTTTCTGAACATGATTACATATTTATAAGAGTCAATGATTCTCAATTTTTTTTATTTTTATTTTTTCACAATATCTGTTTTGTGTTAGTCAAGGGCCGGGGGATATATCCCTTACTTGATTGTCCCATTTGTGTAGTTTTTTCTGAGCATCTTCCATTCTAACTTAACTTTTCTGTTTTGCTCTTAAAAAATTGCCCATGATTGTGGAAAACAGGTTCCATATTTCGAGAGAATGTTCCAGCCTGATACTCCTTTTGTTATTTCATGTCCTACCTTTGCATTTTGGCTTGTTTAAAAAAAACGCAAAGCGTGCAGTCATGGTGCTTGGGTCTAACTTCAGTTTGGTTGAAAAAGGATCCATGTACTATCTATGAAGACAGACGTGTCTGTAGCTGAAAAGAAACCCTTTTCAGACTTCAAGCAAATTTAGATCCAAGCCTTTTTGCTTGAAGTCCAAAAAATGTTGCTTTTCAGCTACAGACACAAATAGTTGAGACTATTTTTATAGTTCTCCTCTAATACTTCTACTTAGTGCTATCAGCTAAGTTTCTTCTCCAGCCTAAATGTTTTCCCTTAGGCTTTCTAGAAATTTCCCTGGAGCCAGAACTGCAAGGGAAGCTGAGTGGTTATGGACATTTAGCTCAGGGGTTTCATCGATCTGCCCAAAATGCTGCCAGGCAAGCACGTGTTCCTGCTGCCTGTGCGAGACCCTCGCACGGAGCACGGGGGGATGGCCGGACACCAGGCTCCTCCCTGCCGTGGCCGGGCGGCCGCAAGAGCTCGTCTTTCCCTTTTGATAAAATGGGTTTAAATCTCTATTCACCTGTATAAAATCGTGCAATCTTAACTTGCTTTTAAACAAAAGCATGACATGACACGACACGACTAAGATTTTTATGGGATGCCAGTGTATTACGTCCAAATTTCTGCTTCTTTTCTCCTTTAAATTGAAAACAAGGCTGTAAAATACTATTGACCAAAGTCAAACTGGCAAGTGGTGTTGGAGGGCTTCTCTCAGTTCTCATTCCTTTTTGTTCTTTCTTCCAAACTCTTATCTCTGGTCTTTTGTATATTTATTTTTCTCATTCCCAGCTACAGGGGCCGAGCACAAGGGACGCCGCCTTTTCTCTAGTTTCTCTATACCAAAACCACACTGGGTTTGCTCAAATGAGTTGTGTATGTTGTACAGAGATAAGTGCACCAGAGAGAATTCTGTAGTGTTTGATGCGGTGTGTTAAGTTTCTGTGCAATTTTAACTTCAACATTTTTTTTACATTATTGAACTCAGTCTACCCTTCTTGCTCCTCACTCCTTTTATTTCTATTTTCTGGTTCTGCCTTTTGTTTTCTTTCATTTTCAGCGATCCACTCTGCCCTGTTGCTTTCGATGCAGAGTTCCCTTTCCAGAAATTTCTCTTGCCTTTCATGCATTTAGTTCTTTTTCCTTTTGTACTCTTTCATTGTTTCCCTACCTTGTCCTCATCATCTCCAGCTGGATAATCCTGAAGAATGAAGCAGTGAAACTGGATGAGATGCAACAGTGCAGAGGCCAAGTTCAAACACTCAAGCTTGAGAGCAAAAAAATTTCTGAAGTTAATGGCTTCTGGATTTCAAATGATAGAAGGGGAAGAACGGGGTGTATTGCTCACAGCATGACCAAGAGTGACAATGTGATGCAGCTGTGAAAAAAGCAAACTAGCAAATTCAATTCTAGGGTGTTTCAAGAGAAGTATTTGTAACAGAAATATGAAAGCATTTAATTTTGTGGGCAGGATACTGATCTTCATTTAGAGTATTGCGTCCAATTTTGGTTACCCATGTGGAGCAAGAATGCATTTAAATTAGAATGGATGCCAGCAAAGACTCATAAAATGATTACAAAATGTCATTGCTTAAGATATAAGCTTTACTCTTCTTGTGTCTAATGTTACCTGTTCCTTCATTAAACAAAGAATAACACAACAGTCATCCCTTCAAGTCCTCAAATCCTGGAGGACTGCGGTGCTCAAACTCTGGATGGGTGGTGTTCTCAAAGTCTGGGCCAACAAAAAAAAGCAGGAAGCTTTACAGCCTTCATACCTTTGAGTATCTCACATCGTGCATATATATTACAAAAGCATCAATATGAAACTGATGGCATCCTCTGCAGTCTACGCCTGTTAAGAATAGTCATAATTTGATCAAGGGAAGAAAGTTGATCCTTTCCTTTATCTGTGTCTGATAACCATACACACAGATGCAGCTGCGAAGTCGTACGGACTGCATCAACCCTTATGACCTCAAACCGCGTGGGGCTTCTTGATGACTACAGAGCAGTTAAGAAAGAGAAACCAGGCACACAGACAGTCGAAAGAGATTTGCCATGTGCAGGAATATGCAATGACAGGAACAATTGGGCTTGCATATATTTAAAATCCCTGATTTACAGATGCTGTGTGCATTATTTTTGTAGATATATATGAATGCAGTAGTTTTTAACTCTCTGTGCGTGTCTGTAGGCGAAGGGATAGCTCAGCACAGACTCTTTCAAACCACCCTGCATTTATTTTTCCCTCTGCAGCTACCCTCATCTATCAAAACCCCTGTAATTAGGCCATACATCATGTTGTTTAGACCAAAACCACTTGAGCTCGGTTGGGCTGAAAAGGAAGAAAATAAATTTCCATCGTGAGGATCTTCAGCTGAGTCCGCTGTGCCATCATAGATGGTACAAAGGGTGAGAATCACTCTTTATGGCAGCTGGAAGCCAAGACTCACTGGGGTTTGGAGATCAGCTGTGTTTGGACTAAAAAGGAAGAGTCCTATTAGAAGAAAAACTTGTCAATCACAGTTCCTATAAGTCACTGTGAGTTACGCCGCTCGCTGTCCTCCCTTCTGTTGCTCACTCGGAGCCGCCCCTGTCGGCTCAGGCGCTGCGCTCTTTGTTCAGGACGGACAGGACAATAAACTGAGGTTTGAATTATGGGAGAAAAAGTTGAGATGAGACATAAGGAAAACCTTTCCGATGTTTAGGATAAGGAAGCACTGGAATAGCTTGCCTGAAGATAATTATTCCATCTCCAAAGTCAGAGATACTTTGGAATGAATTAGACATCTGTCTGTCAGTCGGTCTGCTATGCCACTTCTCATATTCAAAACTAACACAGCTTAAAAAACCAACTCCAAACCCAGACAAAACTACACCCTCTTAAAAACTACCCAGTGAGATGGTGCAGATAAAGCAAAGGGTTGGATCCTTGTCTCACTTTTCATTTACACAGATGTCAGATGCCACAATTGAGGATGGAGTGAATTTTCAAACTAAAAATAGACTGTAATAATAGAAATACTTAGACACAACTAACGTCAAAAGAAGCAACTCTGAATGATGGGAGCTGTTGTTCTACCCAAGTGGAAAAGGCACAGGGAATCAATAATTTTCATGCCTGTTTGTAGTGATCGGTATGAATGATGTGGTTCTTGTAAATTGTTTCATGGACACTGCCTGTAACAGAGCTATTGTGCTCGTTGCTGTATGTTTACAATGGATTGAGAAGTGACTATTGAACTGATGATTTAGAAGAGCTCTTGAGAAAGTAGCCAGAAGCCCCTGGATAAACAATGTGCTGCCAAATATCTAGGAGAGAGCAAAGCTGTAATGAAGCTGCAGGCTTACAAAAGCAAAAAAAAAGGCCATTGTTATCATATGGTCTGACTTATACGTCGGGCTATAGACCCTGCCTGCATCCCACGGCTTAATTCTTAATTAAACCAAGTGATAAAGTGGTAATTTGTTACTCTCAATTTATCTTATTTCAATTTCTAGGAACTGAATCCTTCTAAACCTTCCTCTTCACTGTGGAAAATGCCTTATTTTTCCTTTCCCCTCCCCCCCCCCGCCCCGAGAGGTGCTTGGATGAGCAGGTAGCTTCCTAATAGTCTCCCAGCTCAGGTGAACAGGTTGAGCCCATAGAATTGCTAAGTATAAATTACTTTTCTACCAGTTCTTCTGTTATCTACGTGGCTCTTCAGTTTTCTAATTTTTCATTAGAAGCAGAGGTAGGGTTCCTTTAGAGACCTTGCTGATCCCAAAGAACCTCCTTGCTCCACTCCAGTTATTTTTAAGCAAGTCCTTTATTTTCTACTCCAGAATTTTTCTGGGGTCTGAGCCGAGCCAAGCCAATGCACATATAATGGCCTTATTGTTCACATAGTCATTTAAGTTATTGGCAATTATCTACCTCTTCCATGTCTTATTGAAAATGAACTTCCCAGCCAGCTTCAGCAGCTTAACAGTTAGCACCTACTTTAAACTGGTTATCTAGCCTTCCCTCAGGGAGCAGCTGGTTCCACCAGTATGGGATGAAACCATGGGGCTGTGGTTGGTTGGGGGGGTGGGTGAGTGGGTGGATTGATTGATCAATCAAGCAATCAATCAGTCCACCAATTACAGAAGGAATCCTGGATTGCTGCCTTAAGGACCACAGGAGTGCTCCTGTTGTCTAATGCTGAGCGCACATCTCAGCAATGAGAAGGTCCCTGTTCATCAGCCAGCGTGTTAAATGCTTCGTGGCAAGTTATTTGGACCATTTGATTTAAAACAACTCTAGTACCTCTCTTCTGATGGACTGGGAGAAGGTAAAGTGTTTTGAATATCTGGATTTATCCCACTAGTGAATGGAATAATTTTTTTTGGAAACTTTTGCCTTTTCTGTGTTATTTTTGGTTTAAGTGCAAGTCATATGTTATCACGAAATAGATGCATAGTGTTACTAGGGGGGCTTATCTCCAGTGCACTCTACAGGCCCTACTTGGAATTTAATCTGCCTGCCACAGATCATCATTTTGCTTCCTGTTTTTAAATACTTCTCATCTTCTGATTTATTTTCACTACCGTCAACCTCTTAGGCTATTTTATCGTTTTCAAATTGCTTTGGAGCAGTGTTGTTCTGGTCCTCAGGTTGTTTGGAGCTCAGGGACAGGACTGTTTGGTTGTTTGAAAGTGTACTTCTGCCTTCGTACTGGGATTTAAGGCACTTCATAAAGCATTCTTTAAGTGTTCTGGGCTGTCCCTCATTTCCTGCATGTTTAAGTCCTAGCTCATTTGGGAGAAATATAATTAAAAACTCTTTCCAGCTCTATGGAACTGCCTCTAGGAAGATAGGCGTGTTCTCAGAAGATGGGAAGCCGGCGAAGTGTCTATCTTTGAAGACTGTAGGAAAGAGGAAGCTGTGAAACTATTGTTGCTCTATGTTCACTTTCCAGAAAAACAGCTATATGAAATATGTATGCTCTTATTATCCTGTAAGAGCTTACATGTTGTTCTGATTAAGAAGCTTTACTTTTTTGACGTGTCCTTCTACTCTCTTCCTAGGCATGACTAGATACAGGCTTTACAGACATGGATATGTGAGATTTCCTATTTGTATTCACTATAAAGCCTCTGTTGTCTTAGATTTTGTTCTACTTGCACATTCAGGAACAAATTGGCTTTTATGCTACTATCACCGCATTTAAGAGGTGAAGTTGTTTGTTTGTTTTTTTAATAGGAGATAAGTTATGAGATATTTGATCTGTAACTGGTGGGGGCTGATAGTGCGTTAGCTTCAGAAATCCTTCGGGCAACGGTAATCCTTCAGGAGGTGATGGCAACATGATAAATAAGCACAATGGTCGATTTACACCTGATGGTAAAATGAAAATAAAATCAGCAGGAAAAGCCAGAGAGTGATTAATTTTAAGTGACTCGCTTGAAAGTCAGAGGACAGAGTTTCCACAGTGAAGGTAACAGAACCAGAAGAAGTGCTGAGTGCCATATGATACCTATTTGCAGTGGATGGAAAGCAAAGTGAGTAACAGGAGATGTGGTGTTGGTAGAGGTTCCTACTGTGTAGTACATGCATCGAAGATGGGGTACAGCTGTGGTGATCAGGCCTGGTGATCAATCCAGGATGTTATATCTGAGAGGCTGTTGGAGCCCTGAGCGCACCAGCCAGGTCTGCAGCCTCTTCCCACCACGGGAGGTTTGGCTGCCCGCGCTCGAGGCTGGCTTGGATACGGGACAGCTGTGACCTGGGCTCAGCCTGCTGGGGAAGAGCTGGGAGATGCCACCTCAGGGGCTCCCTGCTTCCCTTGGATGCCACGGAGAAGGCAGGAATTCCTCCTTAGCTGATGGCAGAAGGACCTGCAAAAGGGAAACTTTAAGGGGCTATGACTAAAGGGCTAAATTTAAAGAAGAACGATAAGTCTTTTATTTCTTTTCTGTGTGTAACGGAACTTCTAAACATCCCACTCTTCTGCTTGCCCATATCCTTGACATGCTAAACTAGAGGGTTCTGACTCGTGGTAATCTTTGGTAATAAGCCTAAATTCTGCCTGAAGGTACCACTTGCGTGTTGGCGACACGTGTTGGCCTGCCACAGCTGAGAAAGTGCTGAATGGGGGGAGGGGAGACCTTTCTGGCATGGTCACTGGTGGGTAGGGGGAGAAATGGAGGTTTCTGGACATTCCTTCCACATCTGGGCAAGATCGTGTTATCCTGTGGCGTGGACAAATAATAATAGTTGGAGCCATTAAAGTTTGCAGCTACTTAATGCAAATGAATGTTGCACTGACATGCCCCTTCTAGAAATGAGGAAATAGAAAATAAGAGTAATATTGGTTGCATTTTTCTTGTCTGTGTGTGGAAAAACCTGGCATCAGTGACTCCGACGTTGTGTGCCATATGGAAGAAAGATGTCGGAGCAGTCGTGGGTATCTGTGCAAGATCAACAAGAGGCCTGGACTATCTCTACGCAGTGCTGCGAGGCACAGCTTTCTTCGTGGAAGAAGGGAAATCCATGTGTGACCCATAAGTGGGGAAATAAGGATGAAGACAAACGTCTAGAAGATATGTGTTAATTGATAAACTACCCATAGGAAAACAGCACACATTCTAAGAAGGAAAAAATTATGGACAAACATCTAAGAAAATAATGAATATGGTCCATTCAGGATGGGAAATGCCGTTCTGGAAAACAGTGACTCAAAAGGGTTTGGGAGTTGTGGTGGAAGGGAGCTCAGAGTGTAATGCTGCTGTCAAAAGTGCTAATGTAGCTCTTGAATGAGAAAATAGGACCAACCTCAATAGGAGAGAGAATATTTATTTGAGATTGGTATGGCTATTTCTGGAAGACACTCCAAGAACACCCATAATTGAGTGGAAAGAATTTGGATAAACCATAAAAATGATCAAAGGAATGGGAAAGTATGTCTAAAAAGAGCTCTCAAAGCTCAAGATCTTTAATATCAAAGAGAAACTGTAGAGCGTCTCAGTTCCTGAACATACCCGGCAGGGATGGAGGCAGGATGGGGTGACAGAAGGAATTTCAAGCAAGATGACAAAGGTATAATGAGATGAAGTCACCAGAGGCAGAAGCCAGGCCTGAAAAATTTCCGGGATCAGGACTATTCTGGCTTACTAACAATTATATTTTAGAACATCTATGCAAAGGCTGATATGCGTTTTCTACTATAGAAACTTAATATATATATATATATGTATTTTTTACTAAGAAATACAAATTCTAAGCAAAATTGATGGAAATGAGATCCTTGTCTGTGTTATGTGCTAACCAATGATTAGCCCTTCAGTTTTATTTAGGATCTTAGAAGTCTCTGAATCTGTGCCAGGAGTGTGGATGTTTACTTCAGCGAGGGCATGCTGGGGACACAGTTCTCGATGATAATCCTGGAGACAAAGATGTTGCTTTTACAGTTATGGCACTACAGTTTTCTTACCAACTTGAGCTACCTCTCTATTTATTTCAAAGTGTGTTGTTTCTCTCTCTCTTTTTTTTTTTAAAAATCCTGAGATCTCTGAAACCTCTTTAGCCCTAGGAAAATAAATCATATTTATCTCCAGAGTGTCAGGCTTTGAGTCAGACCTACTGAAGCAGCCTGTTCCAAAACCCAAATTTAAAAAAAAAAATCCAAAACAAACAAAACAAACCCCAACAAACCAAATAAAAAATTCAGGGTGAATCCCTGAGTAATATCCACATAGATATTATTTAGGGATACATATATAGAATATGTAGTAACTGCAATGTACCTATTTTTTTTTTTTCTGTGCATTGTGTCCCCTGAAACACAAAGTGTACTGCTTTCAGATGATCTGCCCAAAGTTACTTCTTTGCCACTTTTTATAAAAGGAGGGAAAAAAAAAAAAAAAGAAAAGATAGGAAATAAGTCTTTGTAGATTTTGCATGGTTTGTGCTCAGAAAGGTGTCTGTATGGATTGTTTTTAACTGATGTCTTTAATCGATCACAGGAGTGAACCAGATCTGCTCAGCACAGAGCTTTATTTCATTTTATCCTATGTCACAAGCGATGATTCGTTGCGGGTCGCTGCGGATGGTTCCCCGCGGTGGGATCGGTCACCTTTATAACTTTTCTTTTGAGCAAACGCATTCCCACCCCCAGGAAACACGGGTGTCGCTGCAGCCTTCCCGGAGGGTCTCCCCTAAACCAACGTACCTGCTGCCATCCGCAGCTGGATGCGGGACCTGCAGCCGCTCGGAGCGCAGCTCCGTAGTTCAGCGGTGCTTTACAGTGGTTCAGGAAATACCTCAGTTATAGACACCTTCAAATAGTATATGGCAAAATCCACTAAAAAGTGTACTCTGCAGGGAGAACAGAAACAGGCTTTTGTGCGGACACTCAGTTTGGACGTTTTTAGCTGGGGTGCTTCTACTGACAGAATGAAAACACACTTAATGTTTTGCAAAACAGTTAAAATTATCCTGTTGAATGGATTTGAAATGCTTAATTAAACACTATTATTAACGTAATGTCTTCCTAAGAGAATGCAGCTTGGATTTTTTTTTTTTTCCCCCCATGGCATAAGCATTTAAAAATGCAGAGAGAAACAAATGAAAAAGGTGCAGGGAGTGCTTCCTGCATAGAGCACCGTTCAGTGCTGCCTTCTACTTCCTTATAACTCAAATTGAATCAATTAAATAAAATTTTAACCCCCCCGAGTCAAAGAAAACTGGAAATAGAAATACTGGAAACTGTGATTTGAAGAACAAATTTCATAAGCAAATGCTATTCAAGAAGTCAGTGGGTTTTTCTGTTAAATTTGCTCTTTTTAAGAAATGTTGTTAAAAAATAAAAAAGTTATGCAATATTTCTTCTATGCAAATGTGTATACCACATGAGCATGCACAATTAGTTAACACCTTGTTTATTATCTATCTAGTCAAGGGTTTTAGTAGGTTTTTACTCTGTGAAATACTGGGGGCTAATTCATGCATGTAGATGCAGCTTACGAGTCTGTTTGTTCATTACAGATTAAAGGGAATACTGAAGATAAAAACCTATATTGAAGCTGGCAAAATCCTGCTTCAGTTTTCAGTGAATTGGTTTTTTTCCACGTACAAGAAAAGTAACCTTTTTCCCTCGTTATCTTCCCTCTCTGTGATCATTTGTGTATTTCTGCATTTGAGCTAGAAAACTCGTGAAAGCTTTCTGAGCCTGCTTCAATGGAGGAAAAAAAGAATTTTTCTGTAAATTGGGAGATGCATAGGGTAGTGCAACTTTGGCGTTTGGAAATCTGAACAAGAGACATGTTGTTTAAAAAAAAAAAAATAAAATAAATCCCTTTTGCATTTCAGGGGACACAATGCATGAAAAAAAAAATATAAAAAAATACCCCCTCCACAAACAGCCTTGAAAGACCTTTTTGAGAGAACCTAAACCTGCCCAAAATGTAGAGTGGAGAGACTTCAAACTATGTAAATAAAACACACACAACTGTAATGGGGGATGTGGGCAGACTCTACAGCCAAATAACGCCTCTAAAGAACCCTTCCTGTCTCTATCAGAAGTGTTTCTGATATTAAGAAGATGGCCCACAAACGATGAAAATGCCGGCAAAGCAACAAAGGCACTTTAGAGCACGATGAGCTATCAATTGCTTTCATCATGTGGCTGAAAGTCAAAAGAGAGAGAGAGCTGTATAATATAGAAAGATATATAAAGTAGGAGGAAAAAAAAAAGTAGACAAAAATATGGAAACCACTAAGAAATGCATCCGTTCAGGAAAATAATAAATGTAATAAAATGAACAATTTTATTGTTAATTTTCTAGTGACTGCAGTCACTACAATATTGATAGAAGTGCTGTAGAAATGCAGGTTGGAAGAAAAATGCCGGTATTACAAACGGTGATCATAAACACTCTCTCAATTTCTTATCTTGCTAACTATGTAAAGCGACTGTTGTTTGCTAAACTTGCACAAAACTATAGACTATTATGAATACCAGCAGAAGGTTAGACACTTGGGTATGTGTAGTGTAGAATTACTTTTTTTGTGATGCGCTATAGAGAGAATTTACAGAGCAAATTAGAAAAAATTACAGTCCTAGGTTTGAAGAGAGATATTACCGATCCCAAACCAAATAAAATCTAAACCCTTAAAATCTTTCAGCAGTTATAAAAGCTTCAGGAAAATAAAGATTTTATGTCAGTACTACATAGTAATTTTATTTACCTCACTTGGAAATAATTTAGCTAACTGATTGAAGCAGTGTAAAAACACAGCTTAGGAAATGTACCTTGTAAACATTAAAATCACACAATGATAGATTGTATAGAGATAATACAACATTTAAAATAACTTCAGAAAAAAAAATTAGGTGCTGGTAGACTAAACTAAAAAGCTAAATTTGCAACAAAAAAATCGAAGAGCCAGATACATCAAAACAGAATCGAAACCATCTAAATTGCGGGCAGCGCCCAAAAAGGAGTATTTGAAGCTGAACAGAAAACCGGAGGAAATAAATTCAGAAGAGCAAAAAGGTAAAATACCAAAGTAAAGACAGTTTTAAAACTTTGCTGCTTCCCAGACCGGTGAGAGAGATTTGCAGGACCACTCGAGCGCAAAGGAAGACAAATATCCCCGGTGCCGTGTAGCAGTAAAACACGAGCTTTTAAGTTCAAGCAACGCAGTGGAAGTTAAATGTCCTGTAGAAGAGGTTAAATGTTTTGGTCCTACCGAAACAGTAAGCTGTTGTCCTATTCATCAGGCTCTAACGAAATGCAGCTGGTCTCCCTTGTTTTGCCGATCTGCGGAGAATATAGGCAAAGCTTTTGGAGCTGTTTGTACTCCCGTTTGACGGCTGAGCAGCCTGCTTTTAAATATCACCTCCTCCCGAAAGCGATGCAGAAGCATTTCCTAAATTTTAGCTGACAAAATTGTAACGAGGATGGACAGCCTATTCTTTTCTACTTGAATTTCTGCTTTTNAAGCTGCCCCTCAGCCCCTCCTTTTTCTCCCCATTTCAAAACCGTAGGGACAGACCCGATCCAGCAGTCTTCGGGCAGGGGTATTTTCGGTCGATGGCAGCTAGTTTTTTCAGTCACTCAGGTAGAAAAAAAAAAAGGTACATAACAGGGGAGCAATGGAAAAGACCTGCCAATTAAAATAAATAAATAAATAAAAAATAAAATTGTTGTGCTCTTCAGTGCTTGTTTAGGGCTGGTTACTGCAAGTTTGCCTATCTGGCAGGCTCGCTCCCTAGGAGGATCGTTATAAACGCTGGGCATGTGCACGAGCAGCTCCTCAGCGGTTTCCTAAGCACGGGAATAGCGGAGTTTTTCATTGACTAACTCCGCTCCAATGAGACAGTTTCATGGAGCAACTGAAAGTACATAGAGGAGGAACGGCTTTTTTCTGAAGCTTGATAACGGCGTGTACAAAAACCAGATCAGTTTTCCAGAATGTGGACACAATTACTCGCAACATATCAAATGCCCTTTTATAATTTCAAGGGTTTAATTATACAATTCAATGGTATATTAATAATTTCTGTTGGCTATTTTACAGCCATGTGCGTGTCATGTGTGGCATGAGGGTTTGTTTTTTATTTATTTATTTTTTTTTAATGCCTACTTGGTTATGTTCTGTGCGAGGGATAGATGGAAATAAGTAATCGTTAAGCTATTAGCCGCTGACAAGACGGCTCGTGTTTGCAGCCTCGGGCACGAAAAGGTTTAGGTTGGAATAAATGACAAAGTGTCAATGGGTTTTTAGAAGCCGAACGATCAAATGTGGTTTAACAGCTTCAAGAGTGTCCATATGATAAAAGATGATGGAGGGGGGAAAGGTCCTGATACGAAATAGGACTGCAGTCCCTTTGCATTTCTCTGCGCGGTTACAAATCTATTGTTATAAAGACCCTTTTTTCCTGTTCCTTCAGGATCTGATCAGGACTGTTCCTGGGTTGGAAAAAAAACACCTCTTTTGGGAGGTCTTTTTATTATTATTATTTTTTTTTCTCTCTGTAGGCCTCCCCAAATGCGGTAGTTTAGGTGAGAAAGACGATACTAAGGTAACATGAGCTGACTTTACAGGACTTGAAACATTTGCAAAAAACGTGGGGCCATGGGAATCGCTGCTTTGGAGTTGGAATCACCCCTCACAACCCACATATTGGAAAATTTTGTAAACATCAAAAGTTTAAAAAATAATTATTTTTTTTACTACTTCTGATTTAAGGCACTAGTAGTTTGTGAAGTTGCTTTTTTTTTTTTTGAGTGCTGTCTAGAACATAGCGTACGTTTTGCCGTATTTGAAAAGTCTTTCCGTTTCCATCTACTCAATCACAGATTTCTTCTGAGAGGGAACTAAGACACGGCAGACTCTTTCTTTCAAGTAAGTTATCCCAACTCTTCACTGACTCCAGCCATTTATTTGCTTAGTTTAAACTACCGTGCTCTTGTGATTGTCCCGAATATCTGTCATGACCGATTTCCTAGGAAACCCCTGTTGCCAGCAGTATTGTATGTATATTCTGTAAGTGGGCTGATTTTATTCTTTTTTTTTTTCTTGCCTCCATTAAAAATTATTTTCTCCATTTTTTTTTGTAGTGGGGTTTTACCTTTCCGGTGTTACAGCTTTGGTTCTCCTCTTCCATAGTGAAACAGAACAATGAACAGACCGTGGTCGTGCAATTTAAAAAAGGATTTGACACAAATATGAACAGTAAGACTCCGAGGGGACAAAAAGCACATAACTATGTGCTTTAAGTACGTAGGTAATCTATTAAAGCGAGGGAAGTTATTCAGGCACTTAAATGTGACCGTGGGCTTGTGTGTTTTCCTGATTCGAGGTCATTTTTTCACAGAGACAGAAGTCTAAAGTAGTTTTACTTAAGTCACGATGCAATAATTTCAGATTTACACAGAGACAATCAGAGTTGGAGAATAAAATTTGACCAAAAATCAGCTTTTCACAGAAAACTTGTATAACCCCATAATATCACTATGTAAATACAACGCTGAGGGGTATTACTGCTGCAGTAAACTGATAGCACTAATATAGTCTTTCAGCATTCAAATTAAACCCCACCAGGGTGAAAAAGGGCTGTTAACATCTTTTTGCTTCAAACTGAATAACTTTATAAATCAAAGAAAACCTTCTTCATCCAAGATGTTTCTTCAAATTTTGTTGCAAAAAGAGAGATGGTTTTTCCATTCCCTGCCCCGATATTGTCAAATGAAAATGTGTGAGTGCCTTCAAAGAAGTAGTAATTAAGAATTGAATATTTACATCATTACGTGATAAAAGAGGTAATGAAGCCGCACATTTGTTACACTCTCTTAATGTTCTTTCCGAAGACGCGTGCCGCTGTAGAACGGCAGAAATAGGGAGAAGATGCGATCAGGAATTAAGTTTTTAACAGGAAACCAACCGTTTGTGGCCAACCTCTGTGCTTTGTGAGCCAGCAGAGACGTACAAGGACTCGGTCAGGTGATACACAGATAATTAGTTATTTGTTAAGCATACATGTAACGATGTGACTCGTACCACGGAAGATCGGGGTATTTGGGGGAAGGCCGTTCTGCTTGCAATCCTTCGAACATCTAACTGGAAGTTAGTTTCCCCATTTGAGTTGAAATGTGTGCAGATAACCTTACCTAAATTTTGTGACATCAAATTAAGTAACTAAATCCAGTTTGAATGTTGCTCAGCTGTTGGTACAGGCGAATATAGCAAAGACCGAAAGGTTTTCAGGAGCTATCACGTTTGGTGTTAATATCTGAGCAAAATTATATCGCAGAACATCTGGGGGTCTCCGTTCCTGCTGAAGGGAATGCTCAGTGCTTAGCGTCTGCTTTCCCAAACAGCATCCAGAGCGTTAGCTTGGATCCTGGAGCGCTTAGGGATTGCCCACCACCAGAGTTCCCACGTGAAGGAAAGACTTATCCCACAATCAGAAATGTGGGGGGGAAAAAAACTGTGTCTTCTGTGAATTACCTGAACGTGCTTGAGATGCGTGAGAAAGAATGTTTGAGGGACCAGATGGAGACGAACACGATGAGCAAAAATAACTGTGTGGTGCTCTGAGTACCTTCTCAGGATAGCTCTGAGAAGAAACCTAGAACAGCAGGAGGGAGACAGGCTTGCATCAACATAAAATATTTCTGAGGCTTTTGAAAGGACAGATGTTTTTCCCTTGTTGCTCTCTGCTTGTGTTGCTTCACTTTTGTTGGGTGATGAATATGAAGTGGCACGCTTAGCGGTAGAACTGGTTGAATTTTAGAGGGCCGGAATGTTCTCAGTTGTTAAAATTGACATTTATCACATGAAGAACTTTAGCAGCAACCAAATTTTCCAATTGAAAAAATTTCAATTACAAAACTTTATGTGCTGATATCTACAGGGGAATTTACAGCATCAGCAATGTCCTTTCTTTTGAAAATGCTTTTCTTGTTCCGTTTCAAATGTTCAAGTTCAAAATGTTCTGAGTTTATCTTTTTTTTTTTTTTCCATTTGAAATAAAAAATAACTTAGTCAAAATTTCCCATAAAGGAAAATCTATTTTTCAGTCACTGCTGTTATCTGAATTAGGGACAAATTCTGCTCTTAACTTCTAGCCTTGAGGCACCGAATTTACATCTCGTTATATTGTAGACATTTATGGGATGCAATTAATTTTCTCATTTAAAAAAGAAAGAAATCCCAGGGATTTGTTCTGTGCTGCTTTGAAATGAAACTCAGCTGTCACTCTGGAGAATGTTTTAGGTTGTCAGACATGATGCAGGAGGGCTGGTTTGCATTCAGAGTACCAGCCATTGTAGCCTTGTGAAAAATTTGGTGTGTGTGCGCATTTGTGTGTCTTTCTCTTCTCTGATCTCAGTCAGTGTTTCATTTTCTCCCTGTTTGGCTCATTATATTTTCTATTGTTGCAAGTTTACAAAAAAAACCCCCTCTTATTTATTTCGCCTTTCCTTTTTTCCCCTTGTTTCTTCCTTCTTTCCACAGTTGGCACATCTTGGCTTTTCTTCCTCTTCTTCTGTACTGTCTCATGAATGTACTGTTCTATGACATTTGTTTTTCCACACTTCTTTTTCTATGTGACTGTTTCCCTTTCCTCTCTTTGATATGTTTTCAGGCTCTTTTATGTCTTTCCTTTATCTACCTTTTTTTATTATTATTATCCATGTTTTTTGCTCTCTGTCAATGCCCCCTATTTCGTCATCCTCTCCATCGCCTCGTAATTTCTTCTGGCTCCCTCTCCATACCCTTCATCACTCTTTGTTATCCCCCGACACGTACTGTTGGGTGACACCCTGACTCTTTCACGCCTCCCTCCTACCTGTACCCAGTGCCCTCCTCACGTGCTCATCTTCCTGCAGGTGTCATTAGTTGCATGAGGACTGGGATGAGACAAGAGAAGGCGTTTTTCTCCTGTTCCCATAAAGGATCTGGATACCTATGTGGTCTGTTTGCCATTCAGACAAATATCAGTGTGCACCCGTCATCTGCAAAGTCCATTGAATAGGCTGTGGATAGTTACAGATCATATTTTTTAGCTGCCTCATGCTACCTCATACTAGGATTTGATGTCTTTCATGGGTATATGAGACCAGACGCCTCTCGGCAACGTCTCTTTGATTTTGAAGCTATGTTTGCGTGACAGAAAGCAGCCCGATCCATCCTTGGTTTTGCCACACTTATATGGTGCAAGGATGTAAGACTTCTAATTTATTTATTTATTTTCTCAGTTACGAATGCTTTTATTGGGAAACCGTTGCTGTTCGGAAAACCGTTGCAACTTGGCTTAAGCTGTTTTTTCTAATATATGAATACGAAAGTGACAAGCCCAGCTTAAACAAAAGTTGCTGTTATTTGCAAGACTGTCACTGGTTTTAGTAGGAAGAAGGTTCTCTGCTTCCGTGAACATGTTAATATCGGCAGGTGATCTAAACATATTTGCTGGAAGGACAATCTGAAGGGACAATCACAGAATTCACATGAACGCGCTGCTGCTCACTTCTACGAGGAGAAATAACACATCTTTGGGCAGCGATACAGTGTGAGGATGGGAAACCCTGCCTGAGCGAAATCATATTTCTGCATTTCCACACTCTGAGACTCTTAGAAGCTTTCTGAATCAATTTAAGTCAATGACACATCCCATCAGACATTTTCTGATTAGAAACCTTTATATTTTTCAGATACAATGAGGTCTGGGAATGCAAATATGAAATAACTGGTAACTAACAAAAACGTTTTAATAGAAAGAACATCAGAGTGGAAATTCGCAGCTAATATACCTAATATTTTTAAAAAGGCACAGATTATTACAGGCAAATAGATCCTTATCCATACGTGACAAAATGGATAAAAATAATTATTAACAGAGTAATGAAATGCCTGAAACATCATGATAGGATGAAGTTCGAACACTACAATCAGCCATGGAAGAGTTCTTTTGCAGAAGGGCTATCACCTCTCAGTGAGGTTTCTCATTCTCTTAAATATGAGGTCCCGATCCCTCCTGGAAACAGATCGCTTGGTTAAACAGATTATGTCTGATCCAGTTCTTGCTCTTGTATGGGAAGAGATGTAACAAATATCTCAGAAATACCGCTTTAGGCACACCTGGCTTTGCAAAAATCAGTGGAAGGCAGTTTAAGATGGTTATTATTTCGGTGGTGCACCTCTTGCTGCTAGGTCTGCGGAGATGCGCTGCTACAAAGAGGTTTTTTATGTAATAGGTGATGGAGAAGATGGGCATACTTAGAGAACTTCAGGGAAGCCTTAGCGTTTGGAGAAGTGACACATGTGAATGGTGCAAATGAAATCAGCCTGATTTGTGTTTTTGAGTGCAATATTGTGAGTAGTTGCGTTACGTTTTGGTAAAATTATACTGCGTCAGTTCAGAAGAATGTCTTGTCTTCAGGCTCGAGCGGTTCAGGATTTAATGGTCTGCCCTCAAATCTGAGGAATCAAAGACTGCTATTTCACTGGAAGCAGACAAAAGGAGTGAAATCCACACAGGGCCACAGGTTAGTACTGGATTTACTGCTGCGTTCATGCAACGTAAAAACCCAGCACCCCCCACCCCCGTGTCGATACGCTACGGTCATTATTACCACAGCTCCTCTCATTCCTTTTCATTGCTGGGAAATTTATAAGGTGAGTTTTCTTTAACTCTCGTGATGATTTAAAGTCTTTCAGCCAGATTTGACCTTATTTCTTCACCCGTTGCCCTACGTTTCAGAACGTTGTGGCCCATATGAGATGCAATTTTGCTTTGCAACGCAAATGCTTTATTTCTCAGGGAAGAGAAATATAGAGTGTATATTGATCACAGAAATATTGCGAACGTCAGAGCTTTGGACTGGAACAATACTAGGCAAAGTATTGATTGAAAGACTTAAAAGAAATAGTAATCCATACCATCTTTCATGATGTTTATTTAATAGCGGCAACCACCCATGAAGAGTTAATCCTAATATTATTATTTTTTTTTCCTTTCATACTTAATCGGAAAGGGGTTTAACTGAAGGTTAAATGTTTCAAATTTGTGTTATAAACTTCTCTGGGTTGCTCCCGCTTTCCTAGAAATAAGCGATAAAGCTTAAGAGGATGTGTCCTTCGTTAAAAGTTTCTTCGCTTGCCTGAAGAGCAAAGGCAGCGAGAGCTGAGCAGGTAGAGCGGAATGACGCATGAGGAATAACACAGGGAAGAAAGAGGCAACAGTGACATCAACTTAAAGGTGGCAGACATATGTTAATTACCGCCAGTAATATTTTCTCGATAGGCTACTTGTCACATCTGTTTCAGCTCTGATCACGTCTGCGATAGGTATTCGGGACTTTAAATTGTAAATGTTTTTAGGGAAGGGATTTTTGTTACTCTTTGAAGTACCTGCTGTATTTATGATCACTGCAAAGCTAATACACGGCGCATGGCTATGCCTCCAAATGTCAAATATATGCACTACATACATATGTTCTATATACATAAAATGGGGTTTGGGAAGTGCTTCAATATTTTCAGTTGAATCCTTATCTTCTTTGCATTTTAAATTACAAGGTCTAATGATAGTCGTGACCAACGCATGAAAGGAAAAATAGTAATTTAATTAAATAGCTAATTTGCATTCTACATTCATAGCTTTGTTTATTCATGTTACAGTCATAATGTTTTTCACACCTTAGTGATTTACTGCGCTTTGAGGGATGTATGTAAGCATTAAAACAGGCTGTGCTCTTGGTATCTTGGAACCTCCTAAATGAATTTTAATTGTTCTACTACATCTACTTTCTAACTAAACACAGAAAAGGATTTTAAGTATCCCATGTTATTCAATTAATGTTCCCACATTTCTGTCTGTTGCAACGTTTTGTATTGGACGGTGCTCAGTAGTGCTACTGAATGTTTTCGGATAAATCGGTACGTTTTTTGTTGCAAAGGGGTTTGAAAGGGAGCGAAAAAATCCCTCACAAAACCAGCATTACAATAAATTTTTCTTCCTTTTTTTTTTTCATTTTCTACTATTTAAAAACTTAAAGCTACCAGAGATGAAGATTGTTGATCTAATTGCCCTACAAAAAATTATCTGAGCTCGCCATCCTCCTTCAACAAAAGGAGCGGACGTTCTTGGAAACTTGCTAGGATGAATCTTAAACATAAAACCTCTTTAGCATTTGTGCAAGAGCCACAAAACTGAAATCAAGCATCACATTTAAGGAACTATTTATTAAATTCTTCAAATAGTCGGAACTCCCACCTTTTTATTTTCTGGACAAGAAAGGCAACAGACATCTGATCCCTGTTAATACCATCAGTGTGTTTCCAGGTTTCAGAATTTTATGCACATCATAAAAACATCTTGTATAAATCTGAACATATACAATATATAATGTTTATAAATAAGAATTGCTAGTACTGGAAGAGGGCAACAAAAAATTTTGGAAATGGCTTAAAAAACCCCCAATCTAACATTCAATGAATCACTCCTGAAACAGAAATCAAAATTTAACTCTCCACAATGAAGAAACTACTTATTTTTCCCCTATAATATAAAGAATTTGAGGCCCGTAGAGGACAAAACTCTAAAAGCGGTAAAAATATGTTTCTTATAAAAAGATATTTATAAGTTGTAACTGTCCGATTTCTAAAGGCAAACATAACTTGAAAAGCAGAAAGAAAACACTATCTTGCCCATAAAGGAGAGTTGCAGAAGTTAATATTTTCATTTAACTAAAACTCGTTGTCTCCTTTTTCAATATATTCATTTTTTTATTTCACAAAAACTGGTGAGTCGTCGTTATCCTTCGCATTTCAAGTGGCCAGTGCTATCATTGTTGAAGTAGATGATGTATATCTACGTATGCGTACATTTAAGCAGAGTGTTTAAACCATGGATTTCTCCGGTGCCTGTATTTTCATTTTACCTTGCTAAACAAACCCACATTACACCTACAGTTCTCGCTGGAGCTGTATCTTCCTGAAATATTTCGTTGTAATTTAGAAAAACAGTAAAGACAACCCATTTATGAATCACTTATGAATAAAAGCAAAAGATCCACATAAGTAACGAACAATTTACTCACCCCAGGCATGTACTGAGGAGAACGCACTCCCGGGCAGATTTGCAAGGCACGGCTGAAGCGCTGTACATTGACTGGCAGTTCTGGCTTTTCTCATTGCCAGAAACGTCTCTGCGAGTCTCTGCTAAAACCTGTGATTTATCTAGAGCTTCCTAGGTAACTCACGTTTTAAAGGCCTTTCTATAGGGCTACTTTTCTTAAAAACAAACCACCGTAAGGAAAGCAGGTAGCTGTAGCATTTAGGCACCCTGGCGTCATCGCATCAGCCCGAGGGCAGCGAGGGACAGCAGGATGTGCTCCGCGCATTTTCTTTAGCAGCATTAGAAATGGGACATCCAAACACATTTACCACGTACCTTTCTGATAGGCTTTCCGCTGTCTGTGTTTTTAATGTTCAGGCTCTGCTTCCTTCTCGTATAAATCAGAAGTTTAATTCCCTGATCGCAGGTTAAGATGTGAGAGGTCTTGCTTATATGGAATATCCAAGACCCGTTGGCAGGGGCGGTACTTTTGAAAGGGTTACAATTTTCCCCCCCCTCGCTCTCTGGTGCAATGTGAAATGGGACTGCTGCTGTGGGTTCACGTGGTCCTTTGTACTTACCCAATAAAAGTTTCTACATCAGGTACGCAAGACAGAGGAGACTCAGCGTGCGTTCCTAGAGGAGCAAGCAGCAGATAATATGATTTAGTTCTACTACATTACAGTTATGTTTCTACAGCTGTGACCTGTTGGTTACTTGTTTTGTGCCTTTGGTATTGGCAGCTGTTAAAAGTTGAAAGCAAACGCCTGAAGACTGTATTCAGTATCGTCTTGACAGCAGGTTACTGCTACAGACCCATCATAGAAGGAAGTCTACCGGTTTTGTACCTTCCTTTTTGGAGGCATGAAGGGGCAGAACATTGGGTCTAATGGGGTTTCCAGGTTTTCCAAAAAAACACACACCCCCAAAAAGTTAGGTTTTGCTATTAGATAAATTAGATATTGCTATTAGAAAAATTAGATATTGCTATTGGAAATTAGATATTTGGCTTCCTCCAGGGGCACGAGGTCTCATGGCCTCCAGGCCCAGAGTCTTCTTTTCACTTCAGTAATGGTGGGAAACAGCACTGGAACCTTTCAGCATCCAATGTTAAAATCAAGCCACTGAGTGCTGGGTTTCTGTCAAATTTTTGGGACTGTGGTGAAGGCAATTGCCTCTTGCTCGCTCCTCTGCTGGGTTCCCTTGCCGGGAGGTTCTGATTTAGCCCCGGGGTTCTTCTGCCAAGGATGACGTTGGCTTCTAGCACAATGTGCAGCTGAGGACTTGAGGCTGCTTCTCTTTTACCCTCTTCTACCATTGGAAACCTCTTCCTTCCCCCAACAGAAGAGCATTTCCTTCCCTCCCACCCTCAGCGTGCTCACTGGTCCCATATGTGCTGCAGCTTTGCTCCAGCAACTTGCCCAGGAAACGGAGGAACACCAGTGGCTAGGGGAAGAGGAGGGTGAGTACAGCTTGGCTCCGGCTCTTCTTCTTTTCCCTTTCCTAAGGTAGAGAAGGACCATACTGGTGGCACTGTCATGGCCTGGAGACAGAAGGTGGGGCCAGGACATGTCAGGATCAAGTATTGCAGAAGAGGGTCTGACTTGGCCATGTAGGGCATCAGGGTTAGGCACAAAGCCACCATGATGAATATTGTGATTGTACGGGTGCCTGGTTGTGATGCACAGTTAGCATCATGCTGCTGCTGTGGTGTTGGTGCATCATCCATCCTTACGCGGAACGCATGGGCCGTACGCTCTACAGCAGCTGCGTACAGTCAAGGCTGTGCCTGAGCACTGCTGACTGTGGGCTTCAGGGACATGGCCGAAAGCCTCTCATGTTGGGGAGCACGAGGAAGAGCCCATGGCGTTTTGTACAGTCTGATTCATGAGGTGTTCAGCCTGTACAAGCCATACTCACAAATAAGAAAGGTGCAGATAATACTATGTGAATCATACTCCTTTCTCCCTCTGTCTTCTCCTTGGTCATCATCCTCCATTATGATAGTCAAGGACTGGGAAGAGAGGCTGTTCTTTGCAGCGACCAAATGGATCATAGAATCATAGAATGGTTTAGGTTGGAAAGGACCTTGAAGATCATCGAGTTCCAACACCCCTGCCATAGGCACGGACACCACCCAGTAGACCAGGTTGCCCAAGGCCACGTCCAGCCTGGCCTTGAACACCTCCAGGGACGGGGCCTCAACAACCTCTCTGGGCAACCTGGGCCAGTGCCTCACCACCCTCAAAGGGAAAAACTTCTTCCTAATGTTCAATCTAAACCTGCCCTCTTCCAGTTTAAAGCCATTCCCCCTTGTCCTATCACTCCACGCCCCAGTAAAAAGTCCTTCCCCAGCTCTCCTGTAGGCCCCCTTCAGGTACTGGAAGGCCGCAATAAGGTCTCCCCGGAGCCTTCTCTTCTCCAGGCTGAACAGCCCCAACTCTTTCAGCCTCTCCTCATAGGAGAGGTGCTCCAGCCCTCGGATCATCCTCGTGGCTCTCCTCTGGACACGCTCCAGCAGGTCCATGTCCTTCTTATGTTGGGGACTCCAGAGCTGGACGCAGTACTCCAGGTGGGGTCTCACGAGAGTGGAGTAGAGGGGCAGAATCACCTCCCTCGCCCTGCTGGCCACACTTCTTTTGATGCAGCCCAGGACATGGTTGGTTTTCGGGGCTGCGATTCCACATTTCCGGCTCATGTTGAGCTTCTCATCAATCAGCACACCCAGGTCCTTCTCCTCAGGGCTTCTCTCCAGCCATTCATCCCCAAACCTGTAGTTGTGCTTGGGATTGCCCCGACCCAGATGGAGGACCTTGCACTTGGCCTTGTTGAACTTCATGAGGTTGGCATGGGCCCACCTCTCCAGCCTGTCCAGGTCCCTCTGGATGGCATCCCTCCCCTCCAGCGTGTCTACCTCGCCACACAGCTTGGTATCATCGGCAAACTTGCTGAGGGTGCTCTCGACCCCACTGTCCATGTCTCTGACAAAGATGTTGAACAGTACAGGTCCCAAAAGGTCAGGATCTTGTATTGATAAGAATGCCAGGACAAGGGGAGAGGAAGAAGTCTGGAGCTACAGCATCCAAACCAATTCCTGCTTCCCTGATGGCTGGGGATGACATTTCGGTGGAGTCCTGCTTCTGCAAGACCTGACTGACTGATGGTCCTGCTGCCTCTGCTAACAGGGCCTGGGGTAGGTTCTCTTCTTAGATTTCCCTTTCTGCAGCTCTGCCTTTCTCAAGTGTAAGGGTATTTATTTGAATGGAAATTTTTATTAAGCAATTACTAAGCATGAATAAGCATTGTGCAGTCTTGAAAACCTTATCCTTGTTTTTACTGCATGCAAAACTTGTTGATTTTTATTTTTGCTAGCGGCATGACAGCAGTACTGGGCTGGAAGCATTGCACACGGAGAGCTGGGCTTTTTCACAGTCCAGAATATACCACACACAGGCTGCGAGAGCACGTCAGCCGATGCTAAGTATGGGGACTGGAACTACACATGTAAGCAATCTTTTCATTCAAGTTTTCCCAAGAAGGAAATAAGAAAACTGAACAACTTGAAGCAGATAAACGCTTAAAGATTGGGACCTTAAAAAAAAAACAAAGATGGTGAAATAATGTCTTGGACGTTACAGTTGGGTACTCGACATTCAGAATGAGTTCTGCAAGGTGGAAGGGCACTGTCTGGGGGAAGATACAAATGCACTCCTTGAAACCACGATGTTTGATGTGTGTATGTCTTGGACATTATTTCAGTGAGAAAACATTTCTAGGGTCTTTTTCTTAACTTTTGGGGCTGTGCAGGCTCTTGGACATAGAATCTTCAATAGCTGGAAGCAAGACTTTCAGGAGATGAAAATATTCTCTGTTACCTAGTTATGAAATTGTTTTGGAAGAACTTTTGTTTGTAAGCTGTCAAGATAGAGAACCAAGAACAGTTAATACTTGATTTACATTTTGACTGGGGTTTCATTTGGAAATGTCACTATGGAAAATCCTTACTTCATTTTTAAGGGGAAACCATGTAATTTGTCTTCCTTTTCAGTATTTTCCCTGCTTTTTGCTCTTGTTTCAGTTTGTCTGGTTTGCATCAGGCTGAACCTGGCCTAACATATGGCTAGCATATAGCCTCGCCAGAACCAGCTGGAACCTCTTCACAATTGCCTGAAACCTCTGACAGTGATTACACAGGGAATCTCCCCTAGGGAATTCAGTTGTATATTTACCAAACATGCAGCTTAAGTTGTATATTAGAAGAAAATAAAGCTGAGAAGGGCACTGATATGTTTTTGTCGCTGACATTTAAGCAAAACTTCAATTTTTCTCTCTAGAAGTGTTTTAATTCTGACTGTGTAAGATGCAATCTCTCTTATACATATATATAGAGCTTTATGTATATATAAAGCTATATATTTTTCTACTGTCCCCTCTCAGACAACACAATTATATCGTTTAATTTTTCTGTTAGCCTAGAAGTAATAACATTTAGTAATGAGTAAAAAATATTTAATATTGAGGACCAGACCTTCAGGTGATTAAAGTTAATAGGTCCAAATGGAGTTGTTATTTTAAACCATCTGTGAATCTTGACCTCAAGGTTCCGTGTAGCTGATGTAGAAACTCCTAATAATGCCACTTTGAAAAGCCTCATTGCAGATGGGCACACAGGGCCAACTTCGAAACAAGGAAAGACTAACTTTCAAGCAAAGAAAGATGTGTCTTTTTTTCGGGATGGCTGGGTTAACTCCACAAGCCCATCAAGATCTGCAAGAAGGGTCTTGCCTTTGTGCTAACTTAAAGGCTAAATAGTAAAATCTTTATGGCCATACATCGCCTATCCTTTCCGAACAGTTCTTCTTGTAGTATTTGCCATCTTTGCCCAGTTCTCTTTTCAATTAGAGTGGGATCACTAAGATAAAAAATAACATCCTAATAAAACATATATCAGAAGTCTTGATGAGGATTATGCGTTCAGTGAAAGCAGTATATTGCAGAGGGAGCATCAGTGCCTTGTCACTAAACACGTACAGCGATTTCTTTCAGGACCCAACATAGCTCCTGTTGTGGGGTGTATATTTCTTCTCAGTGCTGGAGAGGAGAAAATCCGTTTTGTCTGGATAATTTCTGCTTTCACAAGCCTGTGATATCAAGGTGTCTGTATTAGTTCAGCTGCCCGACGCTGTGGTTGGATAGTAGACATTCAGAATGAGTTCTGCAGGGTGGAAGGGCACTGTCTGGGTGAAGTTACAAATGCACTGCTTGAAACCACAATGTTTTATGGGTATATGCATGTTTGTCGAATACATACTCTGGAGTTCTTATTCAGCACCTAATGCAGCGTGTTATCATGGTATTGCAGATGAAGGCAGGCTAATACTTTGTCCAGAAGGCCAGGTAGCTTCTAATGCCTGCAGCTTCTCCCTGCAGCTGCACTGCCGCAGCACTGGTCAGGGTTTCTTCCAGGTGAGTGCTGCTGGGTGGTTTTCTTGTCCAGATGAAACACTTCCCAGCAGTGTACCTATCCCTGGTGGAGACCAGGCCAGGAGGCCTCCAGGAACCTTTCAGCTCCTCTTATGGAGTCCTGGCAGTCCACCGTCAGGAGACTTAACATGGGTGTGTGAAGCACAGACCTGATTTGGAGACACATGGCCGCCCAAGTCATCACATATTTGGAAAAGCAAGGTACAAATAAGCTTGCAGTATCATCAGAACTGAGGGCAAATTAAAATCTGCTATAAGACAAAGGAATGTGAATTGTTTTCATCAGCTTAAAGAAGATGTAGAACTTAGATGAGCAGGTGGGAAGTTAGATGAGAAGTAGATGACCCAGTTTAGATCTTTTGTCTAAGTAGATGACGTCAAGCAACTGGGAGACACTATTGCTGTTCGCTCTGTCAGAGATTGCTGCCATTGATTGGGACCACAACACTGCCAGGTGGACAAAATAGTTGCATCTTGGAAAGGGACAATGCGTGAAGTATTGTACAATAGTTGTGTAAATATTACGGGCAGAGCGGGGTGCGCAGCCCAGGGACCTCTGCTGCCCCTTGTAGCACACTCTCCTCCCAGTGCAGCAAATGAGATGTAGCACCTACAGCTCCTCTCTCTTTACTTCCCATACTCTCCTTTGCTTCATCCAGGGAGTAAAGAACTATAGGTTTTTTTAAAAAAAAAAACCCACACCTTTTCAATCATGTAGTAAT
Organism: Anarhynchus alexandrinus; assembly: GCA_008711295.1. Taxonomy (NCBI): domain Eukaryota; kingdom Metazoa; phylum Chordata; class Aves; order Charadriiformes; family Charadriidae; genus Anarhynchus; species Anarhynchus alexandrinus. The sequence continues at coordinate 4,361,504 of VUYV01000064.1, read as the reverse complement.
TCTGCTTACATCAATTTTCCCCTCGATAATAAAATATCCCATTCCTTTAGCCTATGAGCTGCCCTTCTAGTATTAGAGCGAAAATGGCTAAGAAAACCTTTTTTTTTTCTTTTTTTTTTCCCCCAAACCTCCTATCACATCAGTTTTAAAACCCTGGGATAACTTCACAGTGTCAGGGTGCTGACGGCTGCCCTTGTCCGCTCCAGCCCTGGCACCGGGGCTGGGCTGGCGGTGCCTGTGACAGCTCTGTCCCGCCTGTCCCCCCACCCTAGGTGCTGCGTAGGTGTGGGAACGGTGGAGACACTGAAGATGGAAGTAGAAGCAGAAGTGATACAGCTTGGGGGAGCCACATTCCCATGTGGCGATGAGGCTGATGGGCCCACGTGCGGCCGTGGTGGTGCTCGCAGAGCCTGGCATGAGCGTGCCGGCCCTAAATTGGGTATTTCTGCATCACCTGCATCACGCAGTGCTGATACACTGAAGGAATCACCTTTTATCTCTGCAGGACACAAAATAGATGTATCTCCCAGAAAAAGCAGGCACGAAGTGTCTTTCTGAAGCATTTCCACATTTATATCTTCTGTTCATCATCCAGCTCTTCTAAGAACCAGAGGTCTCTTGTGAAGTGCAGTGTCTGGTTTTAGCTAAACATGCTCTTCTTTGCCTCCTGACTAAAAGATAACCGGATGCGTTCCCATAAGGGCTTTTTGAATGGGATGTGCTTCTCTGGACTTCCAGATGTTTCCTAGGGTTGTAAGTCTTATTTATAACTAGTGTCATCTGTAAAGTCAGATTTCATTAATGAGAAGTTTTACATAGGAGAAATGTATGCTCAGTTTCTTTTGTGACTACGGAAAAAAACGTTAGCCACTGCCAAGGAATTATGATGCTTATTTGGCTGGTGGCAGGTCCTGCCATAGCGCTTTTTTGGGAACTGGGAAGAAGAACAAAAGTCTCACCCGAGGTTTGTACTCGCCAGTTTGAGTGCTCAAGCCAGTCAGCTATGAAGCACATTGTTTCCCTTTCTGTAAGTGAATAGAAACTATACAATTAATATGATAGATTTCATTGAAGGGAGGTTTCTCAGTTTTGCTGAGTGGCTGAATTAAAGCTACTGTTCTTTTCTTTTTGTTTAGGACAGGGTGCCTGTATTCCTGTCCAGAAAGTCCTGGGCAGAAATCTGGGAGTAACACATAGGGAGCAGCGAGCTTTGAGCGAGACGAGGCGGGTTCGCATGGGCACAGCTCTCTCCCTGCTGTCGGGCGGTCGGAGCGGAGATGCTGCTCCCACTCCCGCCGGGCTGCCTGCCGCCTGGGGACACGCTGGTCCTGCCAGTGCTCCACCACAGACGCATTCGTGAACAATAGGCAACATCTTCATCGTGCTGTCTGTAAATGGTACATGCGCGGCCATTTCCCTGGCCGCAGGCGGTCCAACTGGGAACACCGCTACTGCGCCGAGTGCGCTGCCAGCTCTAGGAAATCCAGGGCGATTTCCTAATTTCTCCAACCTCGCTTCCCTTTCTTCCCCTGGAACTCAAATTGCAGTGGAAACCCAGGGCATGCAGCCCCGCAGGTCTGGAAAAAATAGATTACTTGGCAGAAGTTTCCCTGGACCTGGTATTTTCATCAAAAGCTCTGATTTTATCTAGGTGGAGTTTTACAGCTAAAACTTCAGCAAAGTGTTCTCAGCTGAAATGCCGTGTCTGTTACTCGCCTCTAAAAGGCTGTGTGCATTTTTATACTGCGCTGTGACTTACCTGTGTAAGGTTTGATAGACAGAGTTATTTTTGGTCGTCTCTTCCTGCTTAGAGAATACACGCATTTTACTGCTTCTTCAATTATAGTAATTATGTTTAGTATGATACTGCATTCAAACTGTTTGCTGAACAGCAAAATAGTAAAAAAAAAATAAAGTAGCAAAAAAGGTAAAAAGTATATGACTTCTTAGGAATAAAACTTGTATCATAGAGTTATTCTTCTTCCTTTTTACCTTGTGAAAAATTTCTCATTTCTAGTGAAAATCATCAGTAAATAAGAAGGCATATGATTACAGCGCTAAAAAATATCTTTTTTTTGGTTAAAACATGTTTCATCTCAGTGGTATTCATGTTTCTGAGGGAGAATATGCAAGTCCAAGAGATATTAATTTCACCTCTAAAGCAGTTGCATACTAACGTATACAGCCAAAGTATTTGAAGAAACTGCTTCTTGAAAATGGGAGAACTTGAGAATTTCTGTTTGTGTTCTACCTGATTTTTGTGTTAGCTCACAAATATGGGCTCTCGTAGGACTCAGTGCAGCTTTGTTAATGTCTGCTTAAATAAGGAGGTCATAAATACGGAAGACTGTGTACAGGCCAGCTAATGTTCCTCACAGGTAAGGGAGGAAGCCTGATAGGAATGGGATGTTTCGTCTCCTGCCTCAACAGCACGGTTTGATGCTGTGCGTTGTGCTTACCCTCGCCAAAGGCGTCCATTAAACTCATTGGTGAGAAGTTTATTGTTTTGGAGACCTGAGGTCAACCTCAGAATGTCTAGGTGAAGGTCCCTTGCTTTGAACAGTGTCTACAACAGAGTCGCTCTCTATCTGGAGCTTTCAAAGAAATATTTAGTATTCTGTCCGAAGCTGCAGTCTTTATGGATAGAATTCGTGTAACAAAATGTAGATGTCAACAATTAAGCTAATCAGCCCACAATTCTTTTACCCTCAAAAGATAGAAAATGGTGCATTTAGAGTACCTTTTCCGAAAAGGAACATGTGGTACAGATTGGATGACTCGCACCCTGGAAATGTCTGGTTTTCTCCACTGGATAAAAAGATGCGTTTGCAGATGTCTTAACTGATATGCAAACAAAAAATAATATTGCACAGACTACTTGCAATTAATAATTCAAGCAATTCAACTAATGCAGAAAGCTCTGTTTCAACAGAAAACACTTTGGAAAGCCTCAGTAAATGTATGTTCATTAATGAAGCAGCAAAGTGTAAGACTAACAGGAATTTTCTGTTAGACTGTGAGCAGTAAGAAGTAGTATTATAATACTGATCTTTAATACTATAAATACTATAATACTATAAATACTATAGTACTGTTCTTAAACACAAGGTCTAGTAAATGATTCATTGTGTATGTGGGTATCTGTGCTTATGGTCTTTCTATAAAAATTACGAGACTTATGGTATGTTGGAATTTGGCTGTCTGACAATGTAGATAGTGAGTGAAGTGCAGAAAAACTTCGAAGACCGAGTCTGCAGATACAGAAGTAGTAGGTTTGTTGGAACACATTTAGTAAGCACTCAGACAGTAGAATTACCATGTTAATTTCTTGATTCTGTGGTCTTTCTAGGACCCAGGACAACTTTTGCCCCACTTTTTTAATTCTTAAAACGAAAACAATATTCATGTCTTTGGATCAAATTTTGAAAGGCTGAATTTATCGAGGTTTATTAAAGATCCGAGTGCTTGAAAAGGGCGATGGAAGGAAAATACTGTCACCATTTTAGGCTGACTATCCATAGCAGCCTCTGGCCTCAATATCGTCTGAGATCTGGGGTGGACAGATTCTGGCGTCTGAAACCCTGCTGTGGGAAGGTCACATTCCCCTCCAGATGTTACATAAAGTTCTTCTTTCAGTTGACTTAGGGATGGGAGGTGGCATCTACTTATAACTTGTCACTTTGAAATGGTGCAGTCTCTGTGTCTGAGGGGAGGGTTTCATGGCAAAAATCTAGCAAGTCCTTGAGAAATAATTCTTTGGCTAAGAATGTCCTTTGTTTTTGTACTTTGGTTCTTTGCAAAGAAGTCAATGCTTTATTGTTGTTCTTTTAATAAGTGACACATTTTTTTTTCTTGTTTCTCCTTCCTTAAGGGCTCAATTTTGTTAAATGTTGCAGTGCTTTGTCTAGGTTGCCTCTCTTGCCCCATGCGGGTGTAGGTTTTCTTAAGGGTGGGCAAATTAACTCAGGCATTAGTTAATGTTAACTTACCATAAAAGGCACATGGAGCCCAGTAGTAGTTCTGTGCTCAGAACAGATAATTGAATTAGGATTTGGGGTGGAGGTTTTTTGTTTGTTTGGGGGTTTATTTTTGTTTATTTGTAGGGTTTTTTTGAGGAGCAGATTTAGAGTCTGACCAGAAAGACAAGTAGGTCATGGGGGTTGCTTTCCTTTTTAGGGCAGTTCCACTGGTTGAATTGCACATAGAGCTTCCAGGTAGGTAAATTCTCACTTGACTGGAAACTCGGGATAATCAGAAATAAAGTCTGAGACAGACAGAGGAAAGTTGGCCTAGACTGCATGACTGTAAGTATGGAAGGCAAATTAGTCAGGTTACATTCATTACGTGTGGAGCAGAGAGAGAACTGAGACGCCCAAAATTAGAGGTGCAGTGCGAGATCTGAGCAGGAGATGGTGGACAGAAACAAAAATAATCATACTTGCAGCTGAGTGAGGAATGGGACACAAGTCTGGGATGGAAGTTATCCTGAATGTTTGAAAGTACTATCTATTACAGATCTGGTCGTAAATCCATGAGAAAAGGGAAAAGAAACAGGGTCTGAACTCTTCATGTGCAGTCAAGAAAGTGTCTTCTACTCAGAAGTAGGTGATTTAATTTTTCTGAATAGAGTCCTAATAAAATAAACATCAATTTGATTCATGGTTGCAAAGCAATTACATTTGATTATTAGTAGACTAGTGGTCTTTCTAGCTTATTGTTCTCCTTTTTAATTACAATTGTAATTATAATGACTTCTGCTCAAGTTGGGCAGACAAATTAACAAATCAGTCCTCTAGTGACAGATAGCACTGAAGACAGCATTTGTTTGCACCCGGAAAATAATGGAGTTTGCTGGGGTTGTTTTGAAAAATACTTTCCTGGCAAAAATGCTGTGGTGTTTTTTCTTTCAAGTAAGACATTTTGTAGAAATACAGAAATTATGGTAAAACTTCTTTTTGAAGAACAAAAGAGTTTAATGATATTGAAGTGGTCCACTTTTTAACTCCTCTAGGATATAACACTTTGTTTTTGCATTTCAAGACAGCAATTCATTTCAAATTGTACATTTCAATTTTGTCCAACCAAAGGATTTTTTTTTCTCACAAAACACTATTTCTATGAGGTAGAAAATTTGGTTCCTCCCTAGCTATGAACCTTTTTGTTGGAAATCCTGTTATTTGATGTCACGATGAATAAAACTCGGGCCATAAGTGTTTGAGAAGTGCTGGGTTGTCGTGGTTAGATGTAAGGCTGGGCTGAGCTGGGCTCAGCTGTTAGGCTGGGTCACTTCAGTGTATTAAACTTATTTAGTGCTTTAAATCACATAACCCCCCAAACCCCACCTTTACCCTGCTCAGAGTAACACTTGACTCCTTTTCACAAGGTACCACGGTTGCTTTAGAAACCTACAAACTACAGCTTGGAATATATTTGTTTTTGTCGGCGTGCTCAGGATGCACTCAATTGTTCGGAATTTGCCTTTTCTGGGACTGGCCTTACAAGCTGAAGTATTAGATAGACTTTCTACAGATTCCCCTGAGAATACACCGATATGTGCAGAGTTTTGTTCTGCTCGCTTTGGGCTCTAGGTCCAAAATATGCCATCTTCTGCTTTTTTTTTTTTCTTTTTTTCCTATCTGTTGATGGCAGAGTCTATTGCCTCCTTTATAGAGTCTCACTGGGAACTATGTGAAAAGTAAAACTGGAGTGCTTGCTGCCAATCTCTTTTACTGGTAAATGCTGGGCCAAAATGTGACACGAATGCTTCTGTAACAGTCTTGGAAGCCCAAAGGCTTCAGTGCGTATGTGATTTTTGGAACATTGTGTCCTCGCACCACATCATAGACTCCACAGTCTTGTCCTGCCAAGCAAATATCTACCCAGTGATCACATATGCTGGTACCACACTCATTTTCCAATGTCTTTAGCAATTCAGCAGAAGAAACTGCTGTGGAAGACTGCTACTTGTTTGCTAAGTGGACTGTGTGTTGTCCTGGTCCTTCAGGATTAAGGTGAGGATTTGAGTGACTTCCTCCAGTTCTGTGAGCACTTCTGGTCTTGAGAAGGTCTTAGTCCTACCCATTTCTGCTTTTGGGTAAGACCTAAAGCAAAAACTTGCCCAGCACATTTGGTTGGGGAGATGGAGAGGCTGCACGCCTCCGGTCAGCCCTGCCTGGGAGCTATGCGTTACCCTTTCTTTTCTTGTGTGTAAGGAGAGGGTAGTCACATGGATGTGCGGTTCTGTTGTCCAGATTTGGGCCACGGCTGTATGTGGATTCTGCTGTTGGTGTGATACTGGTACAAAGCCATGTGGTTTGCAGGCTGTCTAAAATTTGGGCATCTTTTCAGGTCTTGAAAGGAACGCTGTGATAACAAGAGCCTTATTGTGACAGATGAGGGAGAGACAAAACACCAAGCGTCGGATGTGCTGTCTGCACCGTCCCTGTGTCACATCTAGCCTTTACAAAGGTCTCATTGGATCTTTCTTTTAGGCTAGGAGAAATACCTTGAGTACACACCACAGCGGACTTGTGAGCTGAGGGTCCCAGGGACAGAAAGGGCTCTATTTACCCTGTCCCGAGTGGCACTGTGACTCGGACCAAGCAGAAAACCAGGAGAGCGATGGAGGAAAACTTGCTGTTAGTGAATGCTCAGAATAAAAAGAGGAACTCGGAAGTGTTTTTGTAATGTGGTGGTCCTGCTGGCAGTGAGGGCTGCGGTACCAGCTCCATGTGCTCCCTTCAGGAGTTCGCTGGAAAAGGCAACCCTCTGGAAGTGGACTGCAGTGCGATATGTATTAGAGATGGGTGTGTGTAATTTAGATTTGTAACTTGTTCTTACGTTTTGATTTGCTGAAATTGGTTTCAAGGTGTGTTTTTTTTCCTTCTTTCTTTTTGTTTTCTTTCTCTAGAATAATCTTGTTTTCTTTAACGAGTTTACTTGCTGGTTAATTCAGTTGTCCCTGACAAACCGAGGGTGCCTCAGCTTTCATGAAAATAAATAATCTGTAGAAAGCAATGATGAAGACAAATACTCAAAACCAGAGGGAGGTACTTAAATCTCTGGATATACAATTTGTTTTCCTGCTTGAGGTCTGACATGATCAGACATCAGGAGAGAGCTGTAGATCTTGCTGTAGATCGTAACTGACATCCCTTTGAAGAGGTGGTCCACAATTTTTAGTTATTCTGTACAGGTTCAGTCATGTTTCACTGCCTCTTCTCAACGGTTTTGTAATAACAGATTGTCAAATATTTAAGTCTTTAACATAGGAAGTTCATGCAAACTTTTCTTCCAGACCCTTGGTCTGGAAGCGGCCTCAGCTTTAGAGGATTCATGGGTGTCATGGTTATCCCATTAATTTCAGAGCGCTAGTTAGTTAGAAGAAGCTTAGCTGAAAAGTAAAATTACTGAAAAGAAAATTGGTTCTGTTCTACCTCAAACCAGGACACTGGGATGCTCCCAGCTGCTTAGAGATATTTGTTTTCTTTTCTCAAAAATCACGTGGCCAATAGTCAAGCAGCCAGAAAACGCTATTATACCGAGAATGCTTGAATGCATCTGCAGATTTGTAGGCTTGAACCAATTTAACGTATTTCAAGTGTAGACAGGAACTGAGTTTCTTCAACTGTGCCAAAGATTGGACGCGTTTCTTATACTTCCACAGGTTACGTTCAGCCGACTGAGAGGAGAGCATATGCTGATCACTTGCTGAGCTTGCGCTGCTGCAAGTTAGGAAAAAACATCTTTAAACAATTAAGCTGCATGCACTTGATAGGGAATGATTGGAGGGCAATAACTCGGAACACCGCTGAAACACATTGACAGAAAATACACATATTCTTGCTCCAAGTCCTGTTTCTGACTGCTTTGTTTATTTCTTGGTGAACTGCATCAGACTCAAATGCCCCACAACCTTTTATGTGCTGTTTGATTTTGTATTGCTCTGTGGTGCTCTGAATAAAAAAATGTATTTTTCATAATCGTGTAGCGTAAAGGGGGTGACAGTTGAATCTTCAGCTTATTGGTAGCTGCTTCTCAAATCTTGAATGGAGTTGGTTTTTACTGTGCAGGTTTCTTAGCGAGGAAAGAGGAGCTAATTCCTTTGCTGTGGTCAGCTCTATCCCTCTGGCCTGGCTATGGCCAAATCATGGTTCCAGTTGACTGAATCGTGACTCTTGTTAGAGCATTTTAATAACCTATGCCCTGGAAATCAAGTGGTTTTTTTTGTTTAAAAGAACACTTTATTATGCCTTTTTAAAATCCTTTAGATGACTCAGCTGTATATATTTTTTAGTCTTTCATAATATGCTTATGAAATAATGCTGGGAATATTAGTGGTGAACGCAGCGTATGGGGAAATAAGGTATTACTGAGTAGAAGATGATTCCAGAAAGGTGGAATGAATTTTTGAATGGCTTAGTAACTTAGTAAGTTTGGGGATGGGAGTTGCATAGTTAAACTATAACCATTGTGCATTTAGGGAAGAATATAACAATCCTTTATTACTGCTGCCATTTCTGTGGGAAGTGCTAAAACAGAAATATATATGGTATGTGGGGATCAGTGTTTTTTCTGCTTTCTTTGCTCATTCTCTTATTTGTGGAAAAATTAGTCCATTTTCTTCAACTTCTTCCTTTTAGTTTTTCTCTTAGGCTAGACTTGAAGGAACACTAAGCCACCATAACCTGGTATGGCAACTGCAAGAGGCAAATTCATCTTTCTTCTAGCCCCCAGCAGCTTGTGCCGCTCGCTCAGGGCAGTCTTACCTGGTGCTTGTGCCAGAGCAAGGGAGGGAGGGCAGAGCAGAGGCAAAAATGAGGAGCTTGCGTGGGGAAAAACTTATTCCTGTGGAAGCGTTGCTGTGCATGGCTTCAAGCAATGGTGGGATTCCAGCCTCACGTTCTTCCCTCCTACCCCCCATTTTCTCTCTTTTGTGCGTATCTGAGAAGGATGTATAGAAAGAGAGAAAATGGGGGAAAGGAGAGAGGCGAAGAAAAGGAATGCTAGAAGGGAACTCCCTTCTGGTGAAGGCGGTTTAAGTCATTTACCTCGCTGGCCAACATTAGGACTTGCCTGGGTATGGGGTAGTGTGGGGAAAACCCTCTGACCTACATTAATATGAGTGGGAACTAAAGGCGGTATGTACAGTACAGTGTACTACAAGATGATATGTAGGAGATTTGCTGGTTTGAGGAGAAGTATGGAGTCACCTGCACATGGAGGCACTTCCAGGGCAGAAGACTAATTTGAGACTCCTATAAGAGGGGGTGAAACAGAGGGCTCTGGAGATGATAACAGAACGAGGAGCAAAAAAAATGGTGTTCTCGCTCTCAAGAGGGTGTGCGAGGATATACTAGTGATGCCTCAGGGAAGTTTACCAGGGATTTTTTGACAAAATGAGTCATTGTTTCAACGAACTTATTCAGACAAAAAAAAATAATTCATAGAGATATAGTACCCCTTTCAACAAAGGTTCAGTTTTGCTAGCAGAACAAAAGATACTCATGTATACTGCAAAACAGTATTTAATTTAGCAGGAAGGGCAGCTGCACATCATCAAAGTTATTAGATTGGGACTATGATTTTAATGTTCCACTTCCCACAAACAAACACGTTCTACTGAAGCAGTTAGCTCTGAATTTAGTACTTCCTGACTATTTAAATACGGGCAGGCAGGACTGTGCAACTGGGTGCTCAGGGCTTTTGGCTGGGGATGTGGGATGCCCCAGTTCAAGTCCTGGCTCGAAAAATATTTATTTGTAAGATGAGCAGCTTGAGTCTGCATTTGTGCTGCACTAGAGTGGGCACCATGTTGTCCTCCTGTGTGGTGCTGGGAGCTCCCCGTTGTGTAAAAAAACCCTCAGTTTTGAATTGGGTAGAGGAAAGATGTGTGTATGGCCATGTCCCGTCTCCCAAGTGAGAGCAGATATATGGGTCCTCCTAAGGTCACAGAAGATTTAATGGGATGAGATTTGCTGTTTTCTGCCAAATACCCCAACCTGTCAGTGTCAAAGCACCGGCAACTTCAGCCATTTTTGTTGAGTAACGAAAACTTTCCATTTGGTAGACCTTTGAAGTCTACCTCTAATAAGTCTGTCTCTAATATAAGCTTTTGCCAGGGTCAAAATAAAACCCTATACAGTGCATTTACCTGCTTTTTCAGCTTCTAAAATGCATAGGATAATTTCTCATTTGACAGTTTGGTTTCTTTCAGGATGCTCAAATATTCTGCATATGTTCTAATAACGCATTTTCTCTTCCAATGAACCTTTTCTGACCCCTTTGAAAAAGATTAGGGAAGAATGTAGTTAGTATATCAAAGTGATTTATTAGAGTCTGCATTCACTTAAATATTAGTTTATATAAAATTAATCTGTATCAGAAGTACTCTTTGACATCATTACTAAACAAGTTACCACAGTAATCATAGCCTGTGTAAAACCAGGAAGCGTTTTAGCTTTGAGGGTTATTTGATATGGCTCAAATAAGGACTCTATTAGTGTCTCACATTTTTACAGCACTTGGCACTAAAGTTATCATCTGCTTTCAAAGTTTTATGGGAGTCTCTCAATTTCATAGATTCTAGAATTTCAGAGACAAAACTCTGCTCTTTTTCTAACTGAAAAGAAAAACTTCAAGGAAACACTACGCTTTTAACACTTTAAAAATGAGGATTGATTGATACATGCTAGTCAGCAGTTCATAAAGTAGTGATTGATGGAAGCCTGATTGAAGAGGTTATATACGAGCAGTGTCTGTGAATAACTGTTTGAAACGAATATATTTTGGTTGCAAATCCTTATGCAAAAAGCACATGAGAGAGACACTGGACAGATACGGTATAAACTAATGACCAGAAAGAAAAAAAATCACAACTTGTGTTTTAATTGGAAACCATTCTGTGTTACCCTGTTCCTGATTTGGGGCGAAACCACTGAAATGTTTCATTTAATGTCTTGTGAAACTATAGTATCGTAGTTTTACGTCTGTTGGCTGAGAAGGCTGTGATTAATTTCACGTTCCACCAAGCATCCAGCCAGGGCTGGCCGAGAGCTGGGACTTAGTCCCTGGCAGGGTTCTGGCATCCTACTTTTACATAAACAAAAACTAAATTGAAAAATCTTCCAGGATGGGTAGCTGGACCTTTTCATCTTCCCTGAAAAAAACTTAGCTGGGAGGTTGAGAGGTAAAGAACAACATTGGTGTTTTTCCTATAGAAAATTTTGGGTTTCTTGAAGGCGTATTTCTTTTCCCCTCCTGCAAATCAGTGTGAGAGAACTTTCTAATCATCTCTGGCTGTGCCTGCCTTCCCCCGATTCTTTTTCAAGTAGGTGGAAAGAGTTTTGTTTCTTGTATTTATGTAGTGGCATTATGTTTACATATTATTTTGAATTCCTTTGTCATGAGATGACCTGTAGATTGCATGTGCGTGTGCATGTACTGTGCATTTCAAATTTACATTTTAGTATCAATAAGATTCCCTGAAGCTTTCTTTTCTCCTGGCTCAACAAGCCCCTCAGTGTCACCTCACAGGGCAAGCGCTCCAGCGCCCTGAGCATCTTTGGTCACCCTCTGCTGAACTCTGGTTTGTCAACATCAGTCTTGTATTGGGAAGCCCAAAACTGGAGGAGGTATTCTACACATGGTCCAGTGAGCATTGATGTGGGGGACAGTGAGGATAGAAGGGAATGTTGAAAGGGATAATTGCTTCCCTTAATCTCCTGGCTATGCCCCGTGTTCAAGCACAGCCCAAGCTGCCTTTCACCTTTGCTGCCAAGGCACTCTGCTTGTGTTCAGCTTACTGTCTGCCAACATCTCCAGGTCTTTTCCAGCGAAGCTGTTCCCCAGCCAGTCCGTCCCCAGCCTGTATCGTTGCAAGGGGCTATTCCTTCCCAAGTGCAGGACTTTGCATTTGTCCTTGCTGAATTTTGCAAGGTTCTTCTTGGCCCACTTCTCCGACCTGTCTAGGTCCCTCTGGATGGCAGCCATGCCCTTGAGCGTGCTGCAACAGAAAGTGCTTTTGCCTCCTCTGATAAAGTCACTGATAGAGATATTAAATAGGACATGTCCCAGAATAGGCTCCTCCAGTACTCCACTTGTTACTGGTCTTCAGGTGGCACAAGACCCATTAAGCGCTACTCTCTCAGCCCAATTGTTCAACCAGTTTTTTTACCTATCTAGCTTCCCAACCATCTGGACTGTATTGTCCCAACTTGGACACAAAAATATCGTGGTAGACAATGTCCTCTGCCCTCCCCTCACCCACAAAAGTCGACTTCCTGATTTCTCTTTAACAAACCTGTGGGTCTCTGTTAATAATTTCAGTGCGACTCTCACAAATTAATCCAACCAAGTTAGTACTGAATAGATCACAGTATTACCCTGATCTGGTGATCAGCAGATATAAACAAGAGTGAGTGGCCAGGGAAGATAACCCTTTCTGCTCCTGCAGACTTTGGCTATTCAAAGGCATCAGCATATGCTCACTGCTTTTGCTAGAAATACTGAGTTTTGTGACTTTTCCCTCTGTCTGTTGCAAAAAGTAAGGTAAAAGACCACAGACCGATACTCAAATTTGTCTTGAGACTCCAGACAATGATCAGCTGGATGAAGGAACATTACTGACATATAGATCTTGGTATTATTTGCTAGTGTAACCTTTATGCAGGGAGAGAAAGAAGCTTGCAAATTTCTATTCTGTCTTAACTTTATCGACTTGACAAGATCACAGATCTTTTTCAGACACAAAACCTTTATTTTAAACTGAAAAAAAAACCCCACAAACAAGAAAGATGGAGGTCAGAAATGCCATCCAGTGAGGCTGTCAGCATAGACCTGAGCAAGACGCCTATGCCATGCAGGCTGCGCAATACTTCAAAAAAGCAGAGCTTAAAAAAACCCAACCAACAAGCAAAACTAGAGCAGCATCCTAACTGACCAACGAACGATATGTTTCTATATCAGTGTGTTTGTTCTACAGGAGTCCTCTCTTTCAGTCCTCTCCCTAGGTGGAGCTTGTTGTAAAATGGCCTAGGAAGCTAATAAAAATGTGTTTTCAGTTTGTTCTGGTCTTAGTTATTCTTAATTATGAAATTTAATTTACACTCATTGTTCCCCACTTCACACCTTTGAAGTTGCTGAGGTTTAGAACTTTGGTATTGAGGAGACCAACCTGTACCAACGACCCTTAGAGGAAATAAGAGAGATAAACCCTGTCTTGCGCAGCCCTGCATAGCGTGAAGCCTGCGGAGCTCCGGGCTGAGGGCGTGAGTGCGCAGTACAGCACTGCCCTCGGGTGTGCACACAGACCGGGCGGGAGGGCCGCCCTGCCCTGGTGCCTCCTAACGAGTCTCAGGTGTCCTCCGACACCTCCTTTGTGCTTGAAGAAAGTCATGCTATTGGGACACGTCCAAATAGGGCAACGTTTCCAAGAGCTGTCCTCGCTTTGTCCCTACTTGCTCTGCGTATTCTCTCCTACTTCAAGGCAAACTGAACATCTTCAGGCACCGTATAATGAAAAAGAAGAATTAGGAAGAATAACTGAAACTCTTAATGATGAATGTCAGGTGGTGAGAGTGGGAAGCCGGTCCCCTGCTGTGATCTCTTGAGTCAACTTCGCTTAGACATCCAGAGAATAAGCAGTACTTGGGAAGAGGGAGAAGGACATCCTCTTACAAAGCTTGGAAAAAGCACAGGAGGAGTTCACAGAAGGTAAATCGCAGGATGATGCTTGGAAAGAGATGAAAGTGTCCAGAGGGAAAATAGGGGCCAAAGAGCACCTGAGCTCTGGCATGGCATTCAAGTTTCTGTGTGTGTGTGTGTGTTTGGCTTTAAGGGCAGAAAGAGAAAACAAAAAGTTGGACTCTGGTAAACTTTTATAAGATACTTAATCGAGAAGGGATTTGAAGATGGTCTGTACAAAAGCCAGCATTTATTTTTATGACCCTGTCCAGTTAGTAACATTCTTTTCCTAAATGGTCTGCAAACCAGTTCGTGATTTCCTCAAACGACCGCTTATCTCACTCTTGATTGACTTACAGTGCACGCGTGTTTCAGTGCAACACGCTATATCTGATAAATATTTGAAACATTAACTATTTTGGGAGGAAACATCCTTGTGACTTATCATGTCTCTGACTGCATGTAACCAACTCTTTTTAGATCCCAAAGCAAAAGCAGTGACACCAAACGTGACACTCTGGAGATATTTTCCTGTGTTTCATTCAAAGCAGCTGTCTATAGGGACCTTAATCTGGTAGCTGTTTATTTCTGTGTCTCTGCAGGGACTGGAACCTCAGCTGAGCAGACTCTCGGTATTTGCAGAATTTTATTTTCCTTGTTTGCATAAACACAACTTTGACTGTATGAAATATTGATCTGGTTTTAAGCCCAAACTTTCAGAATTATCATTTTGCAAAAATGACAGTCTGACAGGTTACAATATCTTCCCGAATATAGAACAAGCATTTGAATATTTAAGAACAGTAAACATTGTCATTTACAAATAACAGCAAATTCACTGTATCACAGCTTTTCTTTAAAGCTTTTATAATGTAGATTTGTCTGAGAAAAAATAACAAAATAATACTCAAAAAAAGGCAAAAAAAAAAAAAAGAATGAAAATGTGTCATGTCATTTATACTTCTGGTGAAACAAAACATGTCACTTTCTGTCAAAAAATCTTGCTGAATTCAACATGTTTTATTATTATTAACTTCAGAAATAATAGGAAGGTGGGGGAATGAATGAACTCTATACCTCAAGTAAAGCAAGACTTGTTTTTCATCAAATGTTGAAAGAAATAATTTTCCGTAGAGATGGGACTACACGGTCCACCTTATAAAGTGGTTTGTGTGATGAAGATAAAATTACTCCGGTATTATCTAGCTGAGTTTGGGTTCATGTACCAGTTCTCTACTGCTTTGTGTGCTTATTCAATGAAAGAGGTTTTTTAAACATGCATTTTAAAATTTGATCATTGATTGCAATTTTATAGAGTGAAAATTTAACCTCCCAGCCAGTTTTGTAGTAAAATTACAGATCGAACTGAGTGATAAAAAGAGGATTGTCTGTGAAGCACGAATTGAAGGAGAAAGAAATTACACGTCTCTGCTTCTCCTCAAAGATAGACATACACAGAACTGAAAAAGAAATAAAACAGTTCTTTGAACTTCAAAAATACTTCTTAAATAGATTTCTGCTGAAGGCAAAATGTTTACAGACTATAGCATGAAGAGAAACATCTGCTGGTGGATGGCAGCTGAGAAGGGAACACGTACCACAGTAGGACAACATCTGGAAGTGACACAGCGCAGGGTTTCTCTGTGGAAAAAAGAGATTTTATACTATCTGTGCAAAGAACGTATCATTGGAAAACTGTATTCAGTAGTGTGACTGCTGGGAAACCAGCGTTGCTTTTGTTGTCCCTTCTGCATTGGCACATGCGTATGTAAACAAGCAAACCCTGAAATCTTGTGATGTTTTCCAGTAGCTTCTCCACTGCAAATTCTCAGTGGATGAGGATCAGTGAAGTTCATATAATTTATGAAGCCTCCTGTCTTAAAAACAAAAAACTGAAAAACTTTCTTGATGTGTTTGTTTCTTTAGAAAGCTCTCTGCCTTGGCTTTGAGAAGTACACTTGGATGAGGCTCACCAAACGGGTTGAAATGAAATACTGGCAGCTGAAATGTGTGGGACTTGCCCCAGCAACACCAAGGGTGGCTCTGCGAGCCGTGCTGCAGCAAATGAACGCTCTCCGCTCAAGCCTAACAAATAGCTGCTATTAACCTGCTGCTGGAAGCGCTCTTCCCTTTCCCAAAGTCACGTCGCACAGATGCGAAGCTTTAGTTCAGGTTTGCGTCCCTTTGAAAGCTTAAGGTCTCTCAGCATCACCCACGGGACAAGTTCTTAGTCTGAATTTTCATTTCGCTTTGACTCCAGCAGTGCGCAAGGAGGGAGTATTTACCAAATATCTTAGTCGCCCAGCGCAGGGTGCAGAGGATGGTATGGGAACAGGAGCAGGGAGCTGCCCTCTCTGGCCTTCTCACCCCAGCCCGTCTTCATTACTCTCTCAATTAACCCAAACTTTGATCTCAAAAAGAGAATTTAGCTATCAGCATTTGCTGACTGTTCCTTAATGCCAGTGTCACAGTCGCTCCGCTGCCACCGTCCCAATTGTTTCTCAAGATGAAGTGGTTTAAACCACAGCGTGGTGGGGATTTTGGGGTTGGTTTGGTTTTTGGGGTTGCTTCTCCCCCAACCCCTCTGAAGTTGAAATAAACTTTGCTGGAATAAGAATAACCATTTACAAAAATATGCTTGCCAGAAGGAAAATTGCTCTCCATTCCACATGGATACCCCTCTGGTGCTGACTACTGTGTACTTGACATGCTCACAATCAAGAGAACTGGGAATTAAGTCAAAATCAAACCTCATAACGATGGCACAAGAGATGTGTCAGAAGGGAGCCCTCCGTTACGCCCTGGTCTAGGCACTTCAGTTACCGCTTTCTGCAGTGGCACAAATCACTCCTCTTGAAGCATCCTATTTTATGATTACTTGTGGTTGCTTGAGATGTACTTGTTGAGGGGTCCTCGCTTGGTGGCCGTGGCAGGTAGCCGTCTTCTCTTGAGAGCAGTCCAACACAAACCCTTGTGCAATACAGCGGAGAGGTTGTTGCTCTTTGTTATTTAGCAGAAGCATGAATGTTCGGTGCTTTTAGAAATAGAAAGAAAACTCTGCACTTCTGCAAAAGACTTTTAGCCAGAATGGTTGAAACTTTCTTCCCGAGCAGTCCACGCATCATGTATTTGAAGGTTACTAAATGAACAGCTGTCTTTATTTTTCAAAATAGGGAGGAGAGAGTGCTTACACGCTTTCAGGCCTCTTTCACCGACTTGGCTTATTTTCAGGTAATATATGCTAGTATGTCCAAGTGATCTCTTGACTGATACAGCCGGTTCAGCTATCTTTCATCTGTATAAGCCCCATAGTTTAATATCTGAATTAGACACACAAGAGGGGTTATATTCCATCTGCCTGAGTTGAACTTTACCTGGTTTCCTGGAGTCGTCAGAGCCCTGAATACGTCTAGCGTGACCCGAAGGTTTCTGCGGTAGACTAGCTCTGCACAGCACGGAATTCATAACAGAGGTGAGAGATGAGGTTCATCAGTCTTTCACTTTGGATTCTTCAGGGCTGCAGACATTTTACATAATGGCTGTTAGATTTACGTGCCTGTGAACTGGATAAAGGAAACCTAGACCTGGTCTGGCATGTTCATGGCTCAGAGCGTGCCCGCAGGTGAGGAACTCCAGGAAACGCTCTGGGTTGGTTTCTTGACATTATGCCTAAAATACCACTGTTGGCTCCTTCCCAGGTTATAATATTGTGCTGAAGACTGCGATTCCAAGTAGCCAAGCCAATGATACCTCCTTCAGTACATTTAGAGCAAGAGAAGAAAATCACCTTTCTTCCCTCCAAGAAACAGCTATAGCAGCGGGTTGGCTGGGATACTTCTAAGGTGCTGTGATGATTGATATTTCTGGCATCCTCTGCCTTCAGAGATTGCCTGATCAGCACATAGAAAAAGGGGTCTTTTTCACATGTAGTCAAAACGCTAATGTTATCTGAAATTAGCCTGCTTTGAGGCAAGTGGGAATCGCTAAGTGCTAAAGACAAAATTAATTGATGCTAAGAGAAGTTATTGGGGATGGCCAGTGAAGAAAGTTAGATAGGACTAATTTTGAGACATACCTACAGGCAAGGAAGAGGTATCTGGAATCACCACGTCTTTTGTGCCTCCTGTTAAGGCCACAGCATTTGCTTCACCATGTGGGCATAGAAAATTTGGCCTAGAGTACCGGGCAGAAAGGACAAGCTTGCCAGGAGTACAGCTGTGGGCAATCATTCAGCTTAATTTGTACAGCTTTATATGACACTAATTCCTTGGCCCGTACTCAGGTGATAATAATACTGCATTGTTCTCTCTTATTGTAATTTTCCCCTTAATAATACCAAACCAGTGCCTATTCAAGACTGCTGACTACAGGCCAAAGCAAGGCCTGCCATGGCACGCACCGCTGGAAAACCCTTCAGGGGCTGGACGCCTCTCTCTGATGAGCTAATATATTATCTCTTCCTAAAAATGTTGTGTCTTGATATGTGATTTCTATGGATCTACAGAAGCAATGACAGCGGTTTAATGCCCTGATCTCTTCTCTTTCATCGCCTCACCGTGATTCAGCGTTTGAATGAATCTTTATCACAAATTCCCCTCACCTTCCATGCAGAAAGTCAGGAGCTCGGTCAACAATTTGTGTTTTCTCATTGTAACTCCAATTGAATGAGTCAGCTGCATTTAACAGCATTTGAAGCTTACAAGCTGAGGAGCTCCTGCCTAAGGGAATATTTAACAAGGCACACAGAGGAATCAACATTTTGTTGACTCTTCACAGTGAAGCTCTTCGCAGGAATTGGGGAGCTTCTGGTAACTTCATGGTCCTGGTCTGATTTTAAAGAACTTGCGTTTTGAAAGTCTTGAGATATTAGTGACTGTCTTAATGTGTTTAGCTTAGATCTGAGGTCTCGACGTTACTTGAACAACGTTTTTCAGAAGTATGTAACTTCAGCAAATAACTTATCTCTTGGTTTGAGATAACTGCAGTAGCGCACTTACTATTTTTTTTTTTTTGTTTTGCAGCTCCGCCCTTACTAAAGTGTTATATTCTTTTTCTCTTCTCCACATGCATTTTGCTTTGGGAACCTGTAATTTTTGTTTAGATCCCTTTGTGCGTCTCTCGCCTTCTTTCCTGTGTTCGGCCAGCTCTGTACCGGCCCCCGTCAGGAAAAGGGTCTGAGACAGCAGCAGAGGGAAGTGGGCAGTGGAACTACTTATGTACAGCACAGCTCCTGGCCCCTCTCCTAGTAAATTTGAAATTCATAAAGCAACATGAGTAACTTATTTAAAATATTTCCTGTTCCAGATGGCCATTGGACTCATTACTATGCCATCTATGAGTACAAAATTGATAATTTAAGGAGCAGAATTTTCAAAAGCCAGAAGCTTAAATCTTGGGGAGTTCAATGTATTCCTGGCTGGTTTTCATGTTCAAAGGGACACTTTTTAGTTGCATACTGGAGTGATTATTTTTTTTCCTCCAAGTCTTTAGTCAGTAAGCACTAAACAGATAACAGAAACATAAGGGGCTATTGTGAAAATAGTACTTTCATTATTTTAACTATCACACTTTTCTATATATTTTTTATAAGTGGTTCCAAATTTTTCACCCGCTATATATCAGTTAAATAATGTGTCACTATACTATCAATTAAATAATGTGTGTGCTCACACACGATGTAATTAGAAGCACGGTCTGGAGATTATTGGTTTCTTATTTAGCTTGATTTTTTTTGAGTCAAAATAAGTCTAAAGATTTTTTTGAAGCCTGCTAGGGTTTTTATTATTATTTATTATATATGATCATTAAGTGCATAAATAGTAAAAAAACTGTTTGAGACAAGTGTCTAGATTTTAGGTGCTGTTGAGTGCCTCCATGGTCATGGGCACAAGACAGACTTATTGATGGTCATTGTCTCTGCAAATTAAGTCTTTAAGCTAGTGTGGATCTACAGATAGGGATGCTTAACCTCTTCCTACATAAGTTTTGATCCTGTGCAGAGATTTTACCTTTGCAGTCACTGGATGCAGTACTTCCTCTAAAGGCAAGGTATTATTTAGCTCCTTATCTTGGCCCAAGTTATCTTTTTCCCCGCAGCTTCATAAATTGAGGTGATGGCGTCTCTTTCTCCAGAAGAGGCAACATATACTTCTGTTGTCAATATGTCGCTGTTAGCACTCTACTTTTGAAAAAAATTGCCGTGGTCTCTCCCCAGAATCAACCCCCCCTGGGAAACGTTTCATTCTTTAACATCTCTGATTTCAGGTTTATTCAATATTATGGAACTAGAAGCAGCATCTACAGTCCCAAATAATGAATTATTATTAGTCTTTGCAGAAAGCAAAGTTTTAAAATATCAGAAGGCTTAAAAGATACTGGATTATTTTCTTCTAGGTTCCGAGCCCTTAGTATACGTTTATGTCTTGGTTTCAGCCTTTTCTACCCCACTGCTGGCTGAGGAGTTTTATTTCTTTGTTTGGTTGGTTTGGGTTGTTTGGGTTTTGTTAAGAGAAAGAAAACAGAGGATCTGAATCCCACTTCTTCACGCAAATCAAACAAGCGTAATTTAAAGCAGATACCATACTCCTGAAGATCTGCAAACGAAACCATCTCTTCATCGCAACCTACAGCTCGCTCTGTCTGTTGGCAGATGAGAGCTTTGTATTGCCATATAACAGCAGTTTGCTCCTCAGCCATTTGAGTGCCTAAGATGTCTTGAAAACTTCGGGCAATAAAGAGTCTATTGCATGTCTAAGAAAGCGGCTCCAGTGGCTCCTTTCCAAAGATNAACTTGGCAGTTCGGCTTCAACTTGTAGTCAAGTATCATCCCATTTCTGCAAAACAAAAAAAGCCGCTTCCTGCAAAGCTGTGTTCCCTAAATTGTTCTTGTTGATTATAGTGAAGTTGGGTCTTGATTTTTGAAGCCTTGTTTATTACTGAGGGGATATTACTGAGCGTTGGCTCGTAAATGCGGAGGCGCGTGTTGGTGTGTTTTTGCAGGGTTAGGCGCGCTCACCTTCTGTGGGGGATGTAGTTATGAGCCGCGGGTTCCCGGCATCTGTCATTTGTTAACATCTTCAGCAGTTTCGCAGAATCCTCTTTTACATTGTTTGAACGCGTAAGTAGGTAAAAGAAAGTCAGCGGTGAGAATTCAATCGTCGAACTGAAATAGTAAACAGAAACCTTTAGGTCTGAAAACAGGATGCATAGAATTATTTTGTGTGCTTTTAACTGTAAAATATTGCGTGGCGTGAGTGGTGGATAAGATTTAGTTCGGAACGAACCCTTTTTCAAATATACCAACGTTCATGAGCGCAGGGAGGAGGAAGCTGGATATTGGCTTCATCATTCGGGAGGAGATCTCTCGGCTGGAGCAGAGATTGCATCCAGCTGTATGGAAATCAGCCCCTGACTTCTACCTTCTGGCCGTACTTCTGACCTGATAATTTCTTTTCTGTCTTCTCTCTGTCTTATCTGAGCTAATATAAAGAGACAAGAAAATCTCCCCGGATACCTGACTTACGGCATTGAAATGCCCGTAGTTTCAAGATTAAAACCAGACAACTCGGGGTGAGGGAGAGGGAAAAGCTGTGATTGCCGTTATGGAGAGGAAGAGTTATGGGGATACGAACATACATCTGTAGTGATGATCTTAATAAATTTATCCATCTGCAAAGGCTGATACTCTAAGGGAAAAAAACAGCTCAAAAATCACAGTGAAAAAATAGGCATTTTGAACATTGTTTCAGCAGCAAGTAGATACTTTTGAAATGACTGTTACTCCTGAAGGAGTAATCGAGGCAATTGGAAGGCAAAGGAGCATCTTAATAGAAGTGATTAGCAAAACTGAAACCTCTGCTTTGGCTGAGAGGACTAAGATGCGGGCAGGGCAGGCATGAAGTTCTGGACCGTGGTGGGTCGCTCTGCGAGTGAGCTTCCGAAGCGGAGATGTGTGATCTGGGTCTATGAAGTGGAGAAACGTGATCTGGGTCTACTACGGGCCGAGAGGTAATACCGCAAGATGCTGTTTTTTAAAGTGGTGCTCTTTTACCGACTCTCTTTTAGACGCTGCAGAGGCGGAGTGCCACATTGAAACTCCTGTTAGAAATCCCAGGGCACCCCCCACAAGCTTGCAATACTGATAGTACTTCAGCGGGCAGATTTGAGGACCGTAAAGTCTGTAAGTGTAATATTCTGTTTGTCATAATACGATGTTCCAGACTTCTCCCCAGTATATCTGCATCAATGTCAATCAGTTATGATTGTGACATTCTTTGGGTCTGTGAGAAGTTAAAGGTTCATAAAAGAAAGCAATTGCAAGTGAAAGATAACTGTGATGTAGCTCTTATTTCTTTTACTTCCCTTCCGGCTAGGAAGGTAGAAAATGTTAATTTTTAAATTTTATTTATTTAACTGAAAAAAAGTGGGGCGAGAAATGCACAAAGTTTAGCTTTGTCTTGTGAAAATTGAAAATGTGGACTATGTTCTGTCACCGATAATAAAACATTTCATTTGACTTGGCCCTAATGGAAAAGCAAAGGAAGGGAAAAAAGCTTCTTCACGAACTTGCTGGGGCGGGAATACGAGAAGGAAGGGACCGGGATTGTACTCGCTCTCATCCAAACAGGCAGCCTGAGCGGAATTTCCTGATTGCAAGGTAATTTTTAAAAAATGTACTATCCACATCAGGTTATTTTATAACCGTGTATCAAATTTAAAGAGAAATAGTTATGATCTTTAATGCACATATCGCACAAAGATTCGGAGTGTTTCCTGAAAAGAAAACGCATAGGAAAGCCAACGTTGAGGCTGTTACTGTGTCTGTTACCACTACTTTGCCAAAAAAATCACTTTGATGGCTTATTCCAGGCACTTAAATAGCTCTTTTTGCCTACTACCTTACCAATATGATGATATTACTTGAGGACCATTGTTTCAAAGTATCCCGAATTAAAAATGTCTTTTGGTTTCTTATAAATCTTCTGCTACTTCTTCTGTCAGCTGATCCGGTGTTTATGACTCCCCAGGCTCACGGAAAAAAATCTGTAATTGTTATTATGTTCCACTGCCAATCCTGAGACGCTTTTCTTTTACGTGTTTGCCAGCACATCTTTTTGTCTTCTGATACCATTTTATATTCCGCTATTCTTTTCTCATTCTCTTTTAAAATCAGCAAGGATGGAATCATTATATCATGCAGTAATATCTTAAACAGATTTATTTTATGCTTTTTGTAATGAAGAATTTTGAAGCATGGAGTTTCCGAGAGCTTGGCTTTTCAGATGCACTGGAAATGAGGAAAAGAAAAAGACTGTGTCAATTATGCATAGATGAGAAAACGCAACCTTGATAAAATCAAAATGTTTTGCAGAAATATACTAATTGCAATGAACTCTCTCCAAAACACTAACGGGTTTTGATGACTTTTTGCCTGCTTGTTTGATCACCTTTTGGCTTGGCTTTGTGCTCTTTTTGGAATAGTGACCCTCAATGTGTAGCTGGTTTTTTGTTGGTGGTGGGTTTGTAGCTTTTTTTCCTCCCTCTCCAAAACAAAGCTTTCAGGGAAAATGTCTCTTTGCTGGAATACATCCGTCTCTCTGTGTAGAAAACAGCTTCTCAGTGTGAACTGGTGCAATACTCTGTTCTTAACCTGTGAACAGGTGTCAACAGCAGCTCAGAATTATTTCAGATAAATCACTGCAACTAACATCTTTAACATAACAAAAGCTGGCAAGGAAGAAAATGGTTTGGAATTTGAAATTCAGATGGATGTACTGTAACTATTTCTTGTGATACAGTTTGTCGGGTCTCAAATGCCATGAGGTTGATTTCTGACAAGCCCTTATTATTTAATTGTGTTGTTCTGGGCTAAAGATCAGGCAATGAAATCTAACCTCTGTTAAATAGGGAGTGGCAGATAATCTGGGCTCAGAGGCAAGCAAGGGGGAAAAATATAATCTCAACTGCATTCTTACTCGGTTAAGTCTGAAAGGCAAGTTGTGAATAAATACTGGGAAAAGAGGAGGGGAAAAAATCCATCTTGAACAAAAGGAAGGAAAATAATCTCAGAGCTGCTGCTTCAGGAGCAGAGATCGGTCTCCGTTCTTCCTCCAGCCCCTTGCACATATCTTTTGAGATTCTCCTCCAAGAAACAGAGCTGAGATGGGACCTCCTGCTAATGGCATTTCTTTGTCAGTCACTGCAGCTCTGATGCACCGTCGGACAGTAAGGGACACCAAGTGAAGTGTTTACCTCTTTATTCTTCAGGGTGCATTTAGTTTCTTTACTCTTCTTTCCTTCTAATACCACTTATGTTTTTGTAATCAAGAACTAACCTACCTTTGTGTGATGTCTGCACGTCGTCCCCCAGGGCGGGATTCAATGCGGTCTCAGTCAAGGGCAGATATTTTGCCCTCACGGTAAGCCGAGGGAAGAAGCCACGGTCTAACCATCTTTTCTCAGTCATTTCCTTGCTTTTCCCCTGGCTGTCCACTGAGAAACCTGGACGTGTTTTTTCACGGTATCCCTTTACCTAATCCTCAGGACAGGTGTATCTAAGTGATGCATACATCGCCCCATTTGTCATCTCCACAAACAGAACCTTTAAGGCATGTACTCACATATATAAACAAAAACTTGAGGGTTACCGTGTTTAAAAAGAGAAGGAAAAAAAGGCAGAGGATTAACTTCAGACCTTGGTACTAGCAGGGCTGAGTGCCAGAACGCCAGCCCTTCCCATGGAGCCCTGTCCTCGGTGCCACCCAAGATGTTAAGTTCTACCATGAACGTAAGAAACCGAGAAATGCCCACCAGGGCAGACTGGCCGTCTGCCTAACCCCACACCCTGTCCCCGGCAGTGGCAGGAAGAGACGCCATTCAAGGAAAGCACGGGAGCGCAACCATGAGGGTCGTTTGCCGCCTTGGTACTGTCCCTCCCTCTTCTCATGGCGCTGTAACTGGGCTACCTGCACGATGGTCCCAGGCCTGTTCCAGTGGCTGGATGACGCAAACGTCAGAGAAGGTGACCGCGGCTATTACGGTATAACAGGATAGCCATGAGCTTTTCTTTTCAAATGGACTTCAAGCCTGCTGGGGAGTTTGCACCTGGAAACCATTTTAAAGGAGCAGTGCTGGCAGGGTGACCTTCTCCTGGAAACAGTTAGGTAGTGAGGTACGTAAGTGCTACCAAATGGACGTGCAGTTATCTGGCAGTTGTGTAAAAATTTATTTCTGATTACAGAATCACACGTGTCCTCTTAAAATCATGCTGGGGTCCAATTGTTTTATTTCACACTGATGGTAGTGGGTGAGAAAGTAAGAAGTCAGATAAGTGAAGTGGTGAATATCTGTCTTTTTGTATTATTTTTTGCACCAAAATGTATTGATTTTGCTTCTTAAGGTTTTTTTTTTTTCCCCTTTTTTTTTTGGAAGTTGAATAAGAAACCGTGTTAGCTGGGATGTAGCCTGCATATTCTCTCGTCATGGTTACTGGTGAGCAATCCAGGTAGACTATAGCTAATGAAAGTTCTCCATAGTAACTTACAGCAACTTGCAAGTAATTTTTTACTGAGAGAAACATAGTATCTATGAAAACTGCAGGTAAGAGCCTGGATCTAGCGAAGACAAGGCAATTGTGCCAGAAACTGCTTCCACACACTTTGTGTAGGTGCAAAGTAAAGTGTGCACCTAAATTAGTGTCTCAGTTCAGACCAAGAGCGCATTTCTGAAGGGGATGTCCTGATCGGTCCCATTTCTCACCCTTGGGTTTGCATTGCAGCCGCTGGGTTTGTTCCAAGTAAAACTCCACCCAAAGACGCACTCCGGCCTCTAACTGCCATTCAGGTCATGGGACCAGATTAGAGCATGACCAAAGTAAAACCTCTGCAAAGTGCATTATGGGTGGTGGCTTCTCAAGTGTGGACTGCGTTGCTCCACGTATCTGCTGCTATTGAGCCGCATTACAATCCATAGCTGTTGCAGCTCCCCTAAGAACTTCCACCTATGCTATATCATCTGGTCTTGCTATATTTGAGCTCATCTTGAAGCAATACCACAAGGTGATAAATTATCATCACTCTGAAACTGAGTAGGCTCTTGGTAGAGCTGTGTCTGCGATTGTTATTCATGTGAATGTCTAATTTCTTAAATCCAAGCAAGTTTTGCTGTTGCTTTTTTGCTGGAAACAATTGTAATTAAATAAAAAGGCCCTTTATATAAATTTGCCTTATTTCTGTCAACACTTTTGTTAAAAGCTCCGCTAACTATTTCAGTCTGTCCCTAAGTTCTTGGAAGGACCATATGTATTCTGTGTATTTCTGTGTTTTGTTTTATTTATGTAATCTTTCCACATGATTTTCATTTGTTTTAGAATCATAGAATCATTTAGGTTGGAAAAGACCTTTAAGATCATCGAGTTCAACAGTAAACCTAGCACTGCCAACTTAACCACTAAACCATGTCCCCAGGTGCCACACCTATTGTCTTTTAAATACCCCCAGGGATGGTGACTCAACCGCTTCCCTGGGCAGCCTGTTCCAGTGCTTGATGACCTTTTCAGTGCAAAAAGTTTTCCGAAAATCCAATCTAAATCTTCCCTGGCTCGACTTGAGGCTGTTTCTTCTTGTCCTATCGGTTGTAACTTAGGAGAAGAGACCGACCCCCCCTCGCTACACCCTCCTTTCAGGGAGCTGTAGAGAGCGAGAAGGTCTCCCCTCAGCCTCCTTTTCTCCAGGCTGAACACCCCCAATTCCCTCAGCCACTCCTCAGAAGACATGTGCTCCAGACCCCTCACCAGCTTCATTGCCCTTCTCTGGACACGCTCCAGCACCTCAATGTCCTTCTTGCAGTGAGAGGCCAAAACTGGACACAGTATTTGAGGTGGGTCCTCACCAGCACCGAGTACAGGGGGGCGATCACTGCCCCAGTCCTGCTGGCCACACTATGGCTGATACAGGCCAGGATGCCGTTGGCCTTCTTGGCCACCTGGGCACACTGCTGTGTCATATTCAGCCGGCTGTCGACCAACACCCCCAGGTCCTTTTCCACCAGGCAGATTTCCAGGCACTCTTAGAACAGAACAGAATAGATCAGAACATTTTCAGTTGGAAGGGACCTACAACAATCACCTAGTCCAACTGCCCGACCACTTCAGGGATGACCAAAAGTGAAACCATCGCATTAAGGGCATTGTCCAAATGCCTCTTAAACACTGGCAGGCTTGGGACATCGACCACCTCTCTAGGAAGCCTGTTCCAGTGTTTGACCATCCTCTTGGTAAAGAAATGCTTCCTAATGTCCAGTCTGAACCTCCTCTGATGCAGCTTTGAACCATTCCCAGGCATCCTGTCACTGGATCCCAGTGAGAAGAGCTCAGCACCTCCCTCTCTGTGTCCCCTCCTCAGAAAGCTGTACACAGCAACGAGGTTGCCCCTCAGCCTCCTTTTCTCCAGTCTAGGCAAACCCAGAGTCCTTAGTTGCTCCTCACAGGACACTCCTTCCAGCCCCTTCATCAGCTTTGTTGTCCTCCACTGGACGCATTCAAGGACCTTCACATCCTTCTTAAAGGAGCCCAGAAGTGAGCACAGTGCTCCAGATGAGGCTGCACCAGTGCTGAATACAACAGGATGATCCCCTCTTTCGACCGGCTGGTTATGGTGTGTTTGATGTGCCCCAGGACGCAGTTTGCCCTCTTGGCTGCCAGGGCACACTGCTGGCTCCTACAGAGCCTGCTGTTGACCAGCACCCCAGATCCCTTTCTGCAGAGCTGTGCTCCAGCCCCTCCTCTCCCAGTTTATACTCCTGGTGTTACTTGATCCCATGCGTTCTTGTTAAATTTCATGCTATTAATCATTGCCTAATGCTCCAGTCTATCTAGATCCCTCTGCAAGGCATCTTCTCCCTCAAGAGAGTCAACAGCACCTCCCAGTTCAGTATCATCAGCAAACTTGCTAATGGTGCATTCAACTCCTGCATCCAGATCATTGATAAATATATTGAACAGAACTGGTCCTAGGATTGAGCCCTGAGGGACACCGCTGGTGACCGCTCACCAGCCAGATGTAGCCCCATTCACATCAAGCCTTTGAGCTCTGCCCTTCAGCCGGTTCTTCACCCAGCGCACTGTGAACTTGCTCATCCCACAGATGGACAACTGGTCCAGAAGGATGCTGTGAAGGGACAGTATCAAAAGCCTTACTAAAATCGAGAAAGCTACATCTACCACCTTGCCTTCGTCCACTAGGTGAGTGACGTTATTGTAGAATGATTTCAAATCAGTTAAACAGGACTTTCCCTTTGCGAACCCATGTTGACTGTGCCTGATGATTGCATTATTCCTTAAATGCCTTTCTATTGTACCCAGTATAAACTTCTCCATATTTTTTCCAGGAACTGAGGTTAGACTAACAGGTCTGTAGTTTCCTGGGTCTTCCCTCATGCCCTTCTTGTAAATTGGAATGACACTGGCTAGCTTCCAGTCAGCTGGCACCTCCCTAGACTCCCAAGACCTTTGGCAGATGATCGAGAGGGCTCTTGCCATAACATCTTGCCAGCTCATTCAGTACTCTGGGATGAATCCCATCAGGTCCCCTGGACTTGTGAACATTCAGCTGATACAGCTGGTCCCTTACAATTTCACTGTCCACCAACAGGAAGTCACTGTGCCCACACTTGTGGTCCTCCAACTCAGGGGACTGGGAAGCCCAAGGTCTATCAGTATTATTAAAGACTGAGGGGGAAAAAAAAAAAAAGCATTGATGCCTCTGCTTTTTCTTCATCCCTATTAGTCAGATGACCATCTTCAACGAGTAGTCACTTGGCCGTAGTCACCAGGCAGTTCTGTTCTGCACATTGATGTTTCAATAATGAGGAGTACTGTGCAACAGCGCAAAGCTAGTGTATGCTGCTTGAGAACAAAGTCTTTCTCCCTGAATCTATCTCTCCCTCCTGAACATCTCACAGTTGCAAGTGTCGGGGTTTTTTGAGGGGCTCTTCTGTGTCCTGCGCATACATGGTAAGTAGAATTTATGTGAATTTGAGGGGAGAATTTTTTTTCCAGAAACAAAGGGAAGTCTGTGATCTGTCGAGTGGCTGTGAATTTGGAAGTTTTTAAGTTTTCTGAATACAGTGTTTCTCCATTCTCTCTCTCTCTTTTTTTTTTTTTTTTTTTTTTNTTTTTTTTTTTTTTTTTTTTTTTTGTAATGTGGGGACTGTTCCTTTTGGGTGAAGGAGCCACCCCAATTCTTCTTTCATAAGAGTCCAGATCTCTCCTGTCTCCCCGATTAGCACAGGATTTTGCCTTCTGTAAGGGTCACAGCTTGTGGATTTTCCATACACGTGGCAGCTTGGGGACATCCTGGACAACAATATATGAAACATCTGTGTTGGTCTTAAGCTACCATATGTTAAATCGAAGAAGGATTCCTCACCAGCAGGGTTAACTCTGGGGCAGTAGCTTTGCCTAGCGTCACATTTCCTGTGCAAACCAGAGGGTCTGCTGCACCAGGGCAGTTGTAATCTTTGTCTTGATGCTCCCTTGAAAATTCTAGATCAACCTCTGCGTTCAAAAGCGGGGAATGTAAAAATAAAATAGGCTCAGAGTCCACTCCAAGAAAGTTATTCAAAGAGCACAGCCCCCCTTATCTTGATAAACAGTGCGGCAATAAGCACAGTGCAAACCTGTATGCAGCTTTAACTGGTGCACCACAAGAGAGAGGTGGTGTGAGGAGGGACTGTCCCTTGCTCTTTGTCATTGCCTGCTGAAGGGTTCACCCTTTGCAGGCACGTTGGCAATCTCTGAAATGAGCTGGCATGTGCCCTTTTTGGGGTAAGTTAAGCTGTAGGGGACGAAGGAAGGAGTAACGCAATTATTTTCTTCTAGTGTGGGGAACTGTTCTCTTGACGTATCAGACTGACTGCTTTGGTGATTGGGCATCCTCTGATACAGAAGTTTAAAACAGCAAGTGATTGGGGAGAAATTTGGATTTATTTAAGGAACTTATGGTATTGGCATGCCTTTTCACTCACTGCCTGTGCCAGGCTCAGGGAAGGGGTGAGGAAATGTACTCTTTGCAAGCAGTTGAAATTGTTGCCCGTGAGAACCAAAATGTCATTGGTTATTTGCCTGCTGAACTTTTACATGAGCAAAATGTGATCAAGTGATGTTCTTTCTCCAAACTGCTCCTTGTTTGCTATTCTGCTTTAAGACCACTCTGAGGAACGCCACAGCTATGGACTGAGTGCTGGTCCAGTATTCCTGAAGGACCATATCTCAAAACCCCGGACTCAAATTTTAAGAAGGTAAGATGCTTTTGCATAGGGATAGAAGGTGGTTTACAGCACTTTCCCCATCTTGAGAGCAAGCTGAGCTGCCACGATGCAATGGGCAGAACTTTTTGTTCCTACTAACAATTCTCCTGGCTGTACGTGCAACCTTCTTGACCATGGGAATGTGTGGGGAGCTCATAGTAAGCTGATGAGCTGTTGTGACTTTGCTGGCCCCTCTTCTTCCCTCTCCTCTCACTGAAGTCCTTTCTGAAGTTTCTTCCCCAGAACAGGACTCTGCACTTTGTAAGGATAACCCACGTCCTTTGCTCTTGCCTGAATTCCTTCACATCATGCTGTTTGTGTGTGTTCAGCTTTCTAAGACCATCTTGGATGGATCTAAGATCCATCTTGCCTTGTGTCAATTTTTTCTCCTCGGTCCCCTTCCATCCATCATGATTTATAGTTTCCCAGTTTACTCATTTAAAAACAAACCAAACCAAACCCAACAAATATGGCCAGTCTTACAATTCTCCATTTCTAACCGCATTTGATTCTGATTTCACTATTGGTCTTTTTAAACCTATTTAGCTGTTGGTTTGGTATGGTTGTACTTTCTTAATCACTATTTTAGTACCATGCTGTATTCCTCTCTGACCTCCGAGTATTACGTTGGCACTGTTGCTTTGGTCATAATCTCTTATATATATATATTCTTCTGTCACTAGAGTGCAAAAGGCTTTACAGAGAGAGGTCAGCACCCTTCCAAATGGGGAAAAGAAGACAGAGTGGTGAAGTGACCTGTCTGTGGAGATGCAGTGATGGAAACAGGCAGGATCTGCTGAGTCCCATCCACTTTCCATGCAGTTACAGGTTTGAACTATGAGTCCCATGAACAGAAACTCTGTAAAAACAAATGTAACTAATTAGTATGAATCTCACAGTTGCCCAAATGGTCTGCTTTTCCTCTAGAAAACAAAGCAGTTTGCATGTTTAAAGTTAAGCCGGTTAACAATTCGGCCCCCTCTCGGATGCTTTGATGGAAGACAACATTGGCGTCAATCTGGTTACATGTGATAGAAAGGGCTGAGGAGAAAGATAAAAACCAAGACATTTTTACTCATTTTATCTTGGAATCCATTGGGATTATGAGTTTTTGTTTTCAAGATGCGCGGTTGCTGTGCCAGATGACAGTGTAACAATGCTGCAGTTTGAACACAGACAGGAAAAAAAAAATCCATCATTATATCTAAAGAGTGGCTACAATTTGCAGCTGTGCAGTCTTTCTGCTGGCCAATTTCAAATTAAAAGAAATGAAAACCCTGCACAGCACAGTCCCCTACATGCAAGTACAAAACTGAGTGAATCCATCTGTTTCTAGGAGACCTTCAGCTCTAACACTCAGAACAGAGCAGGGACCAGGGGATGCACCTACTGCTGGGCTTCAGCTGAGAGTAAGTGGGATCAAAGAAATCATCTGGAATAAGGATGGAAATGTGGAATACTGCTGTAATTTTAGATATTTGTTCTTATTTCAACCGTTTCAATTTTTTTCATCTTTATGTTTTGTTGGTTTGGGGTTTTTTTTGTTTGTTTGGTTTGGTTTGGTTTTTTTTAATAGCTCAGGGAAATATTTCTATTTCTTTCTCTCTTTCCCTTGGGCAGGGAGAAATACAGAGAGATGTAGTGAACTTCAGTGCCTCTCTATAATCTCTCCAGTGCCTCCAGGGCTAGCAGTCAGAAATGCAATGGTAAAAACTTAATGAATTTAGATGTATATTGGCATTTTCAGTAACAGTCTCCCTGACTGATTGCACAGGCGGCTGATCAGAACTCTATATGCCAGTAAGAAAACAGAATAGTCCATTTTAACTGTAAATCAAGAACCTAGTGGGGGGCCCAGCTTCTATTTAAAAAAAAATAAAAATAATTGAATTCCATTCTCATTGGGTTTGGACAAAAAAAATATTAATACTGCATACAAATTGTGCCTATCAGTATGTTTAAGAAGTTGAGAATTTCCCTGACATTTAGAGATAGAAGCTGCTCACCTCAACTGAAAGGTAACCGCCTCTGTGATGAAGGCACACATCTTTTACTACATGGGTTGTGTGGTAGCCTGAAGGCTCTTGCAGGAATGGTGGGCACCACAATTTCCTCCTCTTTTTGTTTTAACAAACGGAATGTAGCAGCTCCTCACACCTATATCTTCTGAGCCTTTACCGTGTGGGTAAGTGGAACCAATTGGATCTTTCAAGTTGCAACATTTGATTAGTGCCAATTCAGACATTTCGTTTCTCCTGTGTAGAAGCAGATGCTGCTTTTAGATGTATTTTCTTTGTACCTTCAGAAAGAGAAAGACATTCATTTAGGAAATGAGATCACGACCAACTTGCTACAAAAGAAAGACAAGGCTTCTGGAATAAATTTTCTGGGTAAGTAGATACTTCCTTAATGTATATGTTTAATAGAATTAGTGTTACACATTGAAGAAAAAAGGTACACATTCAGGAAGAGTTTATTTCCCAAATATGCCAAACAGGCTGTCAATGTACCTTGCTTAAATAACGGATCTTTGTTTAAGAAAAATCTGCTGAATGAAAATAGATTATCTTTAAAGGTGGAGAGGTGCAGAAGAGAGCCTTGGTTTTAGTTGCTACTTTCTCTGTCCTATTTGTCTGTTTCTAATTACCTGTTGTTTATGCCAAGAGACCTTAGATCCAGTGTTACCTATTTCAGCCGCTTTGAGTCTAATTTAATTTTGAAATATAGGTTGTGAACCCGATTCATTTATGCATTGATCCTACTTTTTGAGTACATTGGAACCTTGCTAGCTGCAAACTTGAAAGTAAATGCTGTAACAAATCCATTGTGAAGGATGTGAGACAGGTGTTTCTGACTTTAGCAGTTTTATTGAATCCTGGACTATTTACCGTTCCTTTAGAGAGAACCAACACTTTTGAAAGACGAAAAGTGCAAGGTTAGGGACATTGTGGTTACTGAGAGAACCTGAAAATATGCCCCCCATAAAAGCTGCAAAATCAAAAAGCAGAGTAGACT
The DNA here is from genome assembly GCA_008711295.1 of Anarhynchus alexandrinus. Lineage (NCBI taxonomy): Eukaryota > Metazoa > Chordata > Aves > Charadriiformes > Charadriidae > Anarhynchus > Anarhynchus alexandrinus. Next base: position 4,328,501 of record VUYV01000064.1, on the reverse strand, counting down.
AACTTATGAGATTGCTATGTAAGTCATTACTTTAAATCGTATCTTTTGCACTTTGGACTCTGTGATACACATCTGTTCTGGCATTTCTTTTTCTGCTCGTGCTTGGTCACATAACTTCACGTTCCTTTTATACAAGCTTTCCTTCATCTTGGTTGCCGAGTCTCAGTTGACACGCTTTCCATATTTAAGTCCTACCGTTGACTAAATACACTCAGTAACGGCAGCAGCTGTCCAGTTCAGCACCATTCCGGCACGCGTCTCATCAGCGAGATAGTGCAAAAAAATTTAACATAATGAGGTATTAATAAGAGGATGGATTTTGCAATAATCTCCTAAGAAAAACCAGTGTGCTTAGTTCTGGTGTTTAATGCGGGTCACAGATTCTGGCATGCGCTGACTCCTTTGTTAAAGACTCGAATAGCTTATTTGAAGTAAATGAAACGGCCACGGGGATAATCTATAGACAGGTCACAGTAATGGCAGTAAAGAACACAATGCCTTACCTTCTAATCTATTTAATCTTAATTTTGTGAAGAGGTAGGAAGGAGGGAGAAATGGACAAAGCAAAGGTTCTTCCTGCCCCTGCAGCCAACATACCACATCCTACAGTTTGGGTGGCTGAGGAATGAGTTTTGAAGGGTCAGGGGCATGCAGCCCTGTGCAAAGCATTGCAACTTCTGCAGCTTTGAGTCTGCTACAGCAGAAGACATCTCATATCCTCTCAAAGAAAAGCAGATGTACAAGTATCTGATGTAGTCACTGTCTGTATGTAGATACAACTGACAATGACTATTTCAAAATATTTGTCTTGTAATGCTCTATTTATTCAACTAAATATTTTGAAAGAAAGTGCTGCTAATGACAGGTTTTGAGCTTTGAAATTAATGGTTTTTCCCTTTAATTACATTGCATCTGAAGAATTAACAAAACCATTTTCCATCAAGAAAGGAGAGAAAATCAACAGCTTTGTTATTCAAAGCAGTATGAGCTGGAAGGTGTTTTAAATTAACTGCAAAAATTATGAACAATGTCCTGACTGCAGGTTGATGTCTCTACCCGAGGAGGCACTCCTCTGTCGCAGAAGGGAATGAAGAAGCTGGCAGGTGACAACTGGCCTGTGAAGGCCTTGTACATCTATAAAAGAACTAAAGAGGGGAGAAAAGCAAAAGCTCTGTTGGAAATAACACTGAGTCTTGAAACAAACTGTTGGTACTGGTAGCACTGCTGAAGTGTACATCCTAAATACTGACTGATAACTACTCTGGAAAGCACTCATGGAGTCATCAAGGATTCAGACTTCCCCTTCTACGTCCGTTTCATTGCATTGTTGAAATTTTATTCCAAGACCTCCTGATGCTTTATGCATGGTTATTCTGAATAGCTGTGTCAACAAACTTTGTCTTAAGTAACCTGCAAAAGGCCTAAATACCATTTGGCAACCATGAGCATCCTCTAAGTCCCTTTGGACTTCTCTGTTTACTTTCTGAAAAGCAACTGTTCTTTCCTACCCTTTAATCAACTGTTAGCACAAAACTACTGTCCAGTCTTGCACTTAATTTGTGTCCCGTGACAGATTCGTTTCTTTAAGTACCTTCATAAAGGCACTGTTGAAAGATGCATTTAAAAAAAAAAAAAAATCTGTGGTGTATCACCAACAGCTCTTTATCTCTGCCTGTCTGAGACTATCATAACTCATATAGTCTCTACTTGAGACTATCATAACTCATTATTTAGTACCCTGCTGTGATGCTGTTTTTTGTTTTTCCTCCGTAATCTTATCTCCTTTACTTTGCTCTGCAGGAATCCCGAGGTAAGTCACGCACATAGCTTGCTGCCATAGACGGGCTCTTCAGAACTGACAGTCTGACCAGCTGCTACGCACAGCTACAGGCAAAATCCAGAGCTCCATCTTCTCTACTCTCTTACTGCCTATTCGAGTCAGCGAGCAGCTGTTTATGATATCTAGAAACGGTGCGTTGTGTACTAGTGTGTCTCCCACTGCGCAGGACAGATAAGTGACATCTCTTCTTATGGTAAGTGGGAAGACAGAAACCTGGACTCCCACCCTTAGGAAATCGCTCACTGCAGCTTTTTTTAACTGAAAGGTTTGTTTTAAAGAATGCTCAGAAGTGGTTTGTCACAAGCTGTGGAACAGTTCGTCATGTTACATTGACCCTTTTTTTGTTTTGTTCCAGTAACAAAAAATAAGGGGCGATTTCTGTTGTGTCGCCAAAGGATGCTTCTCATTGCTTTTGTCTTCAGACTATATCCAATACGGACAGTCTTTTTCACTGCTAGTAGAAGGAGGACCAGCTTCTCAGCAGCTCATGGCCCGTTCAGACCGATCTCTTCTTTGCGGTGACTGGTCTGTCACATGCTAGAGGTAGCATGAGTCTCCTCCAGTGGAAAAAAAATCAAGGTTACAGACACACTAGCAAAGCATCCTGTGTGTTGAGAGTGTTTGTTTGCATCTCCATGTGCCCTTCTACGGGTGCAATACATATAAATTTCCAGGAAAAAGAAGCTCTAACGGTAAACTGCAACTGCACTACTCTTATCCTGTTGTTTGGCACATTTCTGTAACCGGGATTGTTAAAGCAAGCAGTATTAGCGACGACCTAGCTATAGATCTCAACCACCAGCTAAAATCTGTGAAGCGGTTTTGAACCTTTGGCCAGATCACAGAATTTTCTTGGAACAGAAAAGGGACTCGTGAACAGTCCCGGTTAGCATGGACTAGATAATCAGACCTTTTCCCTGGCTTGGATGCAGATAATTGAAGTGATCATGGTTGATCCTTGGTTTCCAAACGGTGTCCATCTGGGCCAACTTCATTGAGGTAAAAGATGCCAATCTGCACCAGGGCTAAGCTAAGGCTGAGGGTTCGTTACTACGTCTTTGGTATTCAGTGCAGATAAACTCTCAGCATTTACTACTGCAGAGAGGATTCCTTGGAGAAAAGAGAAGCACTTCAGGTACTCAATGGGAAGTTCAACTTTTTGAATTTCTCTGCTGGACTACACTGGCGAGAAGTGGGAATACAATATGCATGAAAATTATAGGGAACCTCTAAAGGTCATGTGCAAAAACTTAAAGAGAGAAAGCTCCTGATGTAACCATCTGGAGGCTCATCAACCATCACAGCTCTCCATGTGCTCAAGATCTACTTCAAAACGAGCTGAGAGCAACGCTGGGGGCCAGTGCCGATGTGTTTAATGGTACCCCTCGGCTACCTGTTCTTCGTTACGCATAATGTCATACCATCAGTCACCAGCACATCTCCATTTTACTGAATAACACCCCCCACCCCCCCCACCCCCCCACATTATTAGTCTTGAAAGTTTTATTACTGGACAAAGCTTAGTTTGTGTTGGGCCCCGTGATGGCCCTGAAGGAGTTGTCTTTCCTTCCCAAAAGGAGATGCAGGCAGAGCCTGTACCTTCGGTTACCATGGGGAGTAAGGCTTTGTGATCATGTTTGCAACAAACCCTTATTGCAAGAATGCATATTTAAAATTATGAGAAAATTATATCGCAGTAGACATTCAAGATAAATTTGTAATTCCTATGTAACACCAAAACAGAAAACTAAAATTTTTCAATGTGTTTGTACCACAAACCCTTTTGTAGAATTATGTGAAATATAGATTTTACGTTTCTCTGGCAAAAAAAAAAAAAAAAGGAGAAAAATTTCAATAGGTGATAGGGCAAATTGCAAAAGAAATTTTAGCTAAATGAATACATGTAGGCACTACTTTCTGCTGCCTAAACCCTTCAGCGCTTTTGTTTAAGGTACACACAGTGTGAAAGAGTCAATGCATTTCATTAAGGAAGTGTTGAAAGGCAACACTTTTTTTTAACAGCGCGATATTTTGATGTTGCCATCTCCTTCCTTTTTGCCAAGTCTGCCAGTGAATTTTGTCTCCACAGAATATAATTTTCAGTGAATTTGAATAATTTGTGAAAAATCTCGACACAATGTTTCCCTCTAGTTCCTTCCCAGAAGCTTTAAACGGGAAAGTTTTAATGTCATATTAAAATGGAAACACAGTTATAAATTTCAACTGGGTTTGCAGATTCTTAGATCTCACAATTATTTTCCTTAATACATTTCTCTTTTTTTTTTGTCTTTCATTTTCACAGTAGGCATACTTTTCAAACTCATTCTGCAGATCCAAAAAAAAATCTTGCTCCTGTTTTCAATTAAAGCTGTGATGGGTTCTTGGATAAAATACCACTAAAATCGTGTCCAGTGTTGATTTGAGTAGGGTTTGCTCATGGGGCTGTGCTAGCAAAACTCTAAGCTCCCTTCTGAAGCGCTAATCTGAAACGATGGCAAAACCCCAACCCTGGAGCCAAACGTTTGCGCTGACTGATGGGATGGGAATGGGGACGGGGATGGGGACAGGGATGGGGAGGTGGGCAGGCAGGGGAGAGTCAGGATGGGCTTCTGCCTACAAAAAGGCTGGAAATGTGGGTTTTTTTCGGTTGTAAGGCAGACAAGCCAAGATCCTGAGATGTTTTTACTTGTTTAAACAATGAAATAATTAAAATAATAAAAAAAATTGTAACATATATTATATAATAATAATAAATAGTATTAATAAAAATACTATTTATTAATAATAAAAACACTGTACAACACATTACTGAAGCCAGTTATCCCATCTGGAGTGTGTAAAGTCAAGCGCACGTGTCAGCTTTTGCAAGTCATGGAGTGTAATTTACCACTTGGCTTTCCCGAGCCGGGCTCCCACGTGGAAAACGCCGTTGAGAGGTCCTGCACACCACAAACCCACTGGGGAGGATTCTGCTCATTTCAGTGAGAAGTCAAGTGAGTTATGGGTTTCAGTCTCTTAGAAAATGGCATTTAGAAGTTTCCAAATATGATAACAAGCTGTTACAATACAGGCGGTTGAAATACAAACCCATGGCTGTAACAGAGATGACTACGGTAAACACGTAAGGATTTAATTTTCAGGTTATTAAAAAACAATGTTTATTTAAGAGCCTTTCTGAATTAGATATGTTCAAAGTTCCCATTTTTGACAGGGAAGTGAGAATTTCCTTTCTGTCAGTACTTAATTATATGTCCAAGATTGAGGAGGTCTGCAACAGTGGTAAAATCTGCCCCTGGAAGTTTACGAATCTAGACTTTTTTTAAAGTGTTTTTTCTTTGTGATCTAGGAGATGAAATGGTTTTCTCTGTCAGCAAAGGTTTTGTTTCTTCAGCCTCGTGGAAAATCTAGAAAAGCCAACATTGCTAATCAGGCAAGTACGATTTTATCTGCAAACATTTTTGCAAGATGCATTATTCAAACCACAGACATATTTTTATTTCTTTCACGAGCCAATTAAATGTTTCAAACTTTGACCAGATTTTCCAAAAAAAAAAAGCTAAACCTGAGCAAAAATTACACAGAAGGTGGAAGGAGTGTAATACAACTTCAGCTGTCACACTGAGAAGAGCCACACGCTTTAACTGCAGGTGGCATCTCTTCAGCATGAAGAATGTCGGAATGCACTGTGCAAAACCAATTTCATATATTAAAGGAAAATACGGCATTTGGAACTCTAAGCTAATAATGTCAAACTTATCTTGCATTTTGGAAATTGAAAGCGAGAACGAATAAGGGAAAAATCTATTAAGTATATGGGAGCCACAGAAAAAGAACCTGTGCTTATTCATAGACTTTAAAACAACTCGGTCGACTTCCCCTGAAATAGAAAATCTGGTTAAAGTACACTTTAATTCCTGTTTAAAAGCTTTTCAGCAAATTTTTCTGTCACAACGTTTGTGAAAGCAGTAAAAAGAATGTTATGTATTAAGCGTGCTACAAGTGTACATTTCAATTCAAACATTAATATGTGTATTCTTTGTGGATTATTATACTTTTAAGGATAAAGAGAACCATAATCACAGCCCTCATTAAGGTGGCACTTGCTGGGTTTGGATTTTTTTAAAATAATCTTCTGGAACCAGATATTTTGATCACTAAATAATGTCAGCACAGACCTCCACGCCATCGCAACGCAAGACGTAGAATCAGAATCGGTGGGGTTTGCGTCAGACATTTGTGGCATTTATAGAGAAATATAGTTACCGAAACACTCTTAAAACACATTCATTGGATTTTTCCCCAAACATTAAAACCATCTGTGGTTATGGATACGTATTTCATCTCCTTGTAGATACCTGCAGTACACTGAGAAAGCAAAGTCACCGAGCAGTTCTTAAGAGGAATTTCTGAAGAGCGTCACAAATGCACATAATGTCATCGCTGAGGTTATCTTCCCAGGGGAAGCGAAACGGTTATCAGCAGAGGGTTTTAAGGAAGTTCAGCTCGTAAAACAGCAACTTTTAAAAATGAGCTGCATTATCTCATCTTTTGACACATAACACTAATTGAGAAAGCAAAGAAGGAACGAAAGCCTAAGCGAAACACAGAAACACATTTTTTTATTAGAGCTTTAAAGAGCTTTCTGTATTTCTGGGTTGCTTTGACACGTTTAATATCGACTGATGGTTTACATAACAGCTAGATTTTATTGCCATCTACTTATAGCATGAAACAAATAAAACTGATGATCCGTATACATTGCATATTGGAAACACTTCAATCTCAGTGATCACTAAGATAAAACAGTATATGATGATTTTGTCAAATTGCTTCCGCAGCATCCTTACAAAACCGTGAGTTAAAGAGTGAAAGAGAGACTATAAACACTGGTAGAAAAACACTTTTTTTTTTTTTTTGGTACTTTTGTAGTTTAAGCAAAGCAATAAATCCAAGAGTCAGAAAATTAGTGCCTTGTGTTTTAAAGATGTAAAAAATCCTGCATACTTTACTGCGATTTTTAAAAATTTAATAATAAAAGGTTAATTGAGAATGATTCAAAGGGCAAAAAAAGGTACTACAAAAAAGGAAACAGTAAAAAAAGCGGCATGTATTTTAAATCAAAGCCTATTGAGCATCAGTGCAGCATCAGTCTGAGTTTTGCGTGGTTTTGTATGCCTATCATAGAAATTTATTTCTCCTCTGAGAATTATGTTACCGATAATAATCACACACAAATTTCATACGTTAATAATCTAAAACAAGTAAGCTTGTGCTAGTTGGAAGAAAAAATTCCTACAAAAGATAAATTCTTCGCAAACAGGAAATGCAGTATTGAAGCCTGTAGGTACACACCTCCATACCTGAAGATCAGTACTTTTAAATACTTTTTTAAAAGAGTTTGTGAGATTCTTTACGTACAAAGTGATTCCCAGGTATTGCAAGGAAAAAACCTTTAGTGTTTTTTGGCACCAACTGAAGATTTAAGATGATTTCTGGCACCTTTCTTTAGAGATGTCCCTAAATTATAAAGCCTACATTTTTCCAGCTGCAAAAGCAGCTTATTGTAATCAGTACATGACAGATGCCATCAGCAACTGATTCAAGAGATCAGTTAGCCATTAAAACAGCCAGTTTTAACTCATAACGTTGCTTTCAGAAACATGATGCACATGAATCGGGTATCACCTAATCACATTCTAACCACGAGCCTCCCCAAAAAATCTTCGGTACATTTGCAGCCGAGAAGGAAAACATAAAAACCGGTGCCAGACAATTTACTGCGTAACCAAGAGATAACATCTTCCTCCACAACGTGTAGTATCACTAATGGATTTTGGGAGAAAGAGGCAGGAACTGGAAAGGAAAGGGATGGGATTTGTTACGCGCTTGAGGGACAGACTGGAGGAGCTCTGTCCTACCTGGGAAGAGCACAGCTCTGGTCACTCGTCCCCGGGGCTCCAAATTGTCTCCACTGCAACTGGAACAGCCGTTGCCTTTCAGAAGCTACAGCCTCTCGGGCGAGAGGACATCTGGCACCATCTTACAAAAAAAGACACAACGTGTGTACATAAAAAGGGGGGGCGAAATCAGCCCCCAACTAGTCAATAAAGGACGAAAATAAACTGCCTCCACCACAAATCCATCCGTTTTCCCATCCCCTATCTAAGAAGCTTTTATTGCTACCTTCAAACCGGAACTCATCTGAAAAGGAAACACACGGGTGTAGAACCATCTTAACATTTTTTCTTCTCCAGATGTAGTCACTGATTGCAGCGTCGTTTAGGATCTCTTTCCTGGTTCTAATTTGTGGTGAAATTCATAGGCCGTCCTTGAGTCATTTCCCACCCCTTGAAAATCGAGGTATAGACTTACTCTTTACAAAAGAAGTCCAGGTTTTCTGCTGGCAGCAGGGAGCCGGCATCCCTTCTTGTACCTGAACGTAGCCTGGCTGGGCTGGTTGGGTTTTTGCCCCGCATCGGGGCCTGATCCTGCAACCATCAGGCACCCAACTGATGTGTTCCCTACAGGTTCGGTTATTCGGTCTGGATTATCTGGATTTGTAAAAACGCGGGAAGCCTGGAGTTTGTGTCACAGGGGGTAACTACTTTCTACAGGCCTTCCCTTCCCGCTCCTCGACGCGAGCTGACGGACGGTGTGGGTTTGCCATGTTCCAGCCACTCGCAGCTGGCCACCTCTGCGTACCCAGATCATACCCGGCTGGTGCAAGCTAAAGCTTGCTCTGATACAGTCTTGGGCAAAGAATAAGGGGAATGTTATGGTTTCAGGCTATTTGCCTCCACTTTAAATGTAGTCTCACAATCTTAAGCAGGAAGAAAATCAGTCCTTTAGCAAATATTTCTCACTGATATCTCAAAAGGCCCCCTGCAACTGCAGCCGCTCAGCTTTCTCTTCCTCCCATGTGATGGCACAGCCCTTGATGCGAATGTTAAATATTAATGTGATTTCTTAGGCATATCAGGATTTCTTTTTCCTGGCTACACTGTGCGAAAGAAGGGACCCCTGAAATCTGTAGTCCCTTCTGTCCTGCCTTATCTTAAGGAAAAGTCTTTGCAAGTTCTTACCCATCGGATACTGCATAGCTATAATCTAAGGGAAGGCACAGGTAAATTATAGGCAATTTATTTTTCCTCTGTGTAAAGAAAATAATGGGAAACAGCCCAGAATGCAAGCTGTGATTTGTTTCTGCTTTTGGATCTCAACACCAGTTGTATCAGGGTTGATACTGCTAGCGTTAGGGCTTAACAATCGGAGAGGACTGGAGCACCTCATACATAGGTCTATAAGGAGATAAAAAATTCGCAGTAAAGGAAACAAATGATGCTCTGAAAAAAAGAATTATACCTGTTTTGGCTTTTTTTTTCCTTATGTAATTTTTGCAAAGTCACTAGTAAACCAGGGACGTCTTGTAGCTTGCAGACCAGTCTTGCCTTTTGGAACACGTTTTGCCTTACCTTATAATGCTTAAGATAAAAAGGGATAAAATCAGTCTTCCATTTCAGAATATTGCTGTTAACAGGAGGTTTGCTCTTCTTTTAGTTAAATAAATCTTGTGTGAAAATGAAAAATTATTTACTTCCCATGCAACTTGTCAGACATATGATTTCTGGGGCAAATCAGAAGGAAACACAAGGAAAATCAAAGATATGGTTGGCCCAGTACCTCATTTGATTTGGCACAGTACCTCCTTTGATTTTTTTTAATTTGATTTTTACCTGCCCTGTTTTTTTTCCACCAATCCTGTATAAAGCTTCAGTGAAGGTGGAATGAAATTAGCAGCAATGCAGATGCCAGTTAGGACTAAGTCCCTGTCTCCATCCTGGCAGCACAGAAGACCTGAAGGGTGGTGAAGCTGCGAAGATGAGCAATGGGAACACCAGAGCTGCCAGGGCTTCCCCAGCCTCTTTCCCCAGACTGTGGGGACAAGGACGGGCTCTACAACTGCAGCCCCAGTTGGCACTGATGGTTCCCAATCCATAAAACAAACAAACCATCCCTCCCTGTCATGGGGCTAAACCATTCTGAAAAGTATCTGTGGGTTTGGGTGGGAACGGCGAGAGATAACATTTTCTTCTGAGAAGAAAAGTTGGGAATTTTTAGCACTGTGGGAGAAAGAGATGGGGAACGCTGACAAGAATATAAACCAATCTGTGTAGTTCCAGTTAGCAATGGAGGTTTGTGCCTCCTCCTAGCTTTGGTGGTACGGACTTTAACCCCCACGTCAGGATGTCTTAGGGTTGGCTTTTGGGTTTTTTTTCCCCCTTCCGAAGCAAGGAGTTCCTGCTGGAAAAACCCACAACATGCTGTTACCCTGAGAAAGCTTCTGGGTGTGGTGGTGATGCCCCCAGCCTTAAGCTGGTTGCTAGCTTTGGGGTCAAGAGGAGATCTTCCACGGGACAGACTGGCAGGAATAGCTGTGGGAATTTTGTTGCCTTTTTCTGCTCAGCAAGAGGTGATTTTCTCCTTAGCACATGCAGACAATTTGCTGCTGTCATGCAGACGTCTCCTTTTCTCTCCTTACCCTTATTTATCCTCTCACACAATTTCACTGGCATCACTAAATCGTCTCTCTAGTGAATTTAGCTGGTTCTCCCTCATCTCTGCTCCCTTTCAGAGACTTAAGTTGCCTTAATCTAGCTATAGAAACAGTTTATTTTCTTTGAAAAGCAATCTTCTTCCCAAACAGAAACCACTTACCAACTCTGGCAACAGGATTAAGAGAGTGATCCTCAAGAGGCAGCCTTAAATGTGCCCTTGGGCCCTGAAATTATGTACACGGAGACCTGAAATACTCTTAACTACCTGCGTATCAATTAATGTGAGAATCTGAATGCCAGAATTCTTTGAGGTGGGGATGTAGCCGTTACTGGGACTTTTCTGGGGGCACCACAAAGCCTTGAGGGCTGGATTAATAGGGAGATGCAACCCAATCCAGGGCACTGTTCCTGGGGCACTGCGGCAAACTCCCCTCCTTGTCTCCAGTGGACACAAACAGGGTGAGGTTGGGGGTCTCGGCGCGCATGTCGTAGCGTGACTGGCAAACACCTAGTGCCGTATTTTGATATTTATAATACTTCATTTGGGGATATTGGTCAACAGCTGGCTGAATATGAGCCAGCAGTGTGCCCAGGTGGCCAAGAAGGCCAACGGCATCCTGGCCTGTATCAGGAATAGCGTGGCCAGCAGCACTAGGGTAGTGATCACCCCCTGCCCTCGGCGCTGGTGAGACCACACCTTGAGTACTGTGTTCGGTTTTGGGCCCCGCATGACAAGAAGGACATTGAGGTGATGGAGCGTGTCCAGAGAATGGCAATGGAGCTGGTGAGGGGTCTGGAGCACAAGTCTCATGAGGAGCAGCTAAGGGACCTGGGGGTGTTCAGTCTAGAGAAAAGGAGGCTGAGGGGAGACCTTCTCGCTCTCTACAGCTATGTGAAAGGAGGGTGTAGTGAGGGGGGGGTCGGTCTCTTCTCCCAGGTAACAGGTAATAGGACAAGAGGAAATGGCCTCAAGTTGTGCCAGTGGAGGTTTAGATTGGATATTAGGAAAACTTTTTGAACTGAAAGGGTTGTCGAGCACTGGAACAGGCTGCCCAGGGAAGCAGTTGAGTCACCATCCCTGGAGGTGTTTAAAAGACGTGTAGGTGTAGCATCTGGGGACATGGTTTAGTGGTAAGTTGGCAGTGTTGGTTTACTGTTGAACTCGATGACCTTAAAGGTCTTTTCCAACCTAAATGATTGTGTCCAGTGGTGCCTGTGTGGAGTTCTGAGATCATGGTGGCAGGATGGACTCAAATTCTGCTGGGAGACTGCAGGAGAACTGTGGCCAAAGAAGAGGGCTTAAGCTGCACACCTTCATCTGTACCAGTAATTAGGAAACATCCCTAAGACATTTTGACTGCCAAACCATGATCTGGACTTGGTTGGCAGCAACGTGTGCCAAAATTACGCCAGGGACCATTCAGGAGTTTCACAGTCNACCTGCCCTCTTCCAGTTTAAAGCCATTGTTTGGCAGCAACATGTGCCAAAATTATGCCAGGGACCATTCAGGAGTTTCACAGTTGAGAGAGACACAGTTAAGTCCTGGAGACATCCCTGTGCAGTTTTTTATATACTGGCTCATCTTGGGGAAACACTTGAGGCAGCCTCTTTCAGAGCATAGTTAGAAAAAAGACTATATATTATTATTGATAAAATATTTTAGAGTACAAACAAAATGTAGCAGTTGGAGGAAGGATATAGGAAGTGAGTCTGCATGAAGAAAACATCTGAACAAGACATCCCTGTCATCATTTTGACAGTGCTAAGGAAAATAGCAGGGAATGAGAGGTCTCTTACTCACAGAAGATGAGCAATGGATGTCGCTCTTAGGATTTTTCTCTCTCTCGTATGTTCCTGAGCTGGATAGGACCATCGCTGCTGTGCACTGCCCTGAGACTGTACACCTCCTGGGTCAGAGGTTTTTTACCTTTTGAAGACGATCTGAACAATAACGGAAATCATGATTTCTACTACTCTACTCAATCTCTACTCAATCATTTTTATAAAATGGAAGAGGTTCAAACATTTTCTGCGTGAGAGCACAGTGACAGAACACAAATACCATTGAGAAAAATACATCATAGGCTCCAGACTTCTCCTGGTGAGTGTAACATCCTTTGTGAGGCCAGAGCTGCTAACATTTGCTGAAATGTTAAACTTGGAAATCTGTAAAATATATTAGCTGGCAATATGTCCATGATATCCTCAGAAGTACTTGCCAGAAGCTTATTTCAGATCCACACCAAGTCTGTTTCAAGCATTTTAGAAGATAATTCGCCTGTTGAGCGGAGGCTACGTATAAATTTCCTCTACAAGTTCGCAATGCCAAACAGCTAATTTCATATCATTTCAGATACATGTGGCAGTTCCAGCCTTCCAATGTAATTCATATTTTATTCCTCATCCATTTCTTAGTTACCTTATCATAGAAATTTTTTTGTGTTTGTTCAAGTGGGTGTTTTCCCTTGCCAGAAGTCTGAAATGGAGAGGTATGCCCCTTTCTTCTTCGTTTTCTTTAGGAAGACATCTGGAGCTTCTGCACTTGCACTCAGCACGTTTTGCAATCAATAGTCTTTCTGCTTGGATTGCCTCCCTGCCTCTTGTCTTGGTCAATCAAGGAACCAACGTCCTTTGATTTTCATTAATAAGTAATTTTGTCCAGTGTCTGACGTAACTTCTCCTGTATTTCTGGAAAGCAGCTTTCTGCAGTAATCACTCTTTTTAAAGGAATTACCTTTTCCTTTCTCAAATATTTCTTCTGTTACACTCTAATTAATCAGCTAACTTGATTTGCAAATTCAGAGTATCCTACGAAACAATCTCTATTTTCTCTCGTCTTTTGTGAGGTCATATTATGGCATAACAATTCCACCAGTGCTGGGAAACACTTTATAGCTTAATTACACAAATAACATGGGAAACATGTCATTGAAAAGCATTTGGAAATGGAGTTATTAAATACCATCTTGGGAGGTTTTCTAGGAACAGTGGAAATCGCTGGCTTTATTAACTGGCATACAGAAAAAGAATTAGCTTGCTTAAAACCATAAGGATGTAGTTATCCAGTGTTCCCTCCCTCCCTCCCTCATCATTGCTTCCTAGCAAAATGGATCCCATTTTGTACAAAAGCACACAAAACATTACCTGCTGGGATTTATTTAGCAATTACTGATTCATATTCGCTTGCTGACGTATGGGATCTGAGACTCTGAAAAAAGCCACCCGTCCTCCAGTTTTGTTACGTACACTCAGGATTTTACTTGTCTGACATAACTGGTTTTGCTAACGTCAATGCACAACGCCAGTTCATGCAATGCCTGTTCTCAGACAATTTGTACGTTCGCAAGGAACTCCTTTTGGCTTAAGACGAACAACCTCTTCCATGGATGTCAACGGCAAGAAGTCAAGTTGTTCTAGTCTTGGGTGCAAGTGATGGGGAGCGCAGGATAAAGAACTACCATGGGGAGGCTGTAACTGGAGCAGTTGTGGGCTATACCGGTATCACCACCAGCACCTTCACCTAAGAAGTTACCTACTCCTACGCTAGGCAGTTTATTAAAAGGGAGAACATAAATACTAGCTCTGAAATATTAAACAGTGAGTTAATTACGAGCTAAGTGGAGCACTTGGAACCAAAGCAAGGATTGTGCGTAGGACAGCAACTGTTTTCAGTGGGAGCTCAGCAGGCACTGGCACCCTGTAAAGTAGGATTGCCGGAGAGGACAGTGCCCGGGCTTTGAATTTCATCCTAAGTAGTGTTTAAATCTCTCTTCATGTGCCTCCCACCCCTTCCTCACTGCATGCCGCTAGGTCTCAAAATTTTCTCCTGGAGTGCTGTTGCCAGGAATTCTTTTTGCACTTCTCTCCCTCTCCTGGTTTTCCCTCTTCTTCCTTGCTTCCCCAAGAAAGGACTCCCTCCCCCACCAAAAGCTAGTCCTGGCTGTGCTTGCAGAGTCTGCCTGGGAAGTGGATGATAGCCAGTCTCACCACTGGTCTCCCAGCTGGAGGTGGGGAATCCTTGGCTGTCCTCTTACAGCAGCTGTATGTTCCCCTTGTGTATGGTACGAACAAACGAGATAGAAGGAGGCTGCAGATCTAGCCCTAATTATGGGAATTTGACCATAACATCGCAATCCTTTCTCACCGCTATTTTAATAGCTGGAGCCACACCAAACACGCAGTCTTTGTTAACCAAAGTTAGTGCAGAGGACGCTTAAGCACACGCCTATGCCAAAGGAGGAGTTTGCAGCAGTGAAAAGTGTCTGTGGCCTCCACACCTTGAGTTTAGCTGTGTGATGTTAGGGCCCTGAGTGCACTAATAGGCCTTAATGGCCCTGACCAGGCTCACCTGGGAATCCCACCCACAAGCCCTGCCCAGGGGTCCTGCCGCCCCATTTAAGCTCAAGCCTGGTGCTTCAGTTCTTCCTTGAGCTGTGCTGTAGGAGCACTGGCCTCCTGGACTGACCTTGGATATATGCTGTAGGCAGCTGGTTTCCTGGATAGACCTCCTTGGAGGTAGGTCCCCTCTCTTGGATGGGCTTTAGGTGCATGTTATAGTCCTGTTTCCTTTTGTTCACTGCTGAGCTCCCTGGAGGGACTCTGGACCTGGTTCATTGCTTTCCTTGTCCCGGACTGTTGATGGATCCTGTTAGCAGCACCCAGCTCTGGCTACCCTGTTTAGATCCTGTGGGACTGTGCCTTGCTGGTGAGGGCATGGCTTGCACTGGGGTCACCTTTAGCTTCTGGCTTGTCCCCCTCCTGGGGAAGCCCATTCCTGTTGCTTCCTGATGTGTCCTGTGGCAAAATCCTCATTTCGGAGTTCCAATTAATCATTGCTGGCTTCATGCTCCCATGGTGTTACGAGCTGTCTTCTGGCTTGTGTTTGAATAGAGCATGAGCCCAGAACAGCTGTATTGGGATGGGAAACAGAAAAGCGAGCATAAAATAGATGTTTTCTGAGCAGTCAGTCACTCTAGCCTTGTGAGAGAGTTGCTGTGACATGGAACTGAATCGCAGGATGGTAGCCATAGCAGAAGACAGTTCAGATGTTTTGCATTTCAGTTGTTTTGAAGTTCATTCTCTCTAAAGCATGCTTGGTTCATCTTCAGTTCATGCTGCTACTGTAAGCGGAGCAAGGATTCAAACTGAGTGTCTCCTCAAACACGATAGCAGAGTTCAGAAGCAGCAGTTGGTCAGGCCGTGTTACAAAAGGAGCTGTGGCAATTTAAGGTTCTGTGGTCCCTGAGCTCCCTGTCACTGATCCTGTGCTGGATGCGTACCCGTGCCCAGAGCTGAGCTCCCTCACTAACGAGTTGGCTGAGTTAGTCCCAACCATCTCCTACAGTGGTTTCAAGCAACTGGATTGCCTGCCCGATGTGGATGAGGAGTGCTGGTGGAGTCACCCACCCTCGCAACCGCAGGCCTACCCCCTCCGCCCCCACGGGGAGGAGGAAGAGGAGGCCTGGGATGAACAGACACCATGCCTCAAGCTCTACGCGTCTGTCTGCAGTGCACAGTTACAGCACTTGCCTCAAGTTGAAGAAGTAAAACTTATAAAGAATATTTTACCAAATGGTGGAAGATTATTTGATTATGTAAGCTGGAAGAGGTGAAGAAAGCAGTGGTACTAAAGAAATGTGGAAGGTCACTTGGACATGGCCTAAATACTGAATAGATACTTTGAGCTCTTAGTGCTGTTGATAAGCAAAGGCAGATATGATAAAGGGATTAAAGTAGGGAAAGGGCTTTGAAAAAACCTATAACAACAACAAAAAAAAACCCAACCCAAACATGAGAAGAAAGCAAAACTGAACGGCAGGAGAAGCAGTACTCAGACCCAGACTGTAGAGTAGAACTGCAGCCCAGGCAGAAAGCGTCCTGAATGAGGCAGTAAGTCCTCCAGGCGGATAACGGTCAAATGGTGTCTGACTTAGAAATTATGAAGGGAAGCAATAGTGATAATTAAAGATCAGTAGGGTAAAATGCAGTCTAAATCCTAGAAAAATATTTTGATAAAATAACTCTTGACAGTGAAATGATTGATTAAGCTCAGCTCTACTCAGTTACATTTATAGTCCTAAATCATTCCTTTGCTCTGATGTTTAGGAGTTTTTTTGCTGTGTAATTAGGAATACATATGTTTTTCTGCTCAGCTTTTTAAAATGGATATTTTATAGTACGTTCTGTATATTTTCAGCTAGAATAAAATTTCAATTTCACTGTGTTCTGCAACTCAAACCAAGTTTGGAGGGAATCAATGTAATACTCACTCACACTAAGACAGTATTTGATGCATTGCCTGTCTGCTCGTGGCAGAAGCAGCAGATGCCCCAGATTAATTTTTAGTGACCAGGAAAGCAATATTCATAGCATAAATAGTGTGCTGTGGGAGAGTTACAGCAGAGGCAGTCGTTGCTTCCTGATGCTATGAATGTGACTTAGCAGCCTCAAAGTCTCTCTGACATTCACCCCTGCTGCAGTGCCCCTCAGAGAGCATCCAACATTTGGAAGTCACTAATATCTTCTCTCCCGCGTGCCAGTAACTCAAAACCAGATTAGGACTGATGTCTTCATGAACCCTTGCGTTCCTACAACAATGTAAGAGAGGACAATGCAAAGTCTCTTTGTTAGGCTTATTATTTTCCTCAATTTGGCAAATCTTAAAAGCAACAGAGGTTTTCTGGGAGAAAGCCAACAAGAATCTGTCTCCACTTAACTCAAGGCAAATGTTATTTTAAATAACCTTGACTCTACCTTGTGGGAGCTGTGCAGGCAGGACACAGGAACAACCACAAAACCACAGATGAAATGCAAAGAGTAAATTTTTCAGGTTGAGCTTCAATTCGACATTGGGTTCGCAACACCAATAATGCCATCCAATGCTATCTCCTCTAGATAAGGTGCAGGTATTTGTCGAAGATACCTGAGATACAGGAACTTGAGAATCAGACATCAACAAAGGATGTTAAAAAAAAAAAAAAAGTTGGGGTACAGAACCATATGGCATTGATGCTCCGAGGGCTGGAGCCCCTCTTCTGTGAGGACAGGCTGAGAGAGTTGGGGTGTTTAGCCTGGAGAATAGAAGGCTCTGGGGAGACCTTAGAGCCCCTTCCAGTATCTGAAGGTCACCTACAAGAAAGCTGGGGAGGGACTTTTTACAAGGGCATGTAGTGATAGGATGAGGGGGAATGGCTTTAAACTGGAAGAGGGGAGATTTACATTAGATATTAGGAAGAAATTCTGTACTGTGGGAGTGGTGAGCCCCTGGCGCAGGTTGCCCAGAGAAGCTGTGGCTGCCCCATCCCTGGAGGTGTTCAAGGCCAGGCTGGATGGGGCTTGGAGCAACCTGGGCTGGTGGGAGGTGTCCCTGCCCAGGGCAGGGGTGTTGGAATGAGGTGATCATCAAGGTCCCTTCCAACCTAAACCATTCTATGATTATCAGGGGTTATTTTATGACTCTTCATGTCTAGACTTATAGGTTGTAGTCCCACCACACAATCTGTTGGTGTAAACAATTCCATTTCTCCTGTAGTTAAGATTCTGGGAGAGATACCGTCTGGAAGAATTTCAGTCCTCACCATGTTTTGTACTAGAAGTGTTGTAATATGATCGTAGCGTGTTTGATTACGAATGTTCTGTCTATTTAACCAAAAAACCTGCTTCAGTAAGATGTGAACTCCAATGTTGTAATGTTTTAATACTGGTTAGCTTTTTTAATTGTTCCTTCAACACCTCATTCATTCTTTCAATCAAGCCATTAGCTTGGGGATGGTAGGCAATGTGGAACATCCAATCTATCCCTAGCCCTTGAGCCCAGTCTTGGACACTATGTCCACTAAAGCGTGTTCCTCGGTCACTTTGCATTTGGTGAAGAGGTCTGTATTGATGAGTGAGTTGTTCTAGTGCTTCAGTTGTGTTATGTGGATTAGCATATTTGGTGGCTTTAGCAAAAACCAGTCCTGACGCTGTATCCAAAGCAGTGAATACATGTCACCACCCCCTTGGCAGGGGGCCCATGTAGTGAACCTGCCAGGTGTTCAAGGCCCATTGACCATGTCTTATCTTTTCCCATGGCCTGCTTAATGCCCTTAAATGTAGCTGTGAACAAGTAGTACTATTTCACGTGCATGTTTTATAAAGATGTAATGGCAAAGGGGTTTGTGAGCAATGTTCCATGCATGGGCAGTGTAAGCTGATTGATGTCCCCAAGCTCTATGTGCATTTATAGCTTAAGCGTATACTTCAGCAGAGGTCATGTTATCTACTTCCCTATTATTTTGTGACTCAGGTGCGTCATCTTTTTGATGAGCTGAGACATGCTTTACATTTAGGGGATACCTTTGTACATATTGCCAAACTTGTTGCTGTGTGAGCCAACTCGGGCAGGACGCAGGGATGGCCACAAAACCATGGATGAAAGACAAAGAACAAATTTAATCTCAATACCTCGTGAATTGGGGAATCTCCAAAGCAACACCTGGGCAGAGGAATATGAGCAGGGCATGCAGGCACTGCACAGTGGGAGAAAGTCCTCATTAGCAAAAGCGTGTGAGCTCCAACTTGCTGTTCTCACCTGCTTTTCAAGGGTTCAAGCAAGTGTAGTTTTCCACTGTGCTTTGACCTTCAGCAACAAGGCAGTGATCTCAGGTATGCTAGATAAGGTGTCCCTGAGTCCATCCCAGGTTTACGTTATCTAAGTGTGGATGTTCTACTTGTGAGCATGTAAGGCTGAACAACAATTAGTGTGACATATGTGTTGTCCAGCGCTCCAGGTGTGAGTCACTTGAGCGTGTTTACAATCCTCCTTGCCAATCTTCTGTTACTTTCCCATAGTTGCCATCCATCTGCCCCCCATATAGTGTACCTCTGTACGTGCCAATCCTCTTGGGCCCAGCGGGGTAACCACATTGTGAGCCTTTGGTACACAACCCAACTGTTGGTGTATAAGTAACGTGCCTTACTCCCCAGGACAGCAAGAGATGCTGCAATCAGTTCAGCCCACTGACTGGATGCCTGTACACGTTTGCCATAACTTAATTCCTGGAAGTGGAGCATATGCAACTGCTCTCCGTTGTCTTTGTCCGCTCGCTGGGTACATTGCGTTTCCATCTGCAAACCAGGCATCTTTTTTGTGCTCTTCTATTAACTCGTCATAAGGGGGAGCCCATTCCACAGGACATACGGGGATATCTCCAAAGGGAAGAGTGGGCATATGATTAAATGATACAGTTCCTAGAAGAGTGGTGTGTGGGGTGGTTACATGTGGTTTACCTGGTAGAAATCGTTGCTGTTAACAATGTCCTTATTCCCAATGTGTGACTGCCTGAGCTACCCCCGCGTGGGTCCTAAGGGAATCACCAGTCACCCACCCATGGATAGCTATGGGTGTGAGTACAGTCATGCTGTCTTGGTCTGTGTTTCTTTTGGTTTCCTGTGCTGCCCAAACTACAGCTAAACTTTGGTTTTTTTCCACCGGGGTATAATGTATAGTGGAGCCTTGTAATGCCTCGGATCAAAATTCTACAGGTGCTTTCTGATTTTTCGTCCCAGTCATCTGCCACAATCCCCATGTGACTTTATTGTCTGGAACTGTTACTTCTAATTGAAAAGGATATCCTCGCCTAGGAGTGTATAATTGTGCATGCTCAATCAAAGCATTGTTGCGGCCATCAAAGGTCGCTGCTTGTTGCTTGGTCCCCTGCTAGACAACTTTCTAGATAATTTCTGCAGAGGGCGCATTAGTACTGCCAGATGTGGGATAAAAGTTCTCCAATACACTAAAAGTCCCTAAAAGGTCTGTAACTGTTTTACTGTGGTTGGTACAGGAAAGCACTGGACTGTTTGCTGTACTTTATTTGGTATTTCTCTAATCTGTCCATGCCAAACTTTCACAAAAATAGTATAGTAGGACCAGGGCCCTGTTTTTTCTCTGCATTCATTGCCCACCCTTGGTCCTGTAAATGTGCTTTCAGCGATTCGGCAGCTGCTTCAATTCCTTGTTGTGACTCTGCCATAATCAATAGATTATCGATATAATGCTAAACAGTAACGGTACCCGACCACAGTGCTGCATCATCTGTCATCTGGTGGCAAATGGAGGGACTGTGTCTGTAGCCCTGAGCCAGTATATTGCTTTTGATGCCAAGGGAAAGGTGAACTGGTCTTGACTTTCTGAAGCACTGACTATTGAAAAGAAAGCATTAGCAACATCTATCACCACTTTCCAGGGCTGTAAATTTTTTCTAGTTTTTTTCTATAAGAGTAGCCATATCCGGTACTGTAACTTTGAGTGTTTGTGGGGGTGACTTTATTCAATTCTCTGTTATCTACAGTCATTCTCCAAGTGCTGTTGGAGGGCAGGGGTTGGATTTCCCGCCAACCCACAGATCTGTGATGTGGCTTCTTTGTTATTAATATCACTATCTAATACAGTAACCTCAGCTCCAGTATCCACCAGAGCCAACACATGTAAAATGCCCCCAGACCACCACTCTGCAGTTAAAGGAACCTAAGGGCGTTCGTCCTCCCCCATGGCTGCAGTGGTGGCAATTTTGGGGGACCTGCCAAACCTTCATTTCTGCTGTTTTGGCATTTGCCGGATAGTGCCTTGCCTTGAGGTGGTGGTGGGGCGTGGAGTTGGTGGTGGGGCTGGGGGCGGTCGGCTTTTTTTGCGTAAGTGGTAACTTTTGCCATCATTGAAACCTCTCTGTGCTGTGGTTTGCTGTTGCTCCACAAACAGTGCAAGGATGAGATATCAGAACCAGTTGGTCTTCAGACACAGCCCTTCTCCGTGGCTCTGCCTGCTCGAGCCATGATACTCTGTAACTCTCAGCTGCATGCAGCTGCTGGGGCTCCAGCTGGATAGCACGCTATCTTTTTACATGTGCCTGTTTTCAGGGTCATAACGCCATAAGACTTTTGGTACCGTATCTCAGACTGATGAGCAACAACCCCTTGTGCTCCTGTCGGGAGACGACATCTGGACAGCTCTGAACTACACGCAACCAGGACTGTGGCCTGGTGAACTCCCCAACACCTGCTCAGAAGAGGTGAGATCATGCCTTTTTTTCCTCTGGCAGAGACAAGCTGTAGATGTAACCCCTCTTTTACTAAAGCCAAAAACAAAATAGCTTCAGGGCTCAGTTCTACGGACCGTGTCCAAAATATTTCTTCCTCGCTGGCTAGATGCACTCCTTAATCACACAGCTTGGCGTGACTAATTCACAGAATGGGAATGGAACTACGCGCTCGGGAGGATCAGCTTTTGGACCAAGGCCATTAGCCATGCAAACTAAAGCAACACTTGAGATAAACCATCTTGGCATCCTGACAAGGACGGTTCTTTGGCTGGAGCGCAGGAACAGCAATCACAGAATCACAGAATGGTCAGGGTTGGAAGGGACCTCTGGAGATCATCTAGTCCAACCCCCCTGCCAGAGAAGGGTCACCTACAGCAGTTGCACAGGACGGCATCCAGGCGGGTTTGGAATGTCTCCAGAGTGGGAGACTCCACAACTTCTCTGGGCCCTGCACTTGGGTCAAAACTTTGCATCAAGATGAAAAAAAGATGAGCCAGTCTCGCAGTATATGGGTAGGTGTGATGGTAGAGGGGGGAAACGAAGTTGACGGAGAACTAGTGTTTCACTCATCCTTGTATGGCTTTCTCCAGGGACTGTTGAATATTTAGGGAATGTGTTCCTACTGGGGACTGGCAGGAGTGCAAGTGGCAACTTGAATGGCCATGGTGAAGGAGTGCTTAGATCCAACAGTACAGTCCAGCATGGCAGCCTGGGGCTTCTTGGCAGAGTGGTGTATTTTCTTCTCAAACTGGGTGTTCTTCAGTAGTGAATGATCTGAAGTGTCCCTTGGGTTATGCTGACATTTCCCCAGGCATTGGGCTTAGCTCTGCCCACAAGCTCCATGGAACTCAGCAGGCCCTCCTGCAAAGACAAAAGCTGAAGGAAACAGAAGCGTGTCACAAATCAGTCTTGTTTGGTAACCTGTGCCTCTTCGAGTAATAAATCTGACTTATAGAAACCAAACGCAAAACTGCACATCTCAAAGCATGCAGGCCGCACCTAAAGAATGGGCAACCGGGAAGCAGCAACCATGCAAGGGCTCTAGTGCCTACACCGGGATGAATAGGGAGCGTCCCAGGGTCTCCTGGTCAGTTCAGGTGGTGTAGGTAACCTGATTAGATGTTTGTGAATGCTCTCTAGAATTGCATCCGACACAAAAGTTGTATTAGGTTTGATAAAGGGAACACTTTTCTTTGCATGTCTTAGTCTTCTAGAGGCTACAGAAGCCCAGATTGTCCTGGACAGTAGAAGAGCAGCTATACACAGAGCTGGTTGCTTCTGCAAACTGGACAGGCTGCACCTAGACCTGCTCCTTCCTGCAGCAGTGCTATGTCTGGAGGCCTCAGCATGGATATCTTCTCCCCAACCTCTGCACCGGTGACAGTGTTTGCTCTTCCCACACCCCTGCACTGAGCTACAGGCTTAACTCCTCAGGGGTCTGTCGTTGCTCTCCATTGCTACAGTTCCTCCAGTTCGCAAGTCCATATGTCTACACTTCCTCCAATCTAGCAAGTCTATATGTAGCTCTTCACTGTGGCTTACTTGCTGATCTCCAAAGTACCAATGTATTTTCATCTTCTACCTGTAAGTGGATAGTCCTTACAGTGGAAAACACCTAATCCTTGGTTTTTCAGGACAGGGCTTTCTCAAGTGCAACTACTCAGGAGAATTTAAATGTTCTTGATCCCATACTACCTTCTGGGATCCAGGGTATACTGGTTGGGCAAATATTCTTGCAGTGAACAAGACTGATATTGGGTTTTTATGGTTAAACCAATGAGAACCAGAAAACTAGGAGGTACTGCTGGAAGGGAGGTAATGGGAGGTGTGTTCAAACCAGGCCTCTCTGTGCAGCAGCCAGCACCTGTTTGTCTGTAACAAGGCTCCTAATTGTGTGCCATGAATCTCTCCCTGGAGAAGCTGCTGTCAGCTGACTGCACAGGGAGCCCGGCCTTGGGATGATGGAAGCATCTAAGGTGGAATGCTGCTGTTGGGTCCATGCTAGTTGACTGCTAGATAGGTTGAAGTACAGTGACTTCTTACTTTCTTTGTCTCCTTTTTTGATGAATTAAAACAAAGCCCCAACAAACTCACAGGGTGTAGCGATTGTTTTAGGACAGCACGGCATAAAGCAACTCAATGTGTGTATGTGCAGATGACCAGTCCTACTGATCCATGCAAGTCTGTTAGGGCTAATATTGTCTGCCTTGCTTTGCTGTTCTTCTAAGAATGAAGCTGTTTCAAATAAAAGGTGCAAATGATATTTTCTGTAAGGCTGACTTTGAACTAGGGAGGCCCAAGAGCTCTAGCTGGAAGTGCAGACCCAGCTATCTCCAGCTGTGCACCAGATGGGGACAAAAGGATACCAGAGGTTGACCTGCTATCTCAAGGTTATTGGCACCAGCTGTATTCACCAGTTGTGGATTTAGGTGTCCACGCTTGGGATTTGTCTCCACCACAGAAGAAAATGTTGGATTTCCCAGTCTGAATGGATATAGCCCTCCTGGGCTGGAACTGGTACGAAATTAGGCTCGGCTTTTGTTCTAATTCATGCTGTACTTGCATGTACTTGTTGATCCATACATTCCGTCCCAGTGTATTGTGGAAGAGCTTGGCTGGCCTTTCTCAGCTTCTGTGGGAGTGTATTTTTAACTCCCATCTTGGTTAAATTAATTGCCAGCCAAGCGGCCTGTTGGTTGTTACACACACTGCGTTGCAGGGAAAGGGGAGAGACACAGGTCATGAGGCAGCGCGGAAGGAGTGTTGACAGTGGTCTGTTTTGCTGGTGAGACAAGGCTGAATGCGTGTGTGTCAGAGGAGACAATTCTGAATTTAATTGTTGGGTGCTGGTTCTGGAGGAGTCCTGCAGCACCGAGCGCAGAGATTGCCTTATCGTGCAAATATGGCACAACCAGCACGTCATCTCTCAGAGTTTCAGAACTTCTCTCAGAAAAGGCAACCTGCATGAGGATTTACCTCAGATCTTCAACATCAGGGCTATGGTGGCTGAAGTCAGTCAGTGGTGAAGCCTGGAACCAGCAAACCTCTTGCTGGGGCTGGGATGGTGGTGCAGTTACTTGGCAATGCTGGAGAGAATTGTGGTATTTTTTTAGGTGATATATATAATTGTGTGTGTATATATATATAATTGTGGTATACATTTAGGTGGGGAAGGTTGCTGTTGTTCTGGGGACTTGTCAAAGGACTCCTGAAACATATGGGAGCTGCCAGTGGCTCACTGGGGCTGAGGACTGCCATCCTCTGCTGATGCACATGAACGTCTACAACAGAGTTTGACATTAAAACCTACCTGACAGCTTGCACTTTGAAATACTGTTGACTACTCGAGTACTTTCCAACCAGTAATGTTTTGTGAATTTTACCCACTGGTTTGATACTATTCCCCACTCCTCTGGTCCAGGCAGCCCTCCCTAGAGTTGGAAGCAGAAGGAGGAAAAGGTTAGTGTTGCACTGGGTGAGTGCAGAGTGGCAGTGGAGCGAGCGTTTGGCTGTCACAAGGCCCTGTGTGCCCGCCTGCATTTTAAAACCAGCTAGTTCATAACTTCAGCAGTCAAATTCATGATCCTTGGAATGGAAGGAAGAACAGGGTGAGGGAGAAAAACATCTAATACACCTCCAAGAACTCAAGGAACTGAGAGCTAGGGCCTTGGAGAGGGCAAAGGGAAGAGGATGCAACATGAATTTACCATTTCTTAAAGAAGCTATATTAAAGACAAACTAAAACTAGTTCAATGCTCAGGAAAGGCAAGTGTAGTAAGGAGTCAGTCTGTCTGATTCGCAGTCTTTTACTGCGGGTGAAGTGGATACTAGGGCAACTCAAAAGGGTATTGTGAAAGAATAGCATGAATGTGCACAGAGGCAATTGGAAAGGCCAAAGTGGGATATAGCTAAAAAGGCACAAAATCTACAACAAGAAAACATCTCCAAGAACGTTACTATAATGGCCAAGTCCAAGGAAAACGTTGATCTCCTGCTTAAGAGAAAACTATTACATTGAAGAGTTTAGTGACTGTATTGCTTCGGTTCTCATGAAATTGTCCCATTGAAATTAGGCAGCTGACAATATATAGATGGATCCAAGATCCATCCTGGACAAGCAACAGGCCAGAGGATGTTAACCCAACTCAGGAGTTCCACATCAGGTGGGCTTGATGTATTTCATCTCAATGTAAATTTGAGGAGATAGAGAAGACTGGTTGCGACCAGCCAGTAATCAGCCCTAACCATCAAGGGCTGGGGGCAGAAGATCAGCAGAGGAGTCACGTTTCTACCAGTTTTCCCCCAAATGTCACCAAATGAGCTGCTGGCAAGATAAAAAGCCCTTATGGCTATGGATAAACAGCACTGTTGCATGTCTTGGCTTAGTAAGACTTCAGATACAGGACACTTTTGTGAGAGTGGAGAAAGATGTTCTGAATGAAGTTTCTAAGATAGTTATAAAACTGCTGGAAAAGCAGGGAAGGTCTGCCAACAGCTCGCTGTCAAAGAGGGAAGATGCATAGAGGGTACTTAATGTGGAGCAGGAATAATCAATTTCTTAAATATGGACTGGGGACCTGATGGCCATGTAACTTCTGCAGGAAAACTCTGGCAGCAGAGCCCACAGGGGCTCTGGGTTCAGCTCCAGCTTGTGAACCGCAGCCGGGACTGTTGGCGAGGTGTCTCTGAGCCTGCTGTGGAAAGGCAGGCATTGCACCAGAAAGTGTGAGCAGCTGGATGGCGTAAAACAGATGTGGAATGGACCTTCCCCTCCATACGGTGCTCAGGCCTCTGCTGCAGCGATATGTCCAATGCTGGACATGGAGAGAAGGAAAGCAGGGTGCATGGAAGGGTGCAGCAGAGACCAGTGAGAGTCTTTCAAAAGCAGGAAACCAGAACCTAAAGAGCTGCACTCCTGTCTTTGGGAAGCTGGAAGCATTTGGATGAATGAATACTGGAGCACTGGTTATTGTTGGGCTGCTGTAAAAGCAGAAATGTGAAAATACCACCTATAGCCTGTGTTTTCCAATGTATCAAAATGCCAAATATTCAGACTTTCAGAGAAGAGACAAGTTACTGCCGAGCCGATCCCCAAACAATTAAAAGCTTTGGCTCAGCAGTTAAGTCCTTTAAGCAAAACCACATGTATGACATCCTCTGCCAGGTGAGGAAGGCAGTGAAGCGGGGAGCGACCCAGCGAGCCCTGCCAGGGCGATGCTGCTGCTCCTCACCCCCCAGCAGCTGTAAAATCCAAATTCAGTGCAGCTCCTACGGTAGCAAATGGCGAGCGTGCTCTGTGTGAGCTTCAAAAACAAGAGCAGAAATAGAAGAAGGAGGAAAAAAAATCATATAGAGGAGCGCAAGTCCGATGAAAGCACAGAAATATATTAGGGGTTGAAAGCTTCTGTTTGTGGCCTTTTAAATAAGAGCTGGCCAGGCTCCAAATTATAACCAGGCAGCATTTAAAACAGCTTCAGTAGATGGCCTGACCCCAGGAATGTGTCCATGTGTCTAGCCTTAGGGTGCGTAGATGTGGGAACGGCGTGGGATGCGTTAGAAGCTCTGGAGCAGGCAGGAATAGGCTGCGAAATAATGAATACAGCTTAAAATCCAAGGTAGCACTGGCACAGGCTGCCCGGGGAGGTGGTGGAGCCCCCTTCTCTGGAGATTTTCAAGACCCGCCTGGATGCAGTCCTGACTAAAGTGCTCTGGGCAATCCTGCTTTGGCAGGGGAGTGGGGCTAGATAATTTCTAGAGGTCCCTTCCAACTCTGAAAATTCCGTGATTCCATAATGGTAAAAAAAAGGAATGGCCTTTGCTGCTATAACTCACCGACACCTTTCCCTGGGGAAGGACAGAACAGGAGGGTGACTGGGTAAAAAGGAGGGACAGGACAATACTGGTATTGGATAAATGCGGCAGCAATGGGTCTGCAACAGCAGCAAACATGAGCTCATGCATGGGAACATCGCTGGGGGCTTGGGGAGGGTACGAGACGCATCTCCGGGATGTGTCCTACTCGATCCCCTGACAGAGATCAAGATGAAGAAAAGGGAAGGTGAGCCCGGGGCCTCCATCGCACCAGTGGGGATGCCCACCACCTGCTTTACCAGCGCCTGTGGAGTAGGGAGAGTGCCCTGCAGGTACAGCGAATTTTGGAGGTGACAGGGCAATAAAGAGCTCAGGATGCTGCTGGGTGCTGGTGTGCCCGTCGGCGTAATGCTGGGCACACGGCTACCGACCTCCCTTAAGTGAGGGGTACAAGAAGAACTGTTAAGCTTGAATTTTTTTACCAGATGCACAGCAAAATCCAAATAAGTTGGACCTATTGAAGCACATATTGGCTTCAGGAGAGGAACTAGAACGCTTTGTGCACAGCCAAATGCTAACAGCCTAACCGAAGAGTAAGAGCAAGACCTTCTGCCTCTAGCCTTTTTGTGAGCAAATGAATTAATACTAGGTTTAGCAAACCAGCGTAGTGATCCTCTGTCACAGAGAAAGTCAAAATACCCTTGGCTGCAGTGGAAAGCCGGGAGCCCACCCACAGAGACGTATTAGAGCGAGGGATCCCTACAGGCATGTGGCATTGTACGTCTGGCATGTCCAGAAAGCAGATGGCAAGGCTCGCCAGCTAACATCTTTTTGTTTCTTTATTAATAATTCCAATTTAATTTCTAATGTAGGAATTTGTATCAACATTTTTATTAATTTTTTAGGATTAAAGGCTATCATGCACCAAACACCTGTTGTGTGTGTGGGGGGAAGGTAGTAGCCCTAAATGTCATAGTGGCTGAGGCAAAGTGGTTCAGTGTAATAAACTCGGCAAATGCATTACTTGCCCCACTACAAAGCAGCACGTGTACAAGTTTGTCTTTGCAATCAAAGGAGAGCATTAGTGTGTTACTCTGGTTCACCGAGGATTTCGTGGTACCCAGCTGTGCTATCCTTGTGTTATCTGGGTGCAGGAAAAAATATCATGAGCTGACAAAGCCCCCACACTTCATATGGAGACGCAGTGTTTGGTGGTCACTCAAATATAAGTTAAAAAGTGAATTAAACAGATGTGAGCTATCGTTATGGAAACAGGATTGAAAGTAAGTTGGGAAAAGACCTACCTGGTACAGAACAAAAGAAAATGCCTGGGAGTAGGTTTGGGTGGGAAAGCTGCCTTGGCAGGGGCTCTTCTGGAAACACGCTCACAACTTCAGATCAGCAACAGTGCGTGAGGCCTGTCTGAGCCGGGTTGGTCTGTCCCGCACAAACCTCTGAACTCCAAAACTTGGAACTCTTCGCAGAAACATCCCTGCTGGCATTTCAGCAATGACTGTGATGCTGCCTCCCAGCTGAGAGGCGGTACTGGCTGCACCAGTGCAGACAGTAACGTGGCAAATATGTGTGTAAAGGTCTTGTGTCAGCACAAAGGCTGTGAATGGTGAGGTTAACTATTGGGGTGTTGTTATCCAGCTCTCCAGCCATACTTATGGGGAAGAGCACCATTCAGGAGAAGGGCAGCAGCAGAAAGAAGTTATTGTGGATGTGTTTTGCTTTTTGTGTTTTGCAATTAGATAAACCCAACCCCCCCATAGAAGGATGAAATTCAAGACTATTGCCCTGACCCTTGCAGCTTGAGTAAAAAGGATGGGGGAGTATCTACGTGTAGGTTGTTGTACTGTACCTTAAATTTATGATGTTTGTTTCCCCTTCCACTGTTTTTCAGTTTCTGCTTTTTTAAAAACAAAAAAAACTCCAAACCCCCAAAAAAACATAGTCCCATGCTGGCAAATAGTAAAGTCCTACCTGTTTCCAGGCAGTCGAAGCTGTTGTCATTCACTCATGTCTCAGAAGGGCCCCCTGGGTAACCGAGGCTTGTTTTGTTTCTGGTTGCTGCAAAATTAAGCAGAATTACATTGATGAAAAGGAATTGGGAATATGAAATTGCAGTTTAGAACTGCAAGATAAGGTCCTCAAAAGAGCAAATAGTCCTGTCAATCTCGGGTGTTGCCTGAGAAAGAACTAAGGTCATCATTTAAAACAGGGTAACTAAACTACATTTCACCCTGTATAGATCTTACAATATGGATCTACTCCACTCTTGTGAGACCCCACCTGGAGTACTGCGTCCAGCTCTGGAGTCCCCAACATAAGAAGGACATGGACCTGCTGGAGCGTGTCCAGAGGAGAGCCACGAGGATGATCTGAGGGCTGGAGCACCTCTCCTATGAGGAGAGGCTGAAAGAGTTGGGGCTGTTCAGCCTGGAGAAGAGAAGGCTCCGGGGAGATCTTATTGCGGCCTTCCAGTCCCTAAAGGGGGCCTACAGGAGAGCTGGGGAGGGACTTTTTACTGGGGCATGGAGTGACAGGACGAGGGGGAATGGCTTCAAACTGGAAGAGGGCAGGTTTAGACTGAACATTAGGAAGAAGTTTTTCACTTTGAGGGTGGTGAAGCACTGGCCCAGGTTGCCCAGAGAGGTTGTTGAGTCCCCATCCCTGGAGGTGTTCAAGGCCAGGCTGGACATGGCCTTGGGCAACCTGGTCTGGTGGGAGGTGTCCCTGCCTATGGCAGGGGGGTTGGAACTCGATGATCTTCAAGGTCCTTTCCAACTCTAAACCATTCTATGATCTTAATTTAAATGGCTTAAATCCAGTTTAGCTTGATGAATTCTCACAAGCTGAACTATAAAGCTATGTACGTAATTTTTTTGGAGCAGCCACAGGTAGTTCCTCTCCTGCCACCCACCAACAGTGCCCCAGGGGCATCCTGACACCGTACTGCATACCAAAGCCTCTTCTTGCCCTAGATCCTTGTAAAAGTGTGATGAGGAAGGTGGTTATTTCTACTACAGCCCTTTAGGGGGAGTAGACAATTGTTTAGGAGATTTGAATCAGTCCTGGATGAAGCACGTGGGAAGCAGGACCAGCAGTGGTGATGTACAGTGCCAAGGCACTTCTGTCAAACCTTAACGGGCAGAGAGCCCACTGGTCGAGTTTTAGATGTTGCTTTTTCAGATTTGTAATAGGACCACAAATCAGGCAGGAAGTGATGTAAACTGGAAACAGAAATGCCATTTTCATTCACATCTCTCGCATGTGAAGTGGCTGAGGCAGAGAAGGGACCAGATGGCAGGCTTTGAAAATTAGGTGTGGGGAAGGCAGCAGGGGATTAGGGGAGAAGAGAAACCTTTGCAGCTGGATTTCTTTTCCCTTGTCTTTGTTGCCAAGGTCCCAGAAATCTTCTCTCTCTTCCCCTTCCTGGTCTAAGAACTCATTAGGTTCCCTAATCTGCTCGGCTTTACATTTATTGCAGAAAAATGTCCGGTCTTCCCTCGTTCTTTCTTTTTCTCTTGCACCCTCCATTTCTTTCTCTGCTTCTGCTTCCGTTCCCTCTCGCTAGTTTTCTTCTCTATTTGTTTTTCCTGTGCAGATTTGGATTTCAAAAATCTGTACTGATATAATATGGCACTATAGCTGTGCAGATAGATCATATCAATACAGTTCGTTGGAGACTCTTTGCCTTCCCCTGAGGTTCTTGTGATTGGGACACAATGGTCTGAACGAGTGGGGTCATTCACACCGGATGACTTACCAAGATCAGTTATTTTTCAGATATGATTGTTGTGACTGCTGAAACTTTTGCTGTAGACCCGTTCTGTACCACAGATAAAGCTGTGGTTCAAGGTGCTAAACCCCAGTAAATAAGAATGAACTGTATTGCAGATTTATTGCTGCTCAGTTAATGTTGATGGTTTGATGCCCTCCTGTGTTTTTTCTCCCGTTCTTGGCTCAGCCTTATTCAAACTCTGCCAATTGTATTAAAAAAAACCAAACCAAAAAAACCAACAAGGAAGGATATTACATCATCTGATACTTTATAAACACGGAGGTAAGGTTGCTATAGCCTTTATAGAGAACGTGTAAGGTACAGAATATGCTGACTTAGTTCTTCGCTTAAGCTATAAAAGCCACTTTTTTTTTCTTCATTCTTTTGAAATGCAAGATTTAAAGGTTGCAGTGTGGCCAAACATGTCCACTTTTACAAATGAGTGGGCAGTTAACAGCAAACGACTTCCTGATTATGTTTGGGGTAACCTTGGGTGCGGCGCAGGTCTTGCCTTTTTTTTTTTTATTTAGGTTATTTTTGTGACACGCTTCTAGCCTCAATTCTGACCTCTCCATCAGGAACAGAAAACTCACTCTTTTTTTTCTCTGCAACACCTAGAACAAATTTACAGGAGTTGCTTTTATGTCTCCCATTTTGCTTTGAATAACCTGACTGGACCAACGAAGCACACAACTACAGCACTTCTTCTGAAAATTCCAGAAAATTCCATCGATTTCACAGTTGCAGAAGTATTAGTGACCCAGGAGATGCTACAGACAGTCAGGCAATGCTGTTTCCTTATCCAAAGAAATGGAAAAATACACAAGGGTCAGCAGGGACATAAATTTTAATACATAAAATACAATGCCCTGCCTGGGGCTAGGGACTCACCCAGCACCAGGTCACAGAAGCTTCATGCTGACAGAAGAGCTCAGTCCTCTTCTGAATTTCTCTCTTCTTTCTGGTAAATACGAGTATTCTTGTTAGTCTGGAGAGCCTATAGCTCTTTTTCTGCATCCTGTTAAGCTCTTGCCTACAATTTTATTTCACGACTACGAATTTCAAGTTTATTTCATCGAGGCAATAAACCACTCTTTATCTGTTTCAAACCTGTTGCCTTTCACTTTCTCCTGTCTTCCCTTCTCCTCCCCTTCCCTTCCCTGTCTTCCATTAAAGAGAGACCCCGATTTTCACAATAATAGGCACAATCATATGTAAGTCTGTCATATTTCCACCTGTTCTTAATTTCTTGCTGGAATTCACTCATTAATTAGCAGACTGTACCTTCACAATGTATGCAACAAACATGTGAAAGACATTTCAATGCTACGAACTTCTGGAAACTTTGCTATTTTCATCTTTTTCATGATTTCTTGGGCTAAATGTTTACATTTCTTTGAACAAAAAGTATTTTTAGTCAGAAATATTATTTTTTTTTTTTTGCAGATGGCTCTATTTCCGTGAAATCTTAATAAATAAAGCTTTGTTTAGGATTGCATTGAAGGAAATAGCATGGTTGAAATTACAGAGAAGAGAATGCAACTAAGGGGGGAATGAAAATTGAAGCTGTTTAGCTTTGGCTCAACTAGAAAATCAAGTTTCCTGTTTGGGACCATTCAGTCAATAAGTCAAAATTTTTTCATTGTTATAGAAACCTCATGCAGACTTTTTCATACCCTTATAAAGTCTGTCCATTAGAAGAAAAGATCTCACGGTCTGAAGAATCGCTTGCTTTTGAAATCTTTCATTAAAAAAATGAGATGTTTCTTCAAATCCAAAAGAATGATTTAAGTACACTTTTGATCATAAAAGGAAAATTGTCCAGAACTCAATAATTTCCTGTGATTTTTGCAGAGAAGACACCCAAACTTTATAGCTCTTAATGGCATCTGAAGCTGGGATGGGCAGTTGCTTTTTGTTGTACTGTTTGTGGTCAGTGACACTATTCTAGTTGCGTACATAAATATTGGGAGGGGAACGTATATTGCACTTGATTCACATTTGTTTCTTTCCTCCTTGATAGACAATTAGGAACTTTTCGAATTTCTGGAGTTGAAAAATCTCAAGGTGATGAACTTGTTTTCAGCCTGGAGTGTCAGGCGGTGGTTTCTTAGCCCTGTGCTTTGGAGAGCCATTGACCAGCATTTGAAAACCAGCACAGGGCAATTAGTGGGACAAAACTTCACAAAAAAAAAAAAACAAAAACAAGATAACCTCAAGAATGGAGTTTTGCATGAGTGCTTGCAGATGTGATAAAGTACATCAAATAACTTCAAGGCAGAAGGGCTTTCCAACTCCTCGTGTTCTCTGAAACACTGTCATTCCCATTTCTGGCTTCCTCTCACTATATTTAGAGTTTCCCTAAGGGTGTTATTTTCCATTTCTGAGATCTCTCTTCTGAAGTATTCCTCTTGGAGGTTACATTTTTGGCAAAGAAAACCAACACTGTTTGTCCAGGACAGATGTGTCCCCTGGTTCCATCTCCTACCCTACAAGTAGGGGGTTTCACCCTTGTTCCTCTCCTTTTAAAAAAAAAAAAAAAAAAAAGCTAGGGTTACCAGTGCAACCTGGGAGGTATTTGATCCTCTTCAGTATTGCAGATTATCCTAAATACACCTTATGCAATTTTAAATTATGCAAAAGCTAATGGAGGAGCAGGAATGTTCAAAGTACAAACTATGAAGCAAAAAGATAACAATGAAGGAAAGTAAATCCAAAAAATGAGGACTATGAAAAATGGCTGAGGAAGGCATCGCCTAGATGCATCTAGAAAGACTCCTTGTTGAGTAAAGAAATGATATTTCTCCTAAACTGGATCACCTTTTGGGATTGCTGAGTCTGCACCACAAAGACCAGCGCCGTCGTTGCCAGGCACCTTCTCCCAACCTTACCAAGAGATCCACACAACTGGCCTGAAAAGGAAGGGACTTCCAAAGCCTTTTGGTGCCACCCCACCCATTTTATGCATGTTTTGTCTGTTAATCTTGAAGATAAGCACCTCGAATTACCATGGAGGTGAACAGTAGGGGCTCAGGATGCTGCACAACTCGGCAGCGTTGTTCTGCAGTGTTCCCATGGTCGGTTTGACTTGTGGTGCCCTTTACTCACGTCTTAACACGGGGAGGCACTTAGCAGAACTATGAAGCACAAGCTAGGACTGGTATGCTCCTGGAGAATGGTATTGCAATTGTTAACACAGCATTTGGGCTTTCCTCCTTTTGTCTGAAACGCAGCAGCTATGTATTAAAACACACTTACGGGTCAACCAAGCAGCCAACTGGAGGAGAGCTTTGGAAAAGCACATTTTTCTTTCACTGATCGCTTTGTTGCTCCATCTCAGCATGCTGCTCCCACAATCCCTGTTCAGGCTGTGCAGCTCTGGCCCATTTGGCTGTGCTGACCCATTACATTGGGCGCCTCAGGCGCCTGACTCAGGGTTTTGATTTCCAGCAAGCTGCAAGGCGTTTCCTCAAGGCTGCCGTGAATCTAACCCTAACTCATTCAGACAGTCTCCCAGAGAGACTCGACAGCAAAGTTTATTTTGGAAATCATAGAATGGTTTAGAGTTGGAAAGGACCTTGAAGATCATTGAGTTCCAACCCCCCTGCCATAGGCAGGGGCACCTCCCACCAGACCAGGCTGCCCAAGGCCACGTCCAGCCTGGCCTTGAACACCTCCAGGGATGGGGCCTCAACAACCTCTCTGGGCAGAGAATCCCAACCCAATGCCTCAATCACAGGCCTCTGCAAAACTCAGCTGTCCTTTAATGAATAAATAACTTTGGTAAGGTTAGTGTACTGCCAAGACGATGTACCAGCCACGTGGCTTGGCAGCTACAGGTGCCTGAATGCAGCTCTCAGGGCAGAAGTTGTAGCTTGCTGCTGCTGGGGTTTGTTGTCCTGCTTTCAGTGCAATCTTGTCATCTCAGCCCACAAATGCTGGTCCAGTTCTGCTGACTTAACTAAATCTGTGAGTCCAGGGGCAGGATGTGGGAAACGCTGTCGCTCTGCAAGTGCCCGAGGTAGTCATTGATGAGGACTTGTGAGACCAGGAGTACATCTGACAGTCTCAGAAGCAGCGTGATCCAGCAAAATTGGTTTCATGGTCTGATCCAAAGCCCCCTAAAGGTAGTGGGAGGCTTTCTGTTTGTTTCTGTGGGCTATGGGTCAGTTTACACACAGTTTGAGCTGTTGGTTCAGTACGTATCAATAGTCCCTTAGATCAGTTCCTAAATTTAAAGCAATCTCATGATCAAAGGTAGAGGCAGACAAAGATTAGAGGGCAATTTTGCTCCACCACATTATGTGTTCTGAGTAGAGTCTACTCTGCAGAATCGTGGGAACTGAAAGGTCCAGCAGATACTGTCACACAAGACAAAAGACAGTTTCAGTGAGTGGTACACCCCAAGGCGCCTCAGCCTGCTGGAACGGGGTTCCTGGGGTTTACCTGGGGACAACAGTTCCCTTCCATCACACAGTTGTGCTGGAGCCATTGCAACAGTGAAGCTGAACTAGCTCCTAAAATTGATGGGATGTGCCTCATGCAAAGAAATTACGGGGCAAGGCATCCCTTCGATGGAGAAACAGATCTGCCAGGGGCACGGGACAGTTTGTCGTTACAAGGACCTGCTGTTTTGGTGTCTCAAGGGCCAGTGAAAGCATTCCCAGCTACCGTGGAGTGACAAACGGGCAAGAAGGAAGAAGGATGCACAAAATGAGAGGAGCTGTAGCAATCGGCAGAGCACAGCTGTGAAGAGGCACTGTGTTACGCTCACGTGGTTTCCTCAAGACAAACTATATGGGCAAGGAAGAACACATTCCTTGGGTCAAAGACCTAAGCCTTGCCTGCACACCCAATAGTAAATGACACATAATTCACTGTAGCTGTATGTTGTGTGTACCTCTATGTGAATACATGAATGTAAAGAATGCTAAAATAATGAAATAAGCTCTAAGCTAAGACTCGGTGTAAGAGATGCGGAAGGAAAATAAAATAAGTAGCAGCCGACAGAGCCTGGAAAATATTTTCTAGCCCCCATAGCATCAAAGTGCCACACAGTTCCCTGTCATCGCAAGAAAGGTTCCCATTTTCCCTAGTACCAAACCAACTGTAAGATTTTTCTACTCTGCTGGGGGATAAAGAAGAAATCTCCAAAAGCTAGGGAAAAGTACGGGATTCTCAAAGACAGATGACAGTTACTAAACATTTTTCTAATGAACCATGGTGGTCTTTTAGTGGACTTTATTGGGCTATACTGGAACAATAAAAATGAATAAGTTCTAAGTCATGTTTAATTTTGCTACCTTAAATGCTTATGACAGCAGCGATCCTATGATAAATAAGACGCTTTTTCTTGCAGGGCCCACGTTCTACCTGGGAGAGGTCTCCACGTCAGCCTGAGAAACATTGCCAATGATGCAAAAAGGTGAGTGCTCCTTCTCAGTCTGTTTTGGCTCTCTCCTTTTGAGCTTAAATTCTGCACAGGCCCCCGAGAGCAGAGCGGTTTTGTCTGTTTTCCTTTGGGAAGCACGAACACTGCTGGTTGGTGGCTCTGCTGCCCCGTGGCCGGGCAAGAGACTGGCACGGTGGACTCCGTGGAGGAGACGGCTCATGATGACTAACTCAACTGTGACCTGTTGGGGCTAATTTACGAGGCTGCGACTGCTCCTAGCTCGTTAATAAAGTGAGTAAATCACAACATCCCTTTATATCGCAAAAAGCTGATTTTTGTTTCCCCCTCTCTTTTCTGTCCTGCAGACCAGGGCCCTCCTGGGGAGGGAGAGATTGAGAGATCAGGCCCTCTCGAGCTTTGGTTTTGACTTTCTTGGAGGTTAAGGTTAAAGATGACACCCTGCAACAGTCGCTTTGTTTAATGGGTGTTGAAAGGTATTGTTCTGCGCTCGGGTGCGTTTCTGGGAAAAGTATTGCTATTGTTTGGTTTGCTGTCTTAACTGCCCCTTGGTAAAAATCAAAACAGAGAAAATTGGTGTCAAGGATTGTGTTGGGTTTGCTTGGCAAGGTTTTGGTAGCTGGGGGTCTACAGGGGTGGCTTCTGTGAGAAGCTGCTAGAAGCTTCCCCCACGTCCGATAGAGCCATCGCCAGCTGGCTCCAAGATGGACCCACCACTGGCCAAGGCCAAGTCCACCAGCGATGGTGGTAGCACCTTTGGGATAACATATTTAAGAAGGGGAAAAAACTGTTGCACAACAGCAGCCGGAGAGAGGAGTAAGAAAATGTGTGAAACAGCCCTGCAGATACACTGGTCAGTGAAGAAGGAGAGCGAGGAGGTGATCCAGGTGCCGGAGCAGGGATTCCCCTGCAACCTGTGGAGAAGACCATGGTGAGGCAGGCTGTCCCCCTGCAGCACATGGACGTCCATAGTGGAGCAGATATCCACTTGCAGCCCATGGAGGACCACACTAGAGCAGATATCTGCCTGCAGCCTGTGGCGGATCCCACGCTGGAGCAGGGGGATGCCTGAAGGAAGCTGCAGCCCGTGGAGAGCCCACACAGGAGCAGGGTCCTGGCAGGACCTGTGGAGAGAGAAGCCCATGCTGGAGCAGGTTTGCTGGCAGTACTTGTGACCCCACGGGGGACCCATGCTGGAACAGTCTGCTCCTGAAGGACTGCACCCTGTGGAAAGGACCCACGCTGGAGCAGTTCATGAAGTACTGCAACCTGTGGGAAGGACTCACACTAGAGAAGTTCACGGAGGACTGTATCCCTTGGGAGGGACCCCACGCTGGAGCAGGGGAAGAGTGTGAGGAGTCCTCCCCCTGAGGAGGAAGGAGCAGCAGAGACAACGTGTGATGAACTGATCACAAACCCCATTCCCTGTCCCCCTGTGCTGCTCAGGGGGAGGAGGGAGAGAAAATTGGGAGTGAAGTCAAGCCTGGGAAGAAGGGAGGGGTGGGGGGAAGCTGGTTTAGGAATTGGTTTTATTTCTCATTACCCTACTCTGATTTGATTGGCAATAAATTAAATTAACTTCCCAAGTCAAGTCTGTTTTGCCTGTGACAGTAATTGCTGAGTGATCTCCCTGTCCTTATCTCCACCCATGAGCCTTTCTTCGTATTTCTTTTCCCTTTGTCCAGTTGAGGAGGGGGGTGATAAAGCGGACTTGGCGGGCACCCGGCATCCAGCCAGGGCCAACCCACCACAAGATGGAAATATAAAACAAGAAGAAAGATCAAATGGCTATTAAATGGCAACGTGTATGGTTTCCAACAAAGAGATTTGGCAATATATGCTGAAGCCTGAATGTTATTCCTGCACAACTTCCATAGAAGATACAGCAGTGTTTAACATCCTGGGCTTTTCCCAAGAATCTGGTGAAATACAACATAAAGGCATAGCAGAGCTGCTGAAAATGTTTAGTTGCTGCCACAGCATCATAGGAGTAAAACATGAATTTCATCTCAAAACAAAATTGAAGAAGGGACTTCTAAATTTTTGGCAAGTTTAAAGTAGCAGCTTCTCACTGTTTTTCTCTCTTTTTTTTTTTTTTTTTTNNNTGTGAAGGTGCAGCTTGATTTTGAGTTGAATTCTTAAAACAGAGAAATGCTGTTGGATAGTAAGTACAGGATAAACCAGGAGTAGAAAATGCAGTGAGAGGGGTCAGGCTCTGTCTGCGCGGGCTGAGCTGAGAAGAAGCCACCAGTCTGGATAAACCGAGCCGGTTTGTACCCGAGGGGAGTCGGGTTCGGGCGTATCTCTGCCTGCGAACTCGTGGTCAGCAACTGATTTCTTATGCTTTAAATACCTTAAAGAGTGGCAAACCCCATTTCAAGCAGAATTGTAAACCAAAAAAAAAAAAAAGATTGCTTCTGTGTTTGCTCCGGAGATAAAGAACTCATAAAAAGCAAAGTGGCAGTGCCCTCTGTTACTGGTGAGGCCACTACGGACCTCCATAAGAGCAGAAAGTATGTCTCTTGTACTGGGGAGAGCCTGCAGGATAACAACTGCCTGGACGACGGGCGGGAGAGTTTGCGCCAGCCGCCCGCTGCTTTCCCGAAACACCAGCATCAGGGGAGGAGAGTCTGTAACTCTGCCAGTTTAAAGTGGATCGGGTCCTGAGTAAACAGATATACAGACAGAACTGCCACGGAGAATGGGGTTTCCCAAACTGTATTTCTTCCAAGAATAACTTCCTGATACGACAAGGTGCCTATTTAGATCCACAATATTACAATTTGTTGTAGTTAAAAGGGACCTGGATCAAATGCTGCAGGGAATGAAAGCATTTGCCATAGCTAATAACTGAGTGACACGCTAATAAGTGAAAGTCTTAAAATAAAAAACAAACAAACAAAAAACCACAACAAAACCCCCCAAAAAGCTAGAGATGTAAAGAGTTTGGAAAGACCCTTTAACAACAGTAAGCATCCTTTTTAAAATTTTTTTTTATTTCCCCTTCTCAGGCCTTGTTTGCCCTGAAGCACTAATTGAAGCAGGCTGTCCCACACCGCGCACCACTGAGTCACAGCCACTATCGTGTGCAGGCTCCTCACCCGTGACGGATGCTGCCTTTCTTCATCCCCCATTGAAGGGTGTTCAGCTAAAGTGCATCACTTTGCACTTACCGTTGGCTAAACATTTAAACACAGAGTTACTGCAACTGAGTGGATGTGGTCTAGTGACCACCGAGCTCAGCAGATATGGCGATGTGCTACCATACCCTAAATTATTCATGTGTCTAGTTTCCCAGAATGTCTTTTTTATTCACAAAAGCACCCTCTGAAACACATAATATATTGCAATACAGAAATAATGTAGCAGACAAAAAGATAAAAATTTGAGGCAGAAGTAGGTAATGCTCCATTAGTGGCCAAGGACCGCATGGATGGTTATTGATCGTGGTGTTTGACTGCTGTGATGATCGTTACAGACCATCAAAAGAACCTGTTATTGCGCTGTTTGAATTGACCCATACATAAGAAAACATACAACGGGGAGCGTTGCACCAATATGGCCTATTACTGGCAGAAATACTGCGCTGGAAATAGGCCAAATCTCTGCCTTTCAGATAGTGTGGGTAGTTTCAGAATATGGGAAGTGCACTGGCTGAGAGTAAAGAATCTCCAATTTTCCTTAACCAGTGATGTCTGTCTTTTTTCTGTAAGGGCTCTGAGTTGCACATTAAAAAAAAAAAAGAAACCCTCATTAAAATTACATCTTATATGCACTAAAGAGATAGCAAGAAGTTATTTTGTGAGGCCAAAGATGATAACAAAAGGAAGTGAAAAATGTTCCTTTGGAAAAAAAAAATAAAACTGGGTATTGATTTCATTACCAGATGATGAATACCACTTGCTGGGAATTCTCAGATCTCCTGGAAAGCTACATTGAGCTGCAATTTTTCATACTGAGGTTTAAAAATTAATATTGGTGGCAAGCGCGTGGGAAGGAGCTACGTTTTCAAGAAAACGTGCTATCGGTTTAAATTGTAGAAAGCGTTTGTTTCCTGCCTGCAAGCTAAAGTTCTCCGAGGAAATATGTGATCAGGATGTTATTTCTACTTTCATTTCAAGTTCAGGTCGCTTGCAACAAGCTGGCTTCAATTATCTTTGTAAAAAGAGCATTTTTATTTTGAGATGTTAGCAGACTTTGTTGTAGATTCTCCAGGAAGAATCTTTCTGATGTTGCCTGTTCAGAAAGAATATAACTCTTGATCTGGATTTTCTTAACTATACCGTGTATTACAAAACCACAGCAATCATCTGAACTCTCTTCCTTTTAATGTCAGTTCAGGTAGAGCAGGCAGATGGCAGGACCGTCCCTGAATTAGCTGCACTCGGAGCCCTGGGAACTGCCGAGGGCTGTGGTAGCGGAATGCCCGTCTCGGCTTCTGAGAAGCTGTGTTAATCGGAGCTCTGGCCCATGGCCTGTGATGGACCCATTGCTTCAGGTTCAAAGCACCTGCCACACTCCAGGATTTATGTCTGTGGATCAGACCTGAATGAAACGCATGGCTGAAAGCACAGAATGCATCCCCAAAGAGAAAATGGTCTACAGCTTTGTTCCTATATCTCTCAGGGCAGGAATCGTCATCATAGAACCACAGAACAGTTTGAGTTGGAAGGGACCTTCAAGATCATCAAGTTCCACCCCCCCTGCCCTGGGCAGGGACACCTCCCACCAGACCAGGCTGCTCCAAGCCCCGTCCATCCTGGCCTTGAACACCTCCAGGGATGGGGCAGCCACAGCTTCTCTGGGCAACCTGCGCCAGGGGCTCACCACCCTCACAGCAGAGAATGTCTTCCTAATATCTCATCTAAATCTCCCCTCTTTCAGTTAAAAACCATTCCACCTCATCCCATCGCTCCCCTCCCTGATCAAGAGTCCCTCCCCAGCTCTCCTGGAGCCCCTTTAGGCACTGGAAGGGGCTCTGAGGTCTCCCCGGAGCCTTCTCTTCTCCAGGCTGAACCCCCCCAACTCTCCCAGCCTGTCCTCCCAGCAGAGGGGCTCCAGCCCTCGCAGCATCTCCGGGGCCTCCTCTGGCCCCGCTCCAACAGCTCCGTGTCCTTCTGCTGTGGGGACCCCCCGAGCTGGAGGCAGCACTGCAGGGGGGTCTCCCCAGAGCGCAGCAGAGGGGCAGAATCCCCCCCTCGCCCTGCTGCCCACGCTGTGGGGATGCAGCCCGGGGTGCTGGGGGCTTTCGGGGCTGCGATTGTTCATTGCTGGCTCATGTTGAGCTTCTCATCAACCAATACCCCCAAGTCCTTCTCCTCAGGGCTCTCTCAATCCATTCTGTATTTGTGCTTGCGATTGCCCCGACCCAGGTGCAGGACCCTGCACTTGGCCTTGTTGAACTTCATGATGTTTGCATGGGCGAATGTGTCTTCCTAAGTGTTTGTGGAGATCACATTGTGAAAAAGCCATGTACGTGAGGGAATCAATCTAATTAATTACCCTATGGGTTGCTGCACATGGATGCAGTCTTGGGCACTTCCAAGAGGCTTGGTGGGCACCTGGCCTCCAGCCAGGGTCAACCCACCACACGCTTGTTCATCTTCACAACTGGGGGAAAGTTCCAGGTTGTGTTTAAGAGAGAGAGATGTGCAAGGGAAAGGCAAGAGTCAGAGACAAAAGAAATACTCTTCTCAGAAGCTACCAGCGATCTGATGAGCTAAACATGACTTTTGTATGTATTTATCCTTGTCGTTGGTTACTAATCCTTACCATTTACTGTGGTTTGGTTTATTCACTGCTGCTGCAATAATAGAAGACATAAATTTGGTCATGAAACAGAGGACTGTCTATTTCTTCTAGAATAAGGGAGTGATAACAATAGACAACGAACTGAATTTTCTCCCTTCCTGGCAACAAAATTAAGTAACTTTGGGATGGCAGACTGCTTACTGCAAGAGGCTTGAGTCAATTTGTTGGTGAGATCTTTCAGCCAGGGATTCCCAGCTCCTCCCATATGGAACGGACACCGGGAGCTTCTGTCCCTCTCAGATACCTCCTTCGGAACGGCTCCCTGCTGAGCGCTCGCTCTGCTGTCTGTTATCTTCTGCCCGGTGTCTGTGCCCTCGAGTTACAGCACAAATCTGCGCTCACCTCCTCCTCTCAAACAGTGGCAGCGGCTGCTACCACGCTTAGAAAATTCAGGCGAGTTGTCTCCTGAAGCGGGGCAGGATTCACTCCGTGGCGGAGGCTCAAAGGGAATGTCTGCAAACAGCCGGGAAGTGTTGAACATGAGGATCCCTGGGCTCTCCAGCCTGTGGTTTGGGAGCAATGTGTAATCAAGAGCAGAACAATAGCCACAAAACCAGCGTCAGTGGCGGCAAAGCTGTGGAACGTATGTTCTGAAAGGCAACGGAACTGAAGGGAAATGGTCCGAGACGCTTTAGTGCACGGGGTTCCCAACTCTCGGTAAGCTTTTCAGGGGAAAGAGATATGTGGAAAGGGATTTTATTCCTTCCCCAGTGGTGCTGCTCACGGGTCAGGGAGAAAATGGCTGAGACAGTAATACAGACACAACCTGCTGGAATTCCCAAAAGCCAGGCTGTGTCCCCTACTGGGCTTCTCTGGAGAAAGGGTTTCATCGTAGACAGCCTCTCCGCTAAGCCAAAATCTCTCCCTTCACCAGGGAACGATTCAAACCAACCTCCTGGACTGATTCATTTCAGAGCATTTCAAACCAACACCCTCTTTCTGCCAGGCTTTGGTCCAGCCTTGGGCACGACTGCTGCACCGTAACTTGGGAACTCAGCAAAAACGCAACGTGCTCTCGAGGGTGCTTATGGGGTCAGGACGGTGCTTATGGGGTCAGGAGGGCGCTTATGGGGTCATGAGGGCACTTATGGGGTCAGGAGGCTGCAGAGCACTCTGCCTTCTAGCAGGGCAAATCTCAGAGCCCCTTAGAGCAGATTTTAGTAGCTAAAAACCTCCATCATTTTGGAGATGTAGATGGGGATGTCTTCCTGATGCTCGTATTCTTGTGCTATCACCCGACTGAAAGTTAAAATCTCTTGTGTGGAGTAGAAAATGCAGCAAAATGAGAGTGCCAGTGTGGTGTTCAACAAAGCAGTTGGGTGTGAGTCAAAGCTCCATAAATCTTCAGGCGTGTTTCAGCTGCTTTGTCTGTGCCCTCAGACAACTATAGATCAAGATCAGGCTGGTCAGAGGAAAAGTATGTTTTTCTCTCCTGAAACTTGGGCTCCTGATTTCTGTTTTCTTTCTCACTTGGCTCAAAATAAACAAAAGTATTCAATACCAAGGCAGGCGCTTACTTGTTAAGAATTTCATGGCCTTTTTACCATGAAAGAAACACTTGTGGGAAACCTCAAAATACTCTTTGGGAGTCCAGGGTTTTCCAGACAGCTGCATTGGGAAGATTGTGCCGCTACTGACAGAGGCAGGGAAAGGGGTGCCCGCTTCCCCTTTCCACCTAATGGGTTCCTTTTCCGGACCTGCAACCTTATGTTCCAACCCAGACAGAGCTGGGAGCTAATTTATATTTAGTTTTGTACTTGTAGTTCGAAGACAAAAAGCATTAGGTGGGTGGTGAGAAACCCTGGGCTATCTAAAAGCTTGGTCTTTC
Source organism: Anarhynchus alexandrinus (assembly GCA_008711295.1). Taxonomy (NCBI): domain Eukaryota; kingdom Metazoa; phylum Chordata; class Aves; order Charadriiformes; family Charadriidae; genus Anarhynchus; species Anarhynchus alexandrinus. The sequence goes on along the minus strand of VUYV01000064.1, from coordinate 4,284,380 downwards.
CCTTCGTAGAGTACCCCATAGCCTCTAACAAGGCTATCTGTCTCCTCCTCTGGTCCAGTTCCTGCAAGGATGTTGCTAANTCGAGTGGTCTCATTTGTGCTTTTCTTAATGTTTTTTTCTTTGTCACTGATAACCCGTTTTCTGTTTGGCTTATTGCTGTAATACAGAATATTTTCTCAGCAACTGTATTAGGCACGTGTCCATCATCTGTAGAGACTGAAGAGAGAAGCACCAGCCAGAGCCACACTTACTTGTCATGTCCCCTGCTGGAAGGGGAGGTTAGCTTCTGCAGTTAAATAGGGCTAATTCTGGACTTACATACATACTATATAGTATAGATGAGGGAAAGGGAGCATTGATGCTTACTCGATATGGATTTGGGTTTCCTTCAAACATTGAGCTGGGAAGTAGTTTTGGTCTTTCCCTTCTGTAAAACCACTGAAGGTGCTTATGACTGCAGAGAACCTTCTGCTGTGGGAGCATGTAAAGACGAGAGAGGGAGGGAGACACGAGGTTGCCTTTGGCATTCCCTCCTCCAGGGACTGTACCTACATTAGTGCTACTGGGAAGATGTGGTTACAGATTACCTAAAGGGGGCCTACAGGAGAGCTGGGGAAAGACTTTTTACAAGGGCATGTAGCAATAGGATGAGGGGGAATGGCTTCAAACTGGAAGAGGGCAGGTTTAGATTAAACATTAGGATGAAATTTTTCACTTTGAGGGTGGTGAGGCACTGGAACAGGTTGCCCAGAGAGGTTGTTGAGGCCCCATCCCTGGAGGTGTTCAAGGCCAGGCTGGACGTGGCCTTGGGCAGCCTGGTCTGGTGGGAGGTGTCCCTGCCTATGGCAGGGGGGTTGGAACTCAATGATCTTCAAGGTCCTTTCCAACCTAAACCATTCTATGATTCTATGAAAGAAGTGACCCACCACCCAGTGGGCTGGAGATCCGTTACCTCCTAGATCAAGCCCAATGCACATGTGCTTACGTAGCCCGAATACTCCACGAGAGAAAGCTCAATGACTTCACAGGTGTGTTTGGTGCTGAAGTTCGGTTCTGCAACATGTTCGCTCAGCAGAAGCAAAGACAGCCGTGGTTGTCCTTATGGAGAGTGTTCTGAGAAATCTTTCTTTGCTTTCACGCAGAAGGTATAGGCTTGTGTATAAAACCCCAGATTTTTAGCTCCTGTAGACTTTTGTCTCTCTGGTGATAGCAGGCAAGGAAATTGCTGCCAGTTCCCAAAGACTAGCATATTGTTAAAGCACTAGACTTAGCAACTCGGCGATGTCTGGATCAAATCAAGTGTTATTTCTCTTATGCCAGATTTTAACCATAGCTATGCCCTGCATGCTCAGGCTGTAAACAATCTTCTTTGTGCGTTTCTTTTCATGCTGCTTCTAAGAAACAGAAGCAGCATTCTGGGACCAACACATTTTTTAATTTTTTGAGTATCTTGAAGACAGGTTGGCCTGAAATTAGGGCTCATAAGGCAATTTCATGCAGCTAACAATCTAAAAATATTATTGTTTGTAAAGAAAGCCATGTCTGATCTTCATCTGAGACACATTTATCCTGTTTCACTGCATAGCTGAATCATCTGGCTGTTCTACAAAGCTATTTTTCACATTTTCAGCACCTTCGGCCCCCTTAGATCCATCTGAATTCTTGGATAACTCGAAAAACAATTCAATTTTTTTTTAAAACAACTGCCCATTTGTCAGAGTTCGTTCTCAAGGAAGGCTGACCACTTTGGTGTATCTGCTACAGGGGCTCTACAGCCCCAGCAGGTCCCGCAGTGATAAGCACAACCCACACAGGTGCTTAGGAACAGGCTCTCTTCCAACGCATTCATAACTCCTACAGACAGAAGAGGTGGTGAAGAAAAAGCACAGAAGCAAAGGCCTGAGGTACCAACGATATTCGAGTGTCGGAAACTAATGGGAATTGGGCACTTAATATTTTCTCATAGCCTGGGACAAAAGGAAATGTCAGCAGTCCTGAGATCCTTCAAACCTTGCTTAAGTCCTGCTCACGTTTCCACCAGTGAACTTCCCCGTGCCACCTGTACTTGTGCAGCAGGCGCATACACAGCCACAGGGGGTCTCAGCACTTGCTGAGCCAGAGGGACTGAGAGATGAACAGCAGTAAAAGCATTTTCCTTGGAGATCTGAGAACAACCACCTCTGCTTGGATGGTTTCCATGTTTTATGTAACGGAGAGCAGCTCCAAAGGAAGCCACAGAATACCCTGCTGCCCGCTTTGCCCCGTTGCCAGAGTGCGCACTGAAGAAATGGGTGATGAAAGTTCAACTCTGTGCTCTGGAGGAAGAAACAAAATGCAGACCATTTGCTTTTCCACAGCCCGAGTGCTCCGGCTCTATGTTTGTGGTGGACAGAGCTGCTGCCTTCTGGTCATATCATGTTGGCTGGGTTGCAAAAGGCTCCCGCTCTGCTTCTGCGCTGCGTAGGGAGACTGGACATCTAACTGGGCCTGAGGGTCCCACCAGGTCCAGCCTGAGGTCATTTTCTCTGTATTGTACAGAGAGGCAAGGCCAAGTTGGGATACGAAACCCAGAAAGCAATGTGCTGCTTCCTCTTCTGCAAGGCGTCTGAAAGCCTTTCAAGATGGCCTCAATGCCATCAACACCTTAGAGCCTGAGTGTTTCCTTCTAGCTCCATGTTTCTAAAGGCCAAATAGCAATGTGAGGAAGGACTTGGACCAAGGAACTGTCACAACAGTTGTGCAGCCCCATCAAAAACCACTGATATAATCTTTCCATGGGCACCAACAGCCTCATAAATGGCATCATTATTTGCTCCCAGGACCAGTTAAGTTATTGTGTGTAGCAAACGGTCTATATTACTGCCTATTTGAGATAGCATGATGATATGTGCATTCACACAGGGAGTCTTAAAAGTCTTTTTTTGATTGTCCGTGACAATGACTGCCAAAGCGCTGCAGTCTATCAAAACGTGTGACTAATGAAGCCGTTCCCACGTTACCCAAATCCGCTCCTTTGTAATTTACTGAATGGCTCTGGTCGTTACTGCGGATTTGCTGTCATCGTTAAGCTAAGGCATTTGCTTTTAAATGAATGCCTGTCAGCCTTCCAGATATACTGATCTTTATTGATTGAATAGTCTTTCTCAGCCTGTGAAGGAAGGGTATTTCCAGCTTGCTCCTGTTATATTGGCATTTGAAAACAAGGTCAAGGAATCAAATATTATTTTGGACTTTTTGATTCTTAAATAATTCACAGAATCAAATCAGATCCTTACTGCCAGATTGATGAAAATTAACTTCAATTTAAAGTCTGTAACTAAACTTCAGGATGTTGGAGGCAACAGCAACTTTATAACTTTTCTGTAAGCAATGCCAAGATATGCCTAGAATAGCATTTTTTTTTCTTCATACAGAGAATCAGAAAACTATGAAAAACACTGGGCCTCCATTTTTCAACCATGACTATACAGAAATCCCATTTAGGAATGTGGATGAGTTGCACAACGTAACTTAACCCAGCTGACCGCACCAGTGTTGGAAAACCTTTCCTAGTTTGTACAATAATGTGCTAATTAAAAAAAGACTGAACAGCACTTTTACTAATCCCTTTTCTACCATGGCCTACTGCATACTTCTGTTTGTACAGCTTATGCTGATATTACTTACTTTGTCTGACTGGGACCCTTATCATAGAATCATGGAACGGTTTGGGTTGGAAGGGACCTTGAAGATCACCCAGTTCCACGCCCCTGCCCTGGGCAGGGACACCTCCCACCAGCCCAGGTTGCTCCAAGCCCTGTCCAACCTGGCCTTGAACACCTCCAGGGATGGGGCAGCCACAGCTTCTTGGGGCAACCTGCGCCAGGGGCTCACCACCCCAACAGGAAAGAATTTTTTCCTAATATCTAATCTAAGACTCCCCTCTTTCAGTTTGAAGCCATTCCCCCTCATCCTATCACTACATGCCCTTGTAAAAAGTCCCTCCCCAGCTTTCTTGTAGGTGACCTTCAGATACTGGAAGGGGCTCTAAGGTCTCCCCAGAGCCTTCTCTTCTCCAGGCTGAACACCCCAACTCTCTCAGCCTGTCTTCACAGCAGAGGGGTTCCAGCCCTCGGATCATCTTCATCCCATGGTACTGTACCATGCAGGTCCCTAAGAGGCCAAAGTCTGCTCTCCTGAAGTCCAGGGTAGTGAGCTTGCTGTGCGCCTTTCTCATTGCCCTCAGGATCTTAAACTTCACCATCTCATCGTCACTGCAGCCAAGGCTGCCCTTGAGCTTCACATTCCCCACCAGCCCCTCCTTGTCAGTGAGAACAAGGTCCAGCATGGCACCTCTCCTCATTGGCTCCTCTATCACTTGGAGAAGTTGTCATTGACGCATTCCAGGAACCTCCTGGATTGCTTAAGCCCTGCTGTGTTGTCCCTCCAACAGATATCAGGGTGGTTGAAGTCCCCCATGAGGACTAGGGCTTGTGAATGTGAGGCTACTCCTATCTGTCTATAGAGGGCCTCATCCACGCGGTCTTCCTGGTCAGGTGGCCTGTAGCAGACCCCCACTGTAACATCACCTGTCCCTGCCCTCCCTTTAATCCTGACCCATAAGCTCTTGGTCTGCTCCTCATCCATCCCCAGGTGGAGCTTCTTGCACTTCAGCTGGTCATTGACATCGAGAGCAACACCCCTCCCCGTCATCTGCCCTCCCTGTCCTTCCATTCCAACACTCCTGTCACAGAAGCCATCCCACCACATCTCTCTGATGCCAATATGATCATAGCCCCGCAGGCGCCCGCATGTCTCTAACTCCTCTTGTTTATTCCCCACGCAACGTGCGTTTGCAGAGAGGGGTTTCAGTTGGGCGCCCAATGAAGCTGATTTACTGCCTGGAGTCCCTGCAAAGCTTCTCTTGCGGGGGCAGTTATAACGGCGAGACTGCACATTTAACAGAGTATCTTTGGTCGGTGTGAGATGGTGGATTGCTTGAAATGGGTTTTTAAAACCCACTCAACATTTGCCTTTTCCTTTATGAGAGGTTTATTTTGACTGGGCTTAAGTCAATCACTTATAAATTTAGGTAATAGAAAGATAAGCTGCTGCTTAAGTGAAATATATGCATTTACAAGATCTGTGCCTCTGTGACAGTTTAGAAATGGATCTAATTGCTTTCTTATTTTTTTTTTAGGACTTTGAATTCCAGAACGAAGATGCAATTTGATTCTGTCAACGCTTAAAAAAACTGTGTTGATTCATGTTGTCAATTACCACTAATAGGTATGTGTCAACTTCCAGTGAAGGGGCTATGATGAGAAAATAATCTAAAACATATGCTTGTGTGTTTCCATTTTCTTCCTATATTTGCCTGATCAAAACCCGTGACAGAAGGTGGCATTTCCATCAAATCTGGAAAAGGTTGTTTATGGTCTTGTGTTGTTTCTAGACACATCTTTGCCATTTTTATCCACATGCAACTTTTTGAAATATAGGCATGGAACAGAGTGTTTTCTGGCAATTAAGTTAGGACTTCATGTTTAAATGGATGCAATTAAAACCTGGCATACACGTGGTGGTGTTCTTGCTCAAACCAACTGACAATTTTTCCTGAGGGAGATGCTACTTGAGAATAGCAACGGTGCCTTAAACGCTTGTGATCTCAATCAACCCTCCAGTGCAGGAAAGTCTTAAGTGGAAAAAGTGACACCTCTGCAAATGTGACTGTCCTGCAGGTGGTTTCTGCACCTCTGTAAGAGGAAAAAAAGCCTGATGGAGACAGGTACAAAGGCCTCTGTTCTTATGTATACAGGAGGAATTGAACACGAACCATGTACTTGGCTTTCAGGACCAAGCCTTGCTTTGCCTGCTCTTTCTCAACCATATTTAGAGCTTGTCCAGGCTGTGCTTTCAGTTTTCTTGCTTTTTTAATGCCCAAAGGTGTTTCCCCTCTTTCTCCTCCTATTTTCCATCTGTATTGAAAACATTACGCAGCAAAACATCTGTCTGCATATTACTTCATTGCCAAATGGATATTTCTGTGATTTTTTGTCATGCAAAGCAATAGAAGGGACAGCAACAGCACGTGCTCCAGGCTTCCAGGATGCTCCTAGATAGGCTCTAGACTGTGGCTACCAACGCTACCGAATCAGGTAAGCAGAAATCTGACTATAAAAGCTACGTGACAAGGGCTGTGGTTGCCAACCTGCGAATTTCTCACACACTGAACAAAATGTTTATTTTAAAGGACACTGTGCAGTTATCCAGGCAGAAAATTTAGAAAACTAAGTTGTGATATAGGCTCTCTACATCCAGGGGTTTTGGTGTATTTTGACTACCTGATTTGTTTAGCACCTGTTGAAAATGTTTGCAAACACTGTGTTCAAAATAGCAAAGAGCTGGAGACAGTTAGGAGAAGAACTCAGCCTTGCCTTACCCCCTGCCTCTAAAATAGTGAATGGTGTGTTTAAACTTTCCTTTGCAAGCAATGAGCAAGTGGTTTCAAGCGTAAACCTCTGCATTAGCTGTTTCTGGCATATTTGAACTGAGAGCTGGCTAATCTTCCAAAGTTCTGGGAAAAAAAGGGCACTGAGCTCTCCCACGAGCCACCACACTCCCCTCTTATCCCCTCTCCCAAAAGAGGTGCAGCAGAAATGGGGCGCTGCTCCTGCCTGGCAACGCAACATCCTCCTGCCTGTGGGCTGCAGAAGTCACCATAGAAGCAAACCATCCCAACCCACCGGAGGGTCCTAGGACCTTTCAAACCCGTAGGTTCCAGATTGAACCAAAGCACTTTGGGTGCTGTTTTCTTTCAGGGTGCACTTGTTGGGGCTGGTGATCTAGCTGTGTTATCGCAGAATCACTGCCTGGCAGAGGTGTAAGGGCCCTCTGGAGCTCCCCCAGTCCAACCCCCTGCCAGAGCAGGGGCACCTACAGCAGTTGCACAGGACAGCGTCCAGGAGGGTTTGGAATGGTTCCAGAGTGGGAGACTCCCCCACCTCTCTGGGCAGCCTGTGCCAGTGCTCTGCCACCCTCAAAGGAAAGAATTCCCTCCTCATGTTCAGATGGAATTTCCCATGTTCCAGTTTGTGCTTGTTGCCCCTCGTCCTGTCGATGGGCACCACTGAAGAGTTTGGCACCGTCCTCTGGACACCCGCCCTTTAGATATTGCTATGCATTGATGAGATCCCCTCTCAGCCTTCTCTTCTCCAGCTGAACAGCCCCAGGGCTCTCAGCCTTTCCCCATCAGAGAGATGCTCCAGTCCCCTGAGCATCTTCATAGCCTCCGCTGGACTCTCTCCAGCAGTTCCCTGTCTCTCTTGAACCGGGGAGCCCAGAACTGGACACAATACTCCAGATGTGGCCTCACCAGGGCAGAGCAGAGGGGGAGGATGACCTCCCTCGCCCTGCTGGCCACACTCTTTTTATTTTGGTAAAAAACAAAAAACAAACAACACACACCCCCACCCACCCTGTTCCCCCAAAGCCCTTTTTCTTAGATCTGCAATTCCTCTCGCCTTGCTGTTTTTCAAGGCTTTGTCACTCTGCCCAGGGCAATGACCATAAACATTGGGGTTTTTTGGTTGCTTCCCAGAGCTGCCCGGCGGTGGCTGCCCCCCGGGGGACCGGGGCTCGTCCCCGCCGCCACCCGCCCGTCCCCGCCGCGTCTGGTCGCCTTTGCGCCGGCGCCCTCTGGTGCCTTCGTCCTACATGGCCCCAGACTGAAAGGGAGGTACCGGAGCTCCGCAGAATTCCTTCTTCCAAGGAGCTTCCCGGCGGTGAGGGGTGTCTCTGGCTCGCCGGGGTGCGCAGGGGTCTCTGCGGCGGAATCCCCAAGGATGCGGGCTGCGAGGATAAAAGATGAAGGACAAGGGGTGGTGGGAGAGGAACGCGCGCGCAAACAGCTCATCTCGAAATCCAGTCACGCCGGGTAAGTAACAGGCGTTTTGACCAAGCGCTGGATCCCTTTGGGAAGAGCTTTCCCCACTGTATGAGGGCACTGATTAAAATGCAAATTTGGCTTTTCCAAAAACAGGGGTTGGTAAAGCAAACCCACGGGAAGGGGTGGAAATCCTCCCCTCCCCTTTTTGGCTCTTCCGCACAGCCAGAACCCTATCACCCGTGCCTCTAACAGGTGGGCTTTGGGCTGTGAAGCAGATCTTCTCCTGTCCTCACCCCCAGCCCGTGACTGAGTCCCGCAGGCTTCCTCCCTTCCATCTCATCCTCCTTAGAGGGGTCCTGTTCGTCTGGGCTGCTTTGTTGGAAACCTTTCTTTTTCCATACGACTACTTTCTTCTCCAAACCTACTTCATCCGTTCTCCGGGCTTCCCTAAGAGCACAGACCTGTTTGCTCCAGATTTCCACCCAGGATCCTTCTTCTTGCTGTTTCACTCTGCTGAGTGCATATCTGAAATCCAAGGACCTCCTTGTGTTTCTCTCTTTTTGGGTAGAAATAGGGCTACAATTCTGTCTTATAGATATCCTACGTGAAGGGCCGTGGTTAAACCTGTATCAGTGAGTTTAAACCCAGCTGTTAACAGCACTTACTCCACAGCAATCTTTAGAGTAGAAATTTTAAAATAAAATTACTTGCTGAAAGCAGAATTCAGTGCTATGCATTGACTTAGTAAAAACTGATTTATACAAAGCTTAAAGCAAAATCTACTTTCAAGCTGAACGCTCACACAAGCCTTAAATTGTGCCTAGACTTACACCAACACCGTGGAAAAGTGAACTTCACTCCGTACAGAAAGAGATGTTTGGCCATCACTTGACAGTGGCCAGAATGAAATTCTGCCTTTTGCTCCCCAGGAAATGATACAAACACAGCTAAGATCGAAACGGCCAGGCATGATTCTGTAATCTCAGTTTATGTATGTAATAACTACTTAAAATAGCTGTCGGATGTCTTCAATTTTTGGCACCGTGGGGAAGTATGGCTTCAGCATCACCTGGAGCTCCAGAGCAGGTCTCAGAATTCAAGAAGGCAAATTTCCAAGGTCTTTTCCTGGAGGGCTGGGCAATACTCAGGGGGAGAACACGCTCACAGCCTCCACAAGTGTCTTTCACACGATGGTGATTTTCATTGTGCCATCCCCCCAGTTCAGGGTTGCATTTGAAGTTTATTCATCCCAGACTGTGATTGCTCATCACTTTCAGACTATAACTTGGGTAACCGCATGATACTTCCAGTGCACTCAATTTCTGAGCTTTAAGTATCTGAATTTGAGTTAGGGAAGTTAAAATTCTACTTGACATGCTGCATCATACGCCTCATTCTTAATATGTCATGACTGTTGCTCATCATAAGAAAAAAACCCCAACCTTTTATCTGTGTGTTTCTGCAAACTCTTTCACCCGGACTGTACTTTCCTTACCAAAACTCATGTAGGATTTTTTTCCTCAAGTATCAGATCAAACATAGCAGTTCCAGCTGTTCTTGGTCAACTGTTGTCATTGGTAACAACTAATTAACAACCAACGTAGCTGTGCTCTTAAGTTTCTGGAACTTATTTAATTCACAAGGAAAGCAAAGAAGAAAATAGAACGGGAAAGTCCTGCATCCAAAACAGTCTTTCAGCAGAGGAGGGGAAAAAAATCAATAGAAGGTGATCTCCCAGGCATGCCTTTGATGTTGCTGTATCTGCAGCCAAGAGCTTCAAAGACAGCGTTTTGGTTTCTATCTGAAGATCAGGTCATAACTCTGGCGTAGCTCTTCCAGCGGCTCCCACTAGCTTTTCATCTGACATTTTCTAAATATTGTGTATTATGTATGTGCACAACATTACGTTATGTGTTACTCATTAGGCAGCCCAACTGGAGGACATCTCGGGATTTTTGATCACCAAGTATCTCAGGGTATTTGTCACCAATAATACTTGGTCCCCAAGTATTACCGACAAAGAAAATGGTGAATCTTGTTCTAGAATGTATTAAGATATGTTATGGATGAGACATTGGGGGGAATTATAGAATTGTTATGGCTGGAAAAGATCTTTAAGATCATCAAGTCCAGCCGTTATCTAACTCTACCGGGCCCACTTCTAAACCATGTCCCTGAGCACCATATCTCCATGGCTTTTAAATACATCCAAGGATGGTGATTCAGCCCCTTCCCTGGGCAGCCTGTGCCAGTCTTTGATAACCCTTTCAGTGTAGAAGTTTATCCTAATGTCTCACCTAAACCTCCCCTGGCACAACTTTACGCCATTTCCTCTTCTCCTATTGGTTGTAACTTGGGAGAAGAGACCAATGCCCACCTCGCTACACCCTCCTTTCAGGTAGATGTAGAGAGCAGTAAGGTCTCCCCTCAGCCTCCTTTTCTTCAGACTAAACACTCCCAGTTCCCTCAGCCACTCCTCAGAAGACTTATTCTCCAGATCACTCACCAGTGTCATTGCCCTTCTCTGGACCCTCTCCAGCACCTCAATGTCCTTATACTGTGGTGCCCAAAATTGAATACAGTACTCAAGATGCGGCCTCACCAGTGCCAAGTACAGTGGGACAATCACTTCTCTGGTCCTACTGGCTACACTATTCCTGATACAGGCCAGGATGCCGTTGGCCTTCTTGGCCACCTGGGCACACTGCTGGCTCATGTTCAGCCACCTGTCAATCACCACCTGCAGGTCCCTCTCTGCTGAGCAGCTTTCCAGCCACTCCTCCCCAAGCCTGTCGTGTCCATGGGGTTGTTGTGGCCCAAGTGCAGGTCTCAGCACTTGGCCTTGTTGAACCTCACACCATTGGCCTCGGCCCATTGATCCAGCCTGTCCAGGTGCCTCTGAAGAGCCCTCCTACCCTCAAGCAGACCAACACTCCCACCTAACTTGGTGTCGTCTGCAAACTTACTGAGGGTGCTCTCAATCCCCTCGTCGAGATCATTAATAAAGATATTAAACATAAACTATCTTATGCTGCTCTATTTGGTACTGCCAGGGCATCCGATGAAAGTGCACTTAAGAAATACATACATAAGTAAGTGAGGTGCAGAAGATGGCAATGAAAATGAGAAGAGAACAAAAAATTATGATCTCGTGAAAAAGGTTGGAGGGGCTGGATTTGCATCTTCTGAAAAAGAAGACTGTGGGGACAAGACAAGAAAGGTCACAGCGATATTGCAACAGCCCGTGGGTTGTCACACAGAGAACAGTGAACTTCTGTGTCCTCAGGGGACACTGCAACAGCCACCGCAGTAAGTCACAGCAAGGAAGGGGAAGGAATTTTTTGGTCAGGCACTGGAACCGGCTGCAGAGAGGATCTTTGTCCGTGGTGGTTTTTAAGAACAGCTTAGACAAACGTGGTTGGGGGCGATATAAAAATACAGTCATCCTGTCTCAGGGCAGGTTGGTGTAGGTGAGCTCTGGGCAGTGAGGTGGGTGCTGGGCTGCGGGTACAGGCACAGTCCTTAGCAATCCCCGCGCTCTGGCTTCATACCGGGGAAAAGCGTTCCAGTGTGACCAGTCTCACACAACAGGGATGTCGAAGCAAATGCTCGCAGCGAAACAAGGATGAAGAATTTTGTGGGAGACCATCTTCAGTGCTACAGCAACACCAAATGCGTCTGCTCAGCTTATCAGCAGTGTTAAATAACAGCTGCCTGCGGTACCTGAAAACACATGGTGGTGTGCCTGCAACATAACGGCAGTCGACAAAGACACCAATGCTGCAAACACCCAGGGAAATGGGGTGGCATTGAAGCAAGAAAGAAAAGTAATCATTTGAAGTTGGGTTTCAGAGGTTTAACAGAAAAATATCGTAGTCGTAGTGGGAAAAGCTAAAACTGATCCTGTCCTGGTGCCTAGTGCGTCTCCAAACGGATGGCTTGGCATACGGAGTACGCTGGGTGTCCTCATTTTCAACTGAGGCAAGCAAGAAAGGAAGGTAGATGAAAGGAAGACCAAGGATAGACAAGAAGGGCAGTCTTTTCTTGTAGGTGATTAAAAAGTTCAATGATATAGTGCACACAACCTCCCGCTAGCGTAAAAAGTGAGGCACAAGTTTACAGCTCATAAGGGGAAGTTATGGGACTGCAAGAACGCAAATGGTCTGGAAATACTAAAATGTAAAACACCCTGTAACAGCGTTTGGGCTGATGGCTTTGTCTGCTTTAACACTAAATCTTGCGTGAAACGACCTTTTAATTTCAAAGGGTTGTTTGGGAGGCAGAATTTTAACACATACTTCGTGGTAATTCTGTTGTGTATTAGCACCATGTTGTTTTATTAGCTAGTTTTAGGGACAAGGAATGAGGAAGAAGGAGGGGCAGCTGAGAGAGCCTGGATTGTTAAACCTATAAACGAGAAGGCTCAGGGGGATCTTATCAATGTGTATGCAGAGGGGGTTAAATGAGACAGAGCCAGACTCTCCTGGGTGACAGGAGAAGGGGCAGCAGGCACAGGCTGAAATACTGGAAATTCTACTTGAAAACAGAAAAAATATTTTTATTGTGAATACGGTGGAACAGGTTGCCCAGAGAGGTTGTGGTGTCCCCATCCTTGGAGATATTCAAAACCCAGCAGGACAAAATCCTGAGCAGCCTGTTCTAGCTGACTCTGCAGGTTGGACCAGACGCTCTCCAGAAGTCCTTTCCTACACCAAGGAACCTACAATTCTGGGGGAGGAAGGAAGATCTGCTTTTTTAATGATGGACAAAGTAGTATTGCATTTCTCCCCTACTTTAATCAGAGCAACCGCCCAGTTCTGTCCCTCCTCTGTGCCTCAGCCCTGTCATTTTCTGATATAGTCATAGAAAGGTATGGGTTGGAAGGGACCTTGAAGATCATCCAGTTCCACCCCCTGCCCTGGGCAGGGACACCTCCCACCAGCCCAGGTTGCTCCAAGCCCCATCCAACCTGGCCTTGAACACCTCCAGGGATGGGGCAGCCACAGCTTCTCGGGGCAACCTGCACCAGGGGCTCACCACCCTCACAGGGAAAAATTTCTTCCTAATACCTCATCTAAATCTCCCCTTTTTCAGTGTAAAACCGTTCCCCCTGGTCCTATCGCCCCATGCCCCACGCCTATCCCTCCCCAGCTTCCCCGTAGCCCCTTTCGGCACTGGGAGGCCGCTCCTATTCCCTTCATGCTTTTGTGTGCAATAAACCTGGGAAAGGAACGCTGCTCTTCCTTGGGCCCAGTAAACCCGGGGGAAAAGAGGCGCCCTGTGAACACTAAGGACACCTTCAGGGTACACAGCCCTGAGTTCGTGAGGGTGTCCCCCCCCCCAGCAACGCCCGCGGCGGCCACCGCCCGACTCCTCCACAGGCCCTTCCACCGGCGAACGAGCGCGGACGGAGGTGCCTGTCGGATGCCGAGGGCGAGAACAACTTGCGCCCGTGAGATGCCAACGCGGGTGACGGCGCCGCTCCGCCCGGCGGCGGGGACCGACCGGGAGAGGCTGTCCCGCGCCCGCTCCCGCTCCCGCTCCCGCCGCCTCAGGGCCGCCGCCGCACGGCGCAGGCGCAGCTCCGGAAACGACAGCTCCCGGCGGGCGCCGCGGTGCGCCGCGCATGCGCGGGGAGGGGGTGTGCGCAGGCGCGGTGGAGCGCGGCGCGGCGCTGCGGGGGAGGGGAGCGCTGATGCAAGAGGCGAGCGCGGCGGTCGCGGGTAACGGCTGACCGCGTCCCCGAGGGCCCCCCGCTCCGCCCGCCTCCCGCTCCGCTCCGCGCCCGGCCGCAGCCATGTCGGGCGACGAGGTGAGACCCGGCGGCCGCCGCCCTCGGGGGAGTCGGGCCCGAGGCCTGCGCCGCCGCCGCCGCCATGTGGGCGACCGGGCCTGAGGCCTGCGCCGGGCAGCGAGCGCGGCCTCCGCCCTGAGGCCGGGCCGGCGACTCGGTGCTGGGGCGGGCGGCGGTGCCTGGGTGCTGCGGCCCCGGCTGCTGCACCGCTCGCCTCCGTCCCTGAGCGCGGGGTTGGGGGGGGCCGCGGTCCTCTCCCGGTGCGGTGGGCGGAGGCCGGGCCGGGTGCGGGGCCGGCGCCTTCCCCGGGAGCCTTCCCGGCCTCGGCGCGCCGCGGAGCCCCGCCTGGCCCGCCGCCGCGGTCTGGCTCCGCGCATCAGGGGAAGGCCTAAAACCGGCCTGGAGCTCCCCCCGTGTTCTGCCGGCGCCCGCCTCTGTCGGAGGGAGGGCCGGGGAGGAAGGCAGATTTCCCCGCCACCCCACCGCCATCCATCGTGGTTCGTGCTCATCTAACGAGGCGTAGCGTTTAGGCAGTTTATTTACTATTCTCTCTTTCTGGAGCTTTAATATCTTGTCTTGTAACCCTGAGAGCTAAATAGCAACATCTTAACAAATGGTAACTTCGGTTTTTCCAGGTCCGATGGTGTTTGCTTAGGCATGCTTCAGGGAAGTAGATACATCTGTCTCTGAGAAATTTTTCAAGTGTTGTAGATACCATGTGTTGGCACCTTTACTAACCTCATTTCAGTTGCTCTCATGGGGAAAAGGAAAGCTTTACGTGTATGAGGTTATAAGCACCCTGATGGATGACTGTATAGCCTGTGGGAAGCTGCACTGGCTGAATCCATGAGATGGCTGCTTTTGCTCTTGTATCTTCTTTCTGGTGTTGTTTAAAATACTTGTGTGGCTTGTTTCCTTCTGAGCAAAGTGATCGCTCTAGCCTTGGAGACAGGCGAGTCATAATTTGTCCTACGTAATAAAGGAGAACTAGTGTAATTACTAATTATTTTAATGGTAGCTGAGACTGACTTATTCAGCTACTCTAACATCTAGAATGAATGTACTGCGATTTTACGCCTAATTATATCTCTGGAACTGCAGTTCTAATGTTGAGGTTGTACTCTGGTTCCAGAAATTAGGACCCAGAAGTCCTTGCATCAGACGCTTGTGATCATAGGACCATAGAGCAATTCATCTGGAGTTTTCCAGTTTGTATTTAGCTTAATTGTCAGTAAAATTATTTTTCTTGCATAATGCATTTGTTCTGACATTGAGGTGATATCAGGAATATCTAGTGTAGTAAAGTTACATCTCTAGATTGCTTTATGTGGCAGACTGACAAAATAAAAGTGGTAGCAGATACCACAGTTGAGCTGTCGCTGTCAGATCTTCTAGCTAATGTATGTGTGAGAGTGAGTGAGCACACATGCCTTCCGGAACTTCTGTATATCTGGTTGTTAGGAGACAACTAGTTTATTATTGACGTTAAGTTGGTGAAGTTTTTTAAAGCAAATGATCCTATAAAGTTGAGGAGGGTGAAGACACATGAAGATAAATTCGCACCTTGAACTGATATAGATGTTACAAAACTTTGTTTTGTTGCATTGGACTGTAGCTTGAAATTGTCAGAGCTGTATACAGAATGAAACTCCCTGGTGGAAACATCTGCTGTCTGAGTGCTGCCCAGAAGTGCGGCACAGCAGAGGCAACACAGGCCCTCTTTGCAAGCAGAAGCAGTCCATTAACATATAATAGGATTTTTAATAAAGCAAATATATATATATATATATAATCCTACTAGATATCTAAAAGTTTTTCTGGCCCTGTGGTTTTATGAAGCTCCAGAAAATGATACTAGAGAATGCTGTGTTCTGAGCAGCCAGAGCGTTTAGGTGCAGATTGGTCTTAGTAACTTCGCACTCCATTGTAGCCATCAGCTCAGTGTAACGTAAGGATACCTGAACTACCTTTCAGTGCAGGGTTGTTATCTGCTTTGTAGATGTTTATTCAGACTAATGAAATAGGATTTATTTATGACCTCTGTCAGAATCCCCAGTGTTTGCCACTGTCACAGCAGTTCAGAGTAACGTTGGCTTGTCTTGGGAGTTACATTTGGACTATGAAGCTTTGAAGCTTTGATTCTTCCCCTCCTTCCTATTCTTTCACTTGCTTATTTTCTGTAAGTTGGGATTTTGGCTGTGTAGGCATTTGAAATAAGGAGTAGATATATGGAGCTGGATATGAGAAAGAACTGTGTGGTGTACAGAAAAGAAAACCCCATATGGGAATTTGGCTCTGAGAGCAGAAACAGGATGGAAATTTAAAACCATTTCTACACAGGAAAAGCACAAGGTTTGGTGTATTTGGGCTGGGGGCTACAGTCCCTTCTGTAGAGGGCCTGCAACTTTGTAGAGTTTTTCAGTGCTTACGTGGTGCCATAATGCTTTGGCTAATCAAACAACAGAGTAGAGAAGAGGAATAAAGAAATTTCTGAAATGTCTGGCTCAGAAAGGCAAAACACAGAGCAGCCTGGTTATCAGGCTGGTTAGTTTATATCCTGATTTGTTAAAGCATGTGTGACCTAAGACTCCTGCTTAGTTTTCGTTGAAGCCCTCGAGGAACAAAATCTTTCAGGCATAGACCTCCTTCTCAGGTTGTGGAAGTCTTATTAGTTTCCTGAGAGCAGTTAGCATGTTATGACTAGGTCTTAGGTTTGCAGAAGCTTGACCTGACCTGACTAGATGGAGTGGACCTTCAGAGCAGTGCTCTGTTCAAGGCCACCTACATAGTCTTAATGCTAAAAAAAATAAATCTGCTTCCAGAAGTTGTCCTTGTGTGTTAACTTCAGTTTAATATGGTACTACTGAAGACATTCTGTCTCTTGTAGACACAAGATATGCTTTATGGTGGTTCAGGATGAAGGATGTCTTTTTCTTCACAATGAGAAGAGTGATTTGGGGCAGGTGGGCTGGTTCCTTCTTAGAAATTACTACACCTGATTTAAGCATAATCTTATGTTTGCCTAATCATGGGAGAAGATAGAAACTCTTCAGAATCTTGCAAAGCTTCTTTGTTGAAGTGAGTCATGATCTCGAAAGTGGTGTTCATGTGCTTGTTCCCAAAGCTGTGGACTCTTGCCGATGCAGGCAGCTTTCCTTCTGTTTCAGCAGAGTCTGGAGGTTACAAGAGGAAGCCAGCAGACAGCGTAACCGGTTGTGCACATTCTTTGATTACTGTGCATTACAAGAGCGTGATTCATACATGTGTCTAACTAAGCATTAGAGGGAAGCCCTCTGACTGAACGTTTTTGAAGATTATTCTCGCACAGTGTGTTTAGCTAAAGACACGCTTAGCAGTTTGAAAGCCTCAAGCTTCAGTGTCCCGTATATGTGGATGCTTTTGTGATACTGTGCTTCAAACACCCATATGTGCATTTTACTACCTTTCAATAGAACCTTTATAAAACATGTAAGTTCCAGAAAATCGGAAGAATATCACAAGAACATCATGTATTGGAGAATAAGAAGCGTGAGGAAAAGATTGCTTCGTGGGAGGGAAGGAAGCCACCAAACTTGCAGGGTGTAACAAAACAAGAAGTTGGAGAACTGCTCCTTTGATGAAGCGGTGGTATTTTGATGAGTGAGGGTATTCGTGATGTCAAATTTTAATGATCTGTGAGAACACTCTTCAATTACTAGATACAAAAAACTGGAGAAAGAGTCTCATTAAGTGTCTGAAATTGTTTGCTGTATTAAATATATACTATGGTGTGAAAATACATAACAAAACTGACCTGTAGGTATGATGTCAAACTTGCATCTTAAGTGAAAAAAACAAGAAGCATTCCCGTGTTGGAAAACAGAAGAGCTTGTGTGTTGAATACCTCAGGTCTGCAGATGATGAATAGGTTAAAAGTGAGTCTTGGGGTTAATGCCTTCTTCACAGGCAGACCAGGTGAACTAAGCTTCTTTGCTGGCTAAAGAACTTATTAACAGCTTTTAATCACTTGGTCTCTGAGGTTCAGTTTCCCACCTGAGAGGCAAAAGGATGAGACCTTTGCTACTTCATAATACTGAGAGCTGATACAGGTCTTGCTGTATCACCAGCCCCTTCTAGGTTTCTCCCTAGTCCAGAGCATTCTTGTCAACAGAGTTGTTGGTAAATCTTGCCTTTTAATACATCTGGAAATTAAGGTGTCTCACAAATGCAAGTACAAAGTGTAACTGACATAATCGGGCTCTGTGGTGTAGGTGTGCACAAATCTTCTTCTGATGCTGAGTGGTTCAGTGATTGCTTTGCATAGTCTTACTTCAAAATTTAAGTCCATAATCATAATAAAATGGAGAAGTAGCCAGTAGCTAGTCTGCCAAAGATTCACAGCTTTAATATATTTTCAGCTGAACTAATACATAAACGGCAGGAAATTTGGACAATCACAGGAAAAGTAGCAGAAGCTCTAAACTGTCAAGCAGTCTTCTCTTGTGATCGGTCACATCAGTTATGCTTTGGGACAAGATCTGTGATGTTTTTAAAGAAGCCCGTGTAGTCACTGTTTTGAGTCAGGTAACTTGTGTTGCATTGTTACAGATCTAGAAAAATCCCTAGTTGAGAGTGAAGCCAAGGAACCGTTTGGGTAGCTGAAGGAATGTTGAGAGAAACTTTAAGGTGTTATAAATATTAAATGGTAGGAGATTATTATGCTGCTAAGGAACTCTTCACTTTTACAGATGATTTTCGATCCCACTATGAGCAAGAAGAAGAAGAAAAAGAAGAAGCCCTTTATGTTGGATGAGGAAGGAGGGGATACACAAGCGGAAGAGACTCAGCAATCGGAAACAAAAGAAGTTGAACCAGAGCCAACAGAAGACAAAGATGTTGAAGCAGATGAAGAAGACAGCAGGAAGAAAGGTAAAGTGAATCGACGTAGATAAGCTCTCAAAGGTAGTCTTTGTGTACTTTGAGACTACAAGCCCCATTTCAAGAATTTGGCATTGCAGGGTGCAATGCTGGGGCCCGGGTTAGTTTAGAGGCTTGCTGCATGTTTGGAGGGTATATTTCCCTCCTGCTTGAAATCACGTTTACAGACATCCAGCAAGCTACCAATGGTTTATGTAAATGGCACTGTCCTGACTCAGAGTCTTTTGTGTGAGACAATGAAAAGAGAATCCCTAAAATAGTGAGCATGAAGTTCTGTGTCTTCCACATGCAGTTGTTGCAATAATTCCACAATTACGACTGTTGTTCATTTGACCAATTAAGCAATAGTGTGGTAACAGAAATACAGTTAAAAGGGTTTCCAGTTTTTGGACAACTGTGAATGTGATATCTAGAGTGTTCATTGGGATCTTTTGGGAAATAAGCTTGCGATATAACCTTGCTTTTTAAATTGGGGCCAATGTCATTTCAAGATGACCCGATTCAGGGAATGCTGTTAACTTAAATCCAGTTTGTTGATAAAATTGGCTCCTGCAGTGGACCAAAGAAACTATACCTTCCCACTACAGTTTTCCTGTTTTTTAAGCATCTCTACTATAATGACAAAAGTGTTTCTCTTGTACAGCAGAAAGAAAGATTAAGGGCTTCAAAAATAAAAAAATGCAGTTAGAAGATGCAGAAACTGTAAAATAGTACTGAGGTATTTGGGGGTAGAGGGTAATGACCTCTTTAAAACCTGAAGGATATCTGTAGGGGCTACAAATCACTGCTTATGTCTTACTGTGATGTTTTGTAGATTTGGATGTAAATTAAAAACCTTAATGTCTAAGCTGTTTCTACAGTTATACTTCTTTTGACAATTCTTTTGGTTTTTAGATGCAACAGATGACCTGGATGATCTAAACTTCTTCAATCAAAAGAAAAAGAAGAAAAAAACAAAAAAGATATTTGATATAGATGAAGCAGAAGAGGGTGTAAAGGTTTGTTTACATAACTAGACATCCTGTCTATGGCTGAAAACTTTCTTGCTTACATGTTCTGGGGACTGGCAGTGCAGGAGTTGTTTTGAGTCTGTCATTGTGTCTTAGTGCAGTTAATAATGAAACTTAGGTTTCACTGTGTCTTTCATATATAGTAGGTTGTGTTGAACATGTTGCTCCTGTGGGGCTTTTTGCCCAGAAGTGAAAAAATCTAACTGATCTGCACAATGAGCAAGTAATTCTGCAATCTGTTGTGAGGGTTGACTTAGCATCAAGGTTAATTGTCTTTTGGGGTAAGAGAAGTAAATGGCTGTCAGAAGCCACGCACAGAATAGTCCTCTAGAGGCCAGCCCTTCAAATAAAGGGTATATATCTGCTAAGAAATGTGTTTCTACTCTGGTGTTTTCTTTAGAAATGATTGGCTACTGTTCTGTGTTCCAGAAGGTGTACGAGATATTTTTACTCTTCTCAAGTTTTATTCCGAGTCGTGTTTTTGTATCGCGTGTCGGTGTAACTGGCAAGCCCAGAGAGCAAGAGGACAGAGAACTGTTATGTTACGTGTAAACCTCCTTAGATTCTGCCTTTTGGGAAAGAAAATGTCCTTCTGATCTGTCCCAGACAGGCAAAATGCTTGCTCTGTGTTCTCTACATGTGCAGATTTGTGATAACAAACAGGACTAGCTGCAGGTAGCACAGCTTTGCCTTACCTTATTGTTTGGTGTGTAGGGTGTTTTGTTCCCTTACGCCCTAAAATGGCTGATGCTTTTAGGCAAGTATACTGTGACCTTGTGCTTGCCCAGGCAGAAGTTAGACCACAAGATAAAAATCTAGCCCTGCTTCATGGTAGCAGTGCAGTGCTCTCTTCAACGTCCTTTAGTTCTGTTCTTATCTGTTATGTTTCAGGATTGTGGTGGATATTACTAGTATTCATCTGGTATAGTGTGCTAGTAGTGTTATTTCTAATGCTGTGCAATGGAGATTTGTGTTTGATACTGTAAACTATAGTCTGATTATTTCTCTGCAGGACTTGAAAATTGAAGGAGATGTGCCAGAGGCAGTAGAACCTGAAGATGACCTTGATATCATGCTGGGCAATAAAAAGAAGAAAAAGAAGAATGTCAAGTTTCCAGATGAAGATGAGATAATGGAGAAGGATGAAGGTGAAAGCATAACCTAGTTCAGTGAGATGTTGAAAGTGAAATGTAGTCCATGTTGTAGGTTAAGTTCTATTCGAGTGCCTTTTTCTTTCAAAATTTAATTTGTTACCTTTACCACTATATTATTTATCAGAAAAATGTTCTGTAAAAGCACTGTGTAAATTTGCTGTAAGTGCTGGTGTTCCTTGTAGGCAGACAGAGGAGAGTTGTGTCCACACATTAGTGCAGTCTTCTTTGATGTACCTTTTAGAAATGGTGTAAGCATGAGGTTAAAGAATATTTCTTTTCTTAATGAATCCCAAACAACTTTCTTCACAGCTTTTGAGGATGAAGATAGCAAAAAAGATGACGGAATATCTTTTAGCCTTCAGTCGGGACCTGCATGGGCAGGCTCAGAAAGGGACTACACATATGATGAGGTAATGTTCAAAAGACTTAAAAAATATTTTCCGTGTTAATGTGCATCAGTAGAGCAGGGCCTTATGCTCATATGTCCTATTTCTAACTTAAAATTGAAGGACTTGTAGTCAGAAGCTCATGAACAGAAAAATAACGAAGCACATCTTCTGTCACAGTTAATTTTCATATAGGGCAGTATTAGTGATAGTTAAAACACCTCTGCAAACAGGCTGAGGTACTTGCAGATTATGAAGTCTATCCTTGGGGAAACAGCATTTATATTTTGCATTTATCAGAACACTTTCTTAAGTGTGTGTTCAAAAGCGTATGGGGAAATGCCAGTGGGCAAAGACAGTCTAATACTGTGAACACTGTTCCAAGTTTTTTTAGAAGTGATGTACTTCATTTGAGAAATGCAAGATATTCATGTTGATGTGAGTCCCTTTTTTTTTTTTTGCAGTTGCTCAATAGAGTATTTAACATCATGCGAGAAAAAAACCCAGATATGGTAGCTGGAGAAAAACGAAAATTTGTCATGAAGCCTCCGCAGGTTGTAAGAGTAGGGACCAAGAAAACATCTTTTGTCAACTTTACAGATATCTGCAAATTGTAAGTTTCCTCTTTAGATTTCCCAGGAATAGCAGCTGAACGCACTTTTCTCTGCTGTTGGCTGTTGCGTAGAGCTCATGTTTTCTGGCAAAAGGCTATGGCAAACCGGAAGTAAACCGAAAACTATTTCAGTCATACTGCTTGTTTCCTCTACATTTCTCTGTGAGAAGATATTTATGAAGATGGTTTATTGAGATAATTTCTTATTTTATTCTTAAATGATGAAAATGGTAGGCTTGCTACATGGGCCTCATGGACTGAAACTAAACCTATTGCTTTTGTGAGTTCACAGACTTCTAACAAGTCTGTAGTTGGGTCACCAGTGATATTTATTAGCAAGTCTTGGGCAGCTGGGTGGGTAAAGTTCTTTCTAATTTGAGCTGACTACAAATACTATTCTCTTCGTAAATGGTATGGAGTTCAGTAATTTTTTCCACTGTTTTCTGCAGTGCTTTCTACGTCTTAATTATTTCTTGTGAAGGCAGTTCTATTCTTTGTGGGCGCTTCTGGGAATGCATATCTGATTTGTTTCAGAAGTGTGCCGGAAAACAATCCTGATGAAATCATACTGAGGATCACTAAAGTGAATTTCTAATGGTAGCTAAGTAACACTTTTTTTCAGGGAATGGCAGGGGAATGGAGGAATAAGAATGGAAAATCTCAAATAGAAAACTTATTTTCAATAGTTACTCTAATTGTGAGTTTGGTTTGCGGGGGGGGTGCTGTTTTGTGTTTTTTGGTTTTTTTTTCGTTTGTGGACTGTTCAGCTTTGTTGTGTCCTCAGTCATTGTCTGCCTGTGCTCTTTCGTGCAGACCCTCTGGCACTGCTCTCTTTTAAACTTAGTAATTTTTAAGATTGTTTTAGCCTGCCAGTCCTGTATGAATATCAAATTTCTCTGAAGGGGTGAGGTTAAACATATCCTTATTTTATTTTTAGATTACATCGTCAGCCAAAACATCTTCTGGCATTTTTGTTGGCAGAATTGGGTACAAGGTAAGGCTACTGGGCTATGTATGTGCTTATGCATGTAGGAAGCAATGGCAACATAGTTGACGTTGTCTGATCAAAAGTAAAATTCTTGGGTTTAGGTCTGTATATACGTGCTTGAACATCAGGCTTTTCTTCCCTGCACGGAGATGCTGTGCTGGGTGATTAAAGAGATGCCTCTTCACTAAGAGCTACAGAGGCAAACTATAAGTCCCAGGGAGCAGTCTGGATAAGAGTTTGGATTCCGGATTTGGGACCTTTCTCAAAGATGCTCTGACAGCAGAGCTGTTTGTCACGGTCAGTGAGGATGTCTCTGTGGCTCGTATCAACTTAAAGCAGACGATGGATAGCTGGGGAAGAGAGAATGCCTGACTGCCTAATGGCAAGTCGTAATTCCCCAACATTAGACATTTAAGATACAGCTGGACAAGGTGCTGGGCCATCTTGTCTAGACCATGCTTTCGCCAAGAAAATTTGGACCAGATGATCCTTGAGGTCCCTTCCAACCTGATAGTCTATGATTTTGTGGAGTCTTGTGGGCCTGTAGCTGGTTATTCTGTCTAATGCTGCAGTTAAATCCACCTGTCTTAGCATAAAACCAGTGTTGATTTTATACATCTCTTATTGAAGATCTTGTGCTGTGGTGGTGTACTTTCCGGTTGTCTATTCATTTCTCTGTTGTAGACTGCAATGTTGTTATATGTAGAGAACCAAGGAGTCTTAATTGCAATGTGTGTATAACAAATGCCTGTTTGCTTGGGCTTTGGAGTCTTTTCAGCTCTGAACGACTTAAAATTGTAGAAATGAAAATATGAAAAAAAAAATTCAACTTGCTACATCAGAATGGCTAGTAAAGGATCTGATTAGTCGTATTACACCTTACTAGGGAGTTGTCTTGGTCACTTCTGTGAGATAAGCAGGTGTTAATTCTCAATTCTGTGAAGCGCCTCTGATTGGGTAGCCTAACTATGAGGTTGATCTCTGCTGGAGTTTGCTTTCATTGCAGCGAGGGTTGTGCTTGGGCAAAACTTCCTGTGGGTTTTCAGGTGCCTTCAGAATTTTGCATTTTTTTTCTGCAAAGTAATTCTGGCTTATTCTTATCTTGAAGAATACATCATTATTTTGCTTCATGTTCCTAACTTGTTTTAATGCTTGATGTCTTCTGCAAATCAAATAATTAATTATATATATTTTTTTAAACTAGTGGCTCAATAGATGGTAACAACCAACTTGTAATCAAAGGAAGATTCCAGCAAAAACAGATAGAAAATGTCTTGAGAAGATATATCAGTAAGTATTACTCCATTTTCCACTACAGATTACTCTCAGACCCCTTTTGATGACCGGTGGCTGATGTGTGGCCCGTGTGTGTGTGTGCTGTGGAGATTCTGTGCTAAGAAGCTACAACTTTGCTGCAGTTCTATAATGGAATAGTGCAAGTACAGGTGCTTCTACCATGGTTATAATAAGAGCACAGGTCGTACTCTGTCCTGGCACTAAAATGTACCAAGGAAAACAGTAAGAACATTTGAGTATTGCTTGTTTTCATCTGACTTTCATTTCTTGGCTTTGACGAGGACTATGGAAAGTAACATTAACTGTTAATTTTAAACTGTTGTATGCGTTAATTAACAAATACAGTGTGTGTGCTGCTGGTCAAAGGACTCGCAGATTATATGTAACAAAAAATACTGCTTTAATGTTGTGCCCATACAAGAGTTGCTGACATCTGGGAATGCTGTTTCAGCAGAGGAAGTTACGGAACGCCAGTGGGAAGTCTTAACTAGTTGTTACTATTTTTAAAACACCGGTGTCAGTGCATGATGTACCATATGAAACCTAGTCCTTATTAACCTGGGAACTAGGGGGAATTTTTAGGTTGCTTCAACCTCTGTGGTTTTCATAGTAAGCCACATCTAAGTTGGTAGGTGCATTTGAACAGCCTTTCAAGACAACTCTTAAACAGAAGGCTGAAGAAGTGGTGACTTGTCCACTGATAATGCATTATCTTTTAACTGCAACTTAATTCCTTTTCTGCAGAGGAGTATGTCACCTGTCATACGTGTCGGTCACCAGACACAATCCTACAGAAGGACACCAGATTATATTTCTTGCAGTGTGAGACCTGCCACTCCCGCTGCTCCGTCGCCAGCATCAAAACTGGTTTCCAGGCTGTCACAGGCAAGAGAGCACAGCTCCGTGCCAAAGCTAACTAGTTTGCTAATCAACACTGGATTTTGCAAAGTGTTCTGGGGAGATATGACTGGACAGGTTTACAATCGGAATGGATTTACCATTGTATTAAAACAAGATTGTAAAAACTACAAGAAATTTGGCTTTTGATTGATTGGTCTGTGAAATCCTTGCAAGATGCAGATCCTCAAGCTGTTCACATACATTTGCTCATTGAATATATTTTACCAACTGTAAGGAACGTGATGGGAAAGGAGGTGCTTTTTAATCCGTTCAGACTTCTGTAAAACACAAGATAAATTAAAGATACTATAACAGTGAGTGTCTTCGATTTGGATTTTTCCTTCAGTTTCCTCTTTAAATAGAGTTCATGGGAATGGTTGGCCTGTTGTTCTGCAGATCATGTCACTGAACTATGTCCAAGACCCAGAATAAGATTTAAGATAAAGGTTATTTTGCTTTTACATAACAAGCTTATTTTTAGTTAGGCTATCATTAAACAGAGAAATCGGTCCCAAAAAGTCACAGGGATGATATACCAACGTGAGAACCGCTCGTGCTTTTATAGCCACATTTGTATGGGAATGCATTTTGCACAGAAAGTGACATCAGGACATGTTGATACTGCTAAATTAGGCAGAATGTAGCTCTGAGATAGTTCAGACACCATATTGATGCTGAATCTTAACATAGAATTGATAAACTGTACTGTAAGCTTTCATAGTGTCAGAATACTAAATTTTGCAATTTCTAATAGAGAAATGTTTATATTTCTTAAGTCCTGCACTCTTCACCACTTTAAAAAGAATCTAACTAAATGCAGAAAAAAAAAATAAGATACAGGTAACATCATTATATGATGGCTGCAACACACTGTCTTATGTAAATTTTGAATTTACAGAAGATACTGCCAAGTAGATTGAGTTTCAAATTAACACATTATGCTTCTTGATCATAACGTGCACTTCTCTCTGCTAGCAGTCAGCGTCAGTAATCTCCAGGGGACATGCGTAGTGCTGTCCTGACTAGTTTTTCTAGCGCTGTAGAAATTTTGTTACAGCTGCCAAGTACAAAGATGCAAACGGGGAGTGAAGTCCCTCTTGAGTACTGTAAGGGGGGACAATTTTCATTTAATTGCCAAAAATGGCACAGGGTCAGGATAAGGTGTAGTAGCCCAGGAGCCCGGGCGCCCATCCCCGCAGGTAAGCGGAGTAGCCTCCTCCCCAGAGAAAACGGTGGTCGTTCTGAATGCAATTCATCAAATATCAGAAACTGAAGGGTTTCTATGAACTTTTAATCTTTGTATGTATGTTAATACAGAACATGATCTTGCTGGGAAGTCACTTACTTGCTATTTGAAAACTTGACAGCACTGTAAGGCAAAAATCAAGGTTTTATGGTTGGTTTCTTAAAAGCATTTTGAATTTCAAGTGAGCTATAACAAATGTTGGATGTATCTTGAAGTGAATAAAGCCAGGATCAGTGCCTCTTGTAACATTATTGTTGTATTCTTGGTTTTTTCTCTAGCAAATAGCCATTCTCCTGTTGGAAGTAAAACTTTCTGGAGAAGTGCTAGTTGCCTTTTTGTTTCGGTGACTTGCTGTTGGGACATACTGAAAGAGCTGAAGAACAATGGTACTTTCTCTTTTTAAATGCTTACTTTTTCCTGGGTTAAATACCTTTAACATACTTTAAAAAAAATACAGTATGGCCTAGAGCTGGTGCTGTATTTTAGGGCATTAAATCCAAAGTTTGACTTCAGTATGTTCGGATCAAAAAGATCAAGTTAATAAATAAGTAATTGTTCAAACCCGTCATGTGTGAGCTCTCCCGGCTCACAGGAGAGCTTTATAGGTGTATTTAATAGATGAATTTTGAGCGTGTGCCTGAAATCCTGAAGGCATTGGTTTTGATGACTAATATTTGAGTGAAACATCTTGAGCTGTAGACTCCAGTTTACCTGCAGAATAACCTCACTGACGCATGAAGTGTCTCTTGTTTCTGAGAGCAGGTACTAGTTGATTTTAATTCTTTTTGAAAAACAAACACTTTCTTCCAGCGTACATTCAAAAAGGAGTGTAGTCTACCACAAGCGTTGTGTGAACGTAAATACGGCTTTCTGCTTGTAAGGCTGATGTAAGTTTGAAGTGCAGTCGTGTTCAGAGGCAAAAAAGTAGAGTTTTGTACTTAAGCTGAATGCGAGCAGTCTGCGAGAGGATGGAGTTGTTAGCAGAATAAGGTGGTAGCTTTGTTTGCCTTGGGTCTGCGTGCAGACGTGTGTTTGGAGGCAGACAGAATGGTGTTGCTGCCTGCTTTTTTGTCTGGGAGCTGAAAATTTCCTGTATGGTGCTGATGGAGATGTGGGAGCCGGATTTTTTTGAGGTGCTGAAAGGCTGCAGAGCAGAAGGGAGTCCCCGTTTGAAGGGGCTGGGGAGGAGCCTGGGAGGTGACGGAGAGCACAGCGATGCGGCTGGGTCGCTCCTCTCCACAGAGTTCTCTTACATCTTCTCTGAGTGATCTGAGCTGTTGCAGGTTCTGTTCCCTTCCAGCAGTAAAGATGCAACACAGCTTTTAGCCCAGAACAGGCAAAAGAAAATCTTTTAAGACTTGTGGCTGGAGGTGGCAGGAGAACTGCACAGAAGTCGTGTTGCCATCAGTCAGCCTGAAGTGTACTGATATCCTCGTGAGGAGAATAATCTCTTTATAACTCACTTTTGCCAGGTAAATGCTTTTATCTCCATTGTGTAGTCAGGGGGTTGGAACTCAAAAGGGTTAGGTGACCTTGCTCAGGTCACCAAAGTAACCAGTCAAATGAGAACGATCCGGTTCCCTGGTTCAGTATAGCGGCAGTGGGATCAGCTGCCTTCGAGGTGGTGTGGTTCCGTTCTGCTGGAAGAACTGTTGGGGTCTTTTTAATCTGGAGAAAAGAAGACTGAAGGGGGATCTTACCAGTGCTTATCAATACTCAAAGGGAGGGTGCCAGGGGGATGGGAACAGTCTCTTTCCAGTGGTGCCCAGTGACAGGACAAGAGGGAACGGGCACAAACTTGACCATAGGAAGTTCCATCTGAACCTGAGGAGGGCCTTCTCTCCTGTGCGGGTGGCAGAGCACTGGCACAGGCTGCCCAGAGAGGTGGGGGAGTCTCCCCCTCTGGAGCCATTCCAAACCCGCCTGGACGCCGTCCTGTGCCACTGCTGGAGGTGCCCCTGCTCTGGCAGGGGGTGGCACTGGGGGAGCTCCAGAGGGCCCTTCCGACCCCCACCACTCTGGGATTCTGTTATGAAAACAAGCAAAATCAAACTCTTGTCATGGAAGCGTCTGGCCAGAGCAAGGATTTAATCAAAGCAGTAGTATTTTTATAATGGTGTAAAGAAGAAGCATTTATAAAAAAGTTTCCATTGAGAGCGGGGGATTTCTGTTAGGACTGTGCATGGGTCACCGTGCACTGGGTCCTCCAGTCGTACACCACACCCTGAAATCACTGGGTTGTGTCAGCTGTGGGCCCACTTGACAGGGAAACCTGGTCACCAAAGGTTGTAAGGCAGGAGAAGAACAAGCAGACCTTCAAGCTGCCACCACTGCTGCTGCAAACAGGACAGGGTTTGTCACGAGTTGCATGGGGTGTTCTGTAATCAGGCGAGAGTGCGTATGATGGTATCTGGTGGAGGAGGTACGGAAATAGAAACAGCAGGAAAGCTTGGGAAGTCAAGAGAATGTGAAGTTGAGTGTGATGCTGATGGCTCAGATTCATTAGAACTTACCTGTTAATCTCTTCAATGACATTTCTCCAGCTGTCTGTTCTGCCCCTCTGCTCAGGTTTTTTCCTAGAGGTTTATTCCAGATTACCCGAGTATCCAAGCAAGGGAGAGGCCACGCTTTGAGAAAGCATTGAAGGCGGATGTTTAACAGAAAAACAGCAGCTGCTCAAGAATTACCAGTTCATTTTCAGCCTGTATGGACAACAAAGTGCAAAGCCACACCAGCTTCCAAACTGAACTGCTTGCTTTTCTATTTTTAAATTGGGTTTGCCAGAGTGAAGGTTAGTCCCGTGTTGCCCGAGTGGCAGAATATAATATTCTGTAGCTTTCCATGGAGAAGCGGCTGTCCTCCCGGCGTGTGTGTTTGCACCCGGGCTGCTCCAGTGCAAGCTCTTCCCCGGGCAGCCTGTTCCCGGCAGAGGCAGGACATCGGGCTGGATGGACCGTGCTGCAGCTCTGGCTGGTAAGTCTGGGTTCACTTATCCTGCTTCTGAGCTCTCCTGCTAACTCTTGTGTTTTTCCAGCCTCTACGTTCACTCTTCCTGAGAAACACAAAGGACTTAAATGATAGGAAAACGGGCAGTTTGGTGTCCTTGGAGAGAATGGCCAGAAACGTCCCCGTTAGAGATCGTGGTCAGGTAGCAGGACAAGCCTGTCCTGATGACAGCCTCTCGTGGGCTTTTCCAGCAGCGCAAAGGGCCTACAGCTGAAGTCTGCAGATGTTTGGGTGCCCACGACGTTCACGGGGATCGCCCAGGGTTGGGTTGGACCTATATGGCTCTGCCTCGCCGTCTGCTCTCTGCATTTTGGCATTAGCCGAAGTCATGGCTTGATGTAGTCCCAGGTGTCTGTTAACCTTGGGAAAACTCCTCTAACGCCTCTAATTTGGGCTAATAGCTAAACGGATTTTGGATAAACAGTAAAATCCTGTGGCAGAGAAGGGAGCGCAAATCCATCTCTCCTTTCTCCCAGTACGCCTCAGTGCAGAGAGCTGACGGAGGAGAAAGGTCGCTCTGATCCTGATCAGCTGCTTAAATGATCTCGTGACAGGAGGAGGAAAAAGGCTTTTGAAGGAAGATATTACTTGGAAATTGTGGAATCCTAAAGAGAAACAAGTTTGAGGGCTCTTGCTGATCTTTAACATGCACTATCTTATCTGTAAAAGCCTTTGGCTTGAAGGGACCTCACCCAGCTCCAGTCCCTCAGCTGAGAAATGCAGTTGTTTCAGCTCTTCTATAGTCAGTAATGAAGATGGGGAAGTGCCTCCAGAGGCGATTCAGCCACTCTCGTGTTTTTTTTATTTTTTAGTAAGANTGCCTCCAGAGGCGATTCAGCCACTCTCGTATTTTTTAGTAAGGTCCCAGAGAGACTGTGCTTTTGCTGTAGGTGCTGCACCATAGACAAATATAGATGAGATACATACATATTCACATAGGTGTCATATATATACACACACTATACATTCTTATATATTCTGTATTTAGGAATCTGGCCGAACCTGTGCTGTTGGTCTCTGTCACAAGCCCAAGGGGGCAACCGCACTTCTTTATACACAAGTAGAAATCGCAGCAGTCCCTGCGAGCACGTCGCTGCCCGACAGACGGCAGGAATTGGCTTTTCCTTGCAGGAAGAAAAATACCTTCTCGCTTCCCTTCTGCTGGGGGCTGTAACGCCGGGCTCAGTCCTTGCTGTGTGAGCTCCCGGTTCATCCTTCTTCCTGTTTGCACACTGCAAACGACGGCGTATTTCTGAAATAAAGCAGTCGTTACTTTACATCTGTGTTATTAATCATTTTTCTGTGGCATACGCGGCAGAAACATGTGGATATCTCCTCTTCAGCCCCTTCCATCGTCAGAGCGGGTCGCTGGGCTCAGGGAGACTTTGGGTTTTCTAACACAGAAGCAGTTTCCTTAACTCTACATTCTGTATTAAAGCAAATTAGGTTTAAAATCTTTGTTTCTTCCCCTACCCTCGCTTGCTGCTTTGGGTAATTACCCCGTAGGTTTCGTGTGTTTCTTTCTTACACGCGGAAACGTTTCACTTGGAGCGGAGCAGGACCGGGGGACTTCGATGGCAAACCGCGTGTCCGGGTGTGAGGACACCGTGTTTGTGCCCAACTTGTCGCCAGTGTTGGGTCACACAGCTGGAACCTGGTGCTTCTAGTGTGGTCTTGCAGTCCTCTTCTGATAATACCTATTTTCATTAAAAAAGGAAAATAAAAAGGAGGTTTATTGCCTTCGTCACAGGAAGGTGTGTGTGATTCGCTTTGAAAACAAGGCACAAAAGGCAAGTAAAAAAAAAAATATTTTCGGTTCTTTTTAGTTTTGCGGACTGAAATGTCTTTCTGTGCTCGTGATCCTCAGAGCCTTATGCTATGCTTTTGTTCAGCACCAAAATAGCCTTTTTTTCCCCCACCGTGAACGTGACAAAATAAGTTCTGGGAAACATGAGCTCATCTGAAATGAAGCTTAAAATGTTTTCCTTCCCTGCGTTGTCTCCACGCTTTCTGACACCCTCAGACAATGGGTTGCTTTCCTACGAGTCCCGGCCAGCAGGGAGGATTGCTGTTCTTTCTTTTGCTCTTCTGAAGGAGCTGCGCAAAGACCTCTCGGGTTCTTTTGAAGTGGCTATTTAGGTTTGAGGCTGTGGTTGCTCTTGAGATTTCCCTGTTAGCGAGAGGCTGCTCGGAGTTGGCCATGTGGTCGCAAATTTTTTTTCTGTACGTGACAGTTTGTTTTTAATTCCAGACCTACTCCACTTTCTCAAATTCATTTAAGCTGTGTGCTGAAGCACATTGTTTCCCCTCTGCACTTTGTTCTGGCTGAGGGAGGTGGCCGTTAGGTCCTGCCCCCGACCAAGAACATACTCGGGTTTGGAGAATGAGGAGCGTGCTGGAGCCCCATCCACACCTCGTGGAGATGCTGCGGGCAGAGAGGTGTCCTCTGAGCTGGCCAAAATGAGGGGACAGGACGTTTTGACGTGTGGATGTGATGGGGGACCATCTGAGCAGTATGGATGGGGCCAAGCTGGAGCACGGGGTGATGATCAGGAGCGGACGTCCCAGCTGTGCTGTCCTCCTCTCCCCGAACGGCTCAGGATCACCCGGCAGAAGGAAACTCCAAGCAAACACGGGGGGTGTTCGCACCGTTGTGGCTCTGAGCACCCCCCCGGCCTGGGCTGCCCTCCCCTCCGCAGCCCGAGCACCCCCAGGGCTGACATCTCGCAACTCCCCGCTGCCACCGCCGCCAGTCCCGCTCCTGCCGCTTTACCAGAGACGGAGCTGCGGTCGTCCCCGTGAGCAGAGAGCGGTTTTGCTGTGAAGGTTGAAGGGTTCTTGAAGACAGAAAGGAAATACGTAGGTAATGGGGAAAAAATAAGATTGAAGTTAATGCACAGAAATACCGAAAGGTGAGGATTGGGCAAACGTGCAAATGCCATAGAGAAAAAAAAACAACTGAGAAATGCAATGGGAAAAGTATCGATTTGGGTGTGCGGAGGCACTGGTTCTGCGTTAGTGTTCCTGCTGTCCTGAAATACTGTTGTTTGAGAGCTCTGCTGTTAAAAAGGTGGTTGCGTATATCAGATGGGGTGGACAACAGGATGCCCACGAGCCAGCAATGTGCCCTGGTGGCCAAAAAGGCCAATGGCATCCTGGGGAGCATCAAGAAGAGTGTGGCCAGCAGGTGGAGGGAGGTCATCCTCCCCCTCTGCTCTGCCCTGGGGAGGCCACATCTGGAGTATTGTGTCCCGTTCTGGGCTCCCCGGGTCAAGAAGGACAGGGAACTGCTGGAGAGGGTCCAGGCTACAAAGATGATGAGAGGACTGGAGCATCTCTCTGAGGAGGAAAGGCTGAGGGACTTGGGGCTTTTCAGTCTGGAGAAGAGAAGACTGAGGGGGGATCTTATTAACGCTTACAAATCCTTAAAGGGAGGGTGCCGGGGGGATGGGTGCAGTCTTTTTTTCAGTGGTACCCAGTGACAGGACAAGAGGGAACGGGCACAAACTTGACCATAGGAAGTTCCATCTGAACCTGAGGAGGGCCTTCTCTCCTGTGCGGGTGGCAGAGCACTGGCACAGGCTGCCCAGAGAGGTGGGGGAGTCTCCCCCTCTGGAGCCATTCCAAACCCGCCTGGACGCCGTCCTGTGCCACTGCTGGAGGTGCCCCTGCTCTGGCAGGGGGTGGCACTGGGGGAGCTCCAGAGGGCCCTTCCAACCCCCACCACTCTGGGGTTCTGTGATTCTGGGATTCTGTGATTCTGTGATTCGGATTGCAGTGCCCAGTGCACCCCGCTTTGCCTGGCACGTGTTTTCCAGAAGAGTACAATATTCACGGTGGGTCTTGTATATCCGCCGCCACGTGGGTTGAAATGGTGCTTGAAAAGAGTCGAGGAGCCAGAGGAAGGGCAGAGGGGAGCGCTGTGAGGAGCAGAGCTGGTGGGGAGTAGGCAGAGGTAGGAACTAGCGCAGCGACATCCCGTGCTCTGCCAAGCCATTGCTATGGCCAGTCCTCATCTTCTCAAGAACAAAAGGGATTAGACTATATACGCTCTTGTTTTTTTCCACTGGTGTTGGCTGTTATGTTTAATATTGTCATGTATGAATTAGTCTCTGAGCGGGGTTTTTCCATCTCGAAGTTGGGTTGCTCTTTGCATATCCTCTCCGCCGTCATGTTCTTACAGTTTCTTTACTGGCTCAAGTCCAGCAGCCTCCGCGAGTCGGTCCCCGCTGTGCGTTCAGCAGTTTTCCAAGGCGGATGTTCTCCATCCACGACGAGTGGTGGTGGAGAGCGAAGGTGCTAAGTCGGGTATCTAACTGCAAAGCCCATCCTATCGGGGTAGTTCCTGCCTGCGGTTTGGGAGGACACAGGACTCTCCCGCCCATCTGGCCTTGGTGGCTGGAAAGGCAGAGAGCCGCGCTGCTCCTTTGCCAATGCAATTGTTTCCTTCTTTGGTAAGAAAAGAGTGGAGATCTGTCTTGGGTTGGAAAATGATCCCACAACAAAAACGATAATGTGGGAAATGGTCTCTGCTACGGCATTGCAGAAAGACAGTATCATACCGACTATTTTCAACATATATACTTATAATTAATGGAAAAAGCTGTCTTTTTCCAGAGAAACAGATGAAATGATGGCAATAAACCCAGGATGTTTTGTTCCTTACGGTGAAGTGGTACGAGAGACAGAAATGGTCTTAAAACCGCGACAGATGAAACGAACCTCCTGCAAGTGAGCGCTATGGTTTTTGCCCTGGCAGGCTGCTTCCGTGCTGTTTCCAGCCAGTTCCAGTACCTCGCTCCTGGATTTGGTGCGAGTGTTGTATGCTCTGCTGCTGGGGAAACGCTTTTCCTGCTGGGGGAATAATTCAGATCCATTAAGGCATGAGTTAAAAGCGGTGAGGAGCAGTTGCAGAAGCAGCGATGGATTTCTTTTTTGCGTGTGTCTATTTTAGATGAGCGCAGCGAGGGATTGTGATCTGGGATGATGGAAAGCATACGTGTGCCACGCAGGAACAAAAGGGTCTTGCTTGTGTGCTGCCTGTTGCTACCCCACCACATACCCCTGGTATCTCCTCTGGCTTCCCCCTGCCCAGCGCTGCGGCCGCCTGAGATAACCGACCCAGTGAGGATGGGCGGGCGGGCGGTGTTCCGCCCCAGTGGAAAATCGCTCCTCAAATGCATCACTAAGGTTTTCTGCAGATGGGAACAATTCCCAATGGACCATCGGTTTTTTGAATCATTGAGGACCAGATTTCTCAAATGCTTTTTGTAGCACAGCTCCAAGTGTCAACATCCACAGCTGCGAGATGTTTTTTCAAAAGAACTCAACACCCAGTGCAGTGAGAGGTTTTGAAAGCTGGACCTGGAGTGAATTAGAGAAGCCAAACACATCTTTTTGTCCTTATTTCTGCTATTAAGGTTCTGAAACATTTGATTTTTAATGTTGGTTTTGCGGTGTCAGCATTGTTCATCTCGGCCACGTTTTGGGCTGCTTTCCCACCAGTGCCTCAGTCCCGGTGAAGGCAGCGCCGCTCCGGTCCCCGTGCTCCTGCCCGCGGCGTCGTGCTGACCAGGGCTGAGCTCCACAACCTGGGCAACGCTCCCGCTGTTGCAAAGGTGGAAGAGAAATTTTTATGATGGCCTTATCGGGAAAACTACGCCACGCGTGTGCAGGTATGTGACAGGTAACGGTGAGGCTGGAGCGAGGGTGCCTCACTCCATCAACTGCTGGTTTTTTTGGGAGAGGAGAATAAGAGCAGGAGAAACACCAGATGAAGGACCAGCTGCTTGCCAGGCTGGTTTGTGATCAATGAGAGCAAATGGCTGCAAGTAAAACCCATAGGAATTATATTTTTGCTTCACCGTAACCCTGGGATACCTTGGGTGTTGCTGTGCTGCTGCTTCCCAGGGTGTCCTGTGTGCCTGAGCTGTGAGAACTGGAAAATTTCATGGGATGCCTGTCTGCTGGGTTACACTTCGGGCTGCAACTGTAGGTGTCCTGGAGGGTTCAGAGGCAACGGGCACAAACTTGAGCATAGGAAGTTCCATCTCAACGTGAGGAGGGCCTTCTCTCCTGTGCGGGTGGCAGAGCCCTGGCACAGGCTGCCCAGAGAGGTGGGGGAGTCTCCCCCTCTGGAGCCATTCCAAACCCGCCTGGACGCCGTCCTGTGCCACTGCTGGAGGTGCCCCTGCTCTGGCAGGGGGTGGCACTGGGGGAGCTCCAGAGGGCCCTTCCCACCCCCACCACTCTGGGATTCTGTGATTCTGTCTGGTGCCTGCATTGTTACTTTTCTTAATGTCTTCCCTTTTTTTTTTCTTTCTTTCTTTTTTTTTTTTTTTTTTTACTGTCCTTTTAGTTTAAATCCACCTTCCCACCTTGCTGTTAGCAGGACTTTGTTTCTCCTTTTATCTCTCTCGTGCCTCTTGAAGTTTAGGCTTTTGAATGCAGATGGGTGTCCCAGGAGGCTGTATTGGCCACGAGTGCTCTGAGTACGTAAGAACGATTGCTGATCCCTCGTTCGTAGCCCATCAGCCAGGGGTACGCGAATCACTGCAGAAGAGCTTTGAGGTACAAAGATAGTTCATTATGGCATGTTTAAGATGATTTTGTTCCCGTTCCTCCCGCTGGCTGCCTGCTCCCTGCCCAGCCCAAGCTCCCGTCACATAAAGCTCTTAATGCCTTTAATGAAATACCATATTAGATGTTGATATGCAAACAAGGTCCTAATTTCTTGTGTTAACAGCGCGTCCGCGTGCTCTCTCCCCCCCCCCGTGACACAGCATGAGCAGCCGTCTCTGGTGGCACTTGGACATCCCCGCTCCTGCCTCTGGGACCGCCGTGCTGCCTCCCTCTGGGGCTGCTGGAGCAGCTGGGTGCACCCGTGGTGGGGGCCGGACCTGCTGCCACGGACGAGTCCCCTGTGCTGCCGGGCTCCTGCGTCACGATGGGGTAGGACGCTGCTTTTGGGCCCTGCAGCAGACTGGTCTTTAGGCAGTTTAAATAAGTATATTTAAGCGTTGCTGCCTTGTAGCACCCGAAGCAGTTTTGTCAAAGGAGATGTGCAGATGAAAGTTCCCGAAGCCTCCCAGGTCTCGGTCGTGGTCCTAACACGGGGTTCCTGCTCCTGCCGGCATCTCTCACCCTTGGCCTTCCCTTTTCCCCCTCTCGCATCGCGTCTGTCCCCATCACGCTTTCTCTGGGTCTCCTTTGCAACTAGTTTGGGTGAATCACTGGGGCCATGAGCCCAGGGAGGGGGTGAAAGCTGGGATCCATAGGAAGCTGTGCTCGAGGAACCCCCTCAAACCTGTCAGAGAAAGTAACCCACCTGCTAGGAAGGAAATCTGGGCAGCGAACTTGAGGGTTTTCTCGCTAAACCAGTACAGCGTGTCCATACTGGCACGTGCCCATCCGCACACCACCATGGTGGGTGCGCGAGCGGCGCCAGTGGCGCAGGGCTTAATGCAGGAACGGCTGCTCAGGCCCCTCCGCCGGATGTGTGCAGAGGATTTCGGATATGACTGAGTCCTCTTGGCATCGGACCATCCCCCTCCCAGGCTTTCCTGGCAGAGGATGGATGGACTCCACCAGGAGCCCTTGGGCTTCTCGACCACGTCTCCAAATGTTTCCACAACTTTCTTGAGCAGAGGAAAAAGATGGAATTAAATCTCCTGCAGATAATGGGAAAACAATGCTGGAGGGATATGACAACTGTCACAGAGGCAGCAACTGGCTTTTACAAATTCTCCAAAGAATGGGTCCCGTTACAGCTGCAATAACTGAAGTATTTCCAAAGCGCTGTGTGGACTTTAACTGTGATGCTCGTTAAAGTTAATATGATTTATTAAAGTCAGTGGGGACTTTTGTTGCATCCCCTGACTGAAACTGAATGCAGGATCACAGGCGTTTTGGCCCAACAGATAGTCTTTCCATGCCCAGAAGCACTTAAAAGGAGGATTTGGGCCTGGAGTAACCCTGCTCTATTGCTCTAACGACTGCCAAGGCCAGCGTACGAAAAAAGCAGAGCACCAAATCTTCCCACACATCTGCTTTTCCCATCCAGAGGAGCACATTTAAGCCCAAAGCGTGTCGGGGACCTCCTACATTTCATGTTTCCTCTGCAGAGGTGCGGGCAAGGCGGTGGGGATTGGGACCTTTGGTTTTGTTGCCAACGAAGACCACGCTGCTGTCGCCACTGAAGGCAGATGGGACGGCGACAAGCGGAGCAGCAAATGTGAGAAGCCAAGTGAGGTCCAGGGCACTTGGTAATGAGATCCTGCTTTTGTGGGTGGTGGGGAAAGGCTTTAACAAAAGCATTTGGTTTTTTTTCAGTTCACAATATGGAAATGGCGTGCATGTGCAGTTGAGTTGCTCAGTTTATCTTGGTCGTTTTTCTTCATAGAATGATAGAATCCCAGAGTGGTGGGGGTTGGAAGGGCCCTCTGGAGCTCCCCCAGTGCCACCCCCTGACAGAGCAGGGGCACCTCCAGCAGTGGCACAGGACGG
>VUYV01000064.1:4216907-4246520 GCA_008711295.1 Anarhynchus alexandrinus | reverse complement strand
CTCTCCAGACTGAAAAGCCCCAAGTCCCTCAGCCTTTCCTCATCAGAAAGATGCTCCAGTCCCTTCATCATCTTTGTAGCCCTTTGCTGGACCCTCTCCAGCAGTTCCCTGTCCTTCTTGAATTGGGGAGCCCCGAACTGGACACGGTGCTCCAGATGTGGCCTCCCCAGGGCAGAGCAGAGGGGGAGGATGACCTCCCTCCACCTGCTGGCCATACTCTTCTTGATGCAAAATGTGCAGATTTTGGATTAACTGTTGCTGGGGAGAATGGACTTGCCCAACCCTTGTCCTCCCACCTCCCAGCAGGGCAGGGATGGTTTACAGGGAGCGACTCTGGGGGGATCTACTGGACAATGGAGAAGGAGGTTGGGTGCATGAAAGGTGGGACCCCCTTTATGTTCATTCAAGAGCTAATGAATCTGACTGATCTTTTTGTGTTATGGATATTCAGAATGCCTTGGGGAGGACCACACGCCTTTCTGCTAAGCAGCACAAGCCCAGTCACGGGGTTCTGCTCTTCTCAGCCGCCTGTTCCCCTGTGACAGCAGAGCGTGGTTTGGGCTGGGGTTGAGGAGGAGGATGGACGGGCTGTGGTTCACTCCCCGTGTTGTCCTCTGAGCACGCAGCACCCCACACCGTATCTCACGCATGTGTTCACGCTTGGAAAAACGGGATGGGGGAGTTGGGGGACGGGAGCTGTCTGTCATCAGGGGCCCACTGAAACAGCACCGGTGGCTTCGTCTGCACTCTGTGGGCGCCTTCAACGCTCCGCAGTCCTTACGCATCTACAACCCATGGGCGTTCACCTGCCTCTTCCCCCAAAGCTCTGCCTTTGCCCCTGCAGTGGGCGTCTGCCTCTGCCCCCCCGTCCCGGGGAACGCAGCGCTCGGAGGGACGCGGTGACACCCCCTCTCCCTCTGCTCCCCTCTCCGCAGACCCGGGGAAGGCAGCGGGGAGCTTCGCAGCCGCTTTATGGCCTTGAGGGATGGAAGGGGGGAGTGGGGTGCGTGCCCTGTCCCCTCTCTGCTGTGTCCTCACCTCTTCACAAGAGGATTTTCTGGAACAGAACTGAGTAAGTGTGACAACCCCAGCGCTCATTTCGCTGAGGTCCTACCTACAGCCGATAGCACAGTTAATTACCATACGGGGGACTGCAGAAGAGCTCCCCAAGTGCCTCACTCTCCCTCCAAAATAATAACAAAATCAAACCAGTTTTTTGCTAGGAGACCTCGGCCGTGCTCTAACGGCCTAAAGCTGATGAGCTGCACCGCGCCGCAATTACCCGTCCCCAGCCAGGGGAGTGCTCTGCCTCCTCCGGGCCACGGTCGCTCTCACACAGCCCGGGTGGTACATGGCTCAACGGACCTAAGGTTGGGCTGACGTTGAGCTTCTTGACAGCCAAACGTTTTGACTTGCTGTTTTTACTTTGTTTTCCCCATCTTTCCTCCTTCTTCCCAGGCACAGAGATGCCCAGCCATAGGTCTGCCCGTGCCGCTTTCCTCATCTTGGAGTGAACTGGTGACGGCAGGATGGGTGGACTCTGTTGGTTCAAGGATGGGTTCAAGCATCCCCCACGCTCACCATGAACTTGGAAGAGATGCAACAGGCAGCTTTGCCCTTCAGTGCCAGGTGATGGCTCAGGCCAGGTTCACCAAACTTTCTAGGACTGGAAACTTAAAAAAGCATCGGAAGTGTGGTAGCAGCTGGCTTCTGCCCATGGGGTCACTGGTGCCCTCTGGACACCGCTCAGGTGCCAAACGTGCTCAGGTTTGGGTGATTAAAGCAGGGCAATGGAGCTGGTGAGGGGTCTGGAGGACAAGTCTTATGAGGAATGACTGAGGGAACTGGGGGTGTTCAGCCTGGAGAAGAGGAGGCTGAGGGCAGACCTTCTCGCTCTCTTCAACCACCTGAAAGTGGGGTGTAGAGAGGTGGGGGCTGACCTCTTCTCCCTGGTGACAAGTGATAGGATGAGAGGAAATGGGTTCAAGTTATGCCAGGTGAGGTTTATATTGGACATTAGGAAAAATTTTTTCACAGAAAGGGTTATCAAACATTGGCAGAGGCTGCCCAGGGATGTGGTGGATTCGCCATCCCTGGAGGTGTTTAATAAAAGGGCAGATGTGGTACTTGGGGACATGGTTTAGAAGTGGTTTTGTCAGGGTAGGTTAATGGTTGGACTTGATGATCTTAAAGGTCCCTTCCGACCTCAGCGATTCTCTGATTCTGTGATTACTGCACTGAACACGTGCACAGCTGGCAATGTGCTGCGAGCTTTGCTCTGCTGAGGAAGGGACCGGGGGGACGGCCAAAGGTGGTGTGATTAAGGAGCATCTATTAGCACCGTTGGCTTGTGCAAACTGGAGCGGCAGCCTCATTTTCCCAGTCTGTTACAAGCTGGACCAGTGAAAAGTTCAGAGATTAAAGGCCTGGATTTGTCCCCTGCATCAAATGGAGCTTCCAGGCCTCCAGAGGAAAAGTCCCGGAGCGCCCGTGAACCCAGAGCTTTCGCTCAGCCCTGTGGGACATACCTCGTGTAGGGGAAAGCAAATCCTGTGGGCAGAGCTGAAGCTCAGAATGGGAAAGACGACTTGGCTGAAATAGCGGAAAAAAAGTGCGTGTATGGCAAAGAGAGAAGAAAGCAAAAGCAAATTAGATTTCTTTCTTTTATTATACAGGATTGTATGTACAAGGTCACCCTTCTCCCAACCATCAGCATCACAGTCAGTTCGTGGCAAAACCGGCAGCTCACCTCTCAAAGCAAACAGCTCTACAGCGGCTCAGTACCACACAACGGGTAAATTGTACAGGAACCGGAAAAAGGTAGGGGAAAGCACGGTTATCCCTTTAATCCCTCGTGAATTATTCGAAACTAAGAAAAACGCAAATAAAACATTGTGCTTCAAGAGCCATGCTTGCTCCAGGATGGCCCTCGGGGGAGGGAAGCGCGACCTCCCCGGGACCTGTTTTCCCCTTCACCCTTCGAAGAGAGACGCCGTGGATGAGGTCTGGCTTTGGGCGCTGGAGCAGAGGGCAGGAGTCCCCTTTCAGAGCACTCTATACGACCTGGGGGGGGGTTGTCACGCGTTTTGTGGGAGGGTTTGACCAAGGAGAAGCTGTGGACACCGTTCAAAGCACTGATACGTGTGTGTGTGTGTGTGTGTGTTTTGGAGTGGAACGGGGGACACATCTGATGCGAATAAAGTGCTGCGTGAGTTTCAGTCCCACCTACCCTTAAACTCAGGAAAACTGGATAAGCCCACGAAGGAGGAACGAACGAGAAGAGAAAGGCGGAGAGACTTCTTGGGGTGCTGTGGGGTGAGGGGGTCCCCCCGCCAAGCTGCGTGCTGGCTGCTGCGGCCCTCTGCTCGCAGGACGTGGCACGGGTCGAAAGCAGCTGGAATTTGGGGAGGTGCCGTCCCGCCCGCATGCATCGTGCTTGGGGTAGTCACCGTTGCCAGTCTCGTTACGCTCTGTCACACCGCGCGGACCCCTCAGGACGGTGATGGAGCACAGCCTTCGCGGTCGGGAGCAGGAGCTGCCATGCCGCTCTCCGGAGTGCCGGGTCGGTGGGAAGACGCGGGGCGGGAGGAGATGTCAGCACGCCGGGGAAGGGGCTGGTGTCTCTGGCGCCGGTCTGGGGAAGTGGGTGGATTACATCCCTTCCAGGGAGCAGCTGGGCCAAGAAAAGACTCTCATCCACACAGGCGCGCGCCCCCTCGCTCTGCAGAGACACGCTGAGCCTTTACGTAGTGGTTTCCCGGCGGAGAACGAGGAGACCAAACCACTGAAGATGACGGATGCTTGGTTTCTCCTGCTTGGGATCACTCGCTCTCCTGCAGGCAGGTCCCTTTCCCCTCTCCCCTCCCTTCAGGCAGCTGCACAGAGCACAGCACATGCACCAGCACCGGCTCCCTTCCACCTGGAAGCGATGGTGCACCCGCGGCAGCTCGTAGGGTAAAGGAGACACGCCAGGAGGTGACCGTGGTGGGAGGACAGCTCACCCCGCACCCGCTTCCTCAACACGACCTTTAGCGTGAGAACGCAAATTGTCCAAACTGAGACAGTACTTCTCCCCCCAGTTAGCAAATGCTCTGGCTCTCGCCCAGCACGGGGGAAAAAACGCCGTTATTGGGTTAGGCTCC
This sequence comes from Anarhynchus alexandrinus, assembly GCA_008711295.1. Lineage (NCBI taxonomy): Eukaryota > Metazoa > Chordata > Aves > Charadriiformes > Charadriidae > Anarhynchus > Anarhynchus alexandrinus. Next base: position 4,242,378 of record VUYV01000064.1, on the reverse strand, counting down.
GTTCTCCCTCCTACAAAAAGCTCTACAACATCTCTGACTCATTTGGTGACGCAACCGCTCTCCCGTTCTCCAGTCAGTGATGGTTATGGATTGTGCAGGGTTCGGCTCCCGCCTCTGCTACCTGCAGAGCTCCAAATCCGTTGCACGGGGTAGTGGGGATTCACTGGGATGATGAGTTTGGCTTTGCCTTTGCTTTACAGATGGGTGGAAGATGTCGGGCCATGTTTCTCCTTTTGAATGCCAGGTAGAGATGACAGCAGCACTTCCATTCAGCTTGTCTTGCTCAACGTGCCAGGACGGGGTTTAGGCTCGTGCTTTCCTCACTCTGTTGCTCACTGCTGTTGTGAATGGGCTGCAAGGACAGAAGGGCAGGGGGGAAAAAAAAGGTACATCGTTCCCCTTGAACCTCAAAGATGTGTGATTTAGGGAAGGGAGTGAGGGGCCGAGCGGTGACCCAGCTGAGCAGCCAGGCTCGGCGCTAGGAAAACACAGCGCATCAGTGGCAAAGAGCATCTTCCGAAGCAGCAAATCCCCACCCCAACATGCACGGAAGGAGAGCTTTGTGCGTGAGCTGTACCTGGTTACTGTAGCCTGGCATCCTCCACGTCTGTGTAATGGCTGTTCTCCTGGAGGGAAAAAGAGAACCAGAAACAGCGAGTCACCGCGTGTCCCTCCCGCCCTGCCTGGGACACTGTGACACCTCCCATGCAGTGACCTGCTGGCAGTGTGGTGTGGGAGTGCTCGCACGCTGCCACCACCGGCAGGTTCCTCGGTCTGGTCGAGGAGCCACACAACACCCCTGGTGTGACCACTGGGTGCCCTGGCTGTGGTTTCTGGCAGACACAGCCCCAGGTGAACCCAACCACTCCCCCCGGCTCCTTATTCTGGAAGGGCTCTGCCAAACAGACCCGCGACGTGTGATTCCCTATTGGACTTTGAAGTCTGGCTCCTGCTGAACCTCGAAGGGACTGGGATGAAATTAAGCCCACCTTTGTAGTTCTAAGGAGAAGGATCTTGGGGTCCTGGTAGACAGTAAATTATCCATGAGCCAGCAATGTGCCCTTGTTGCCAGAAAGGCCAATGGAATCCTGGGCTGCATAGGGAAGAGTGTGGCCAGTAGGTCGAGGGAGGTCATTCTCCCCCTCTACTCTGCACCGGTGAGGCCACAACTGGAATACTGTGTCCAGTTCTGGGCTCCCCAGTTCAAGAGAGACAGGGAACTGCTGGAGAGAGTCCAGCGTAGGACAACTAAAATGATTGCGGGATTGGCACATGTCCCTTATGAGGAAAGGCTGAGAGAGCTGGGACTCTTTAGCCTGGAGAAGAGAAGGCTGAGGGGAGACCTTATTACTGTGTACAAGTATCTAAAGGGTGGGTTGAAGGAGGATGGAGCCAGACTCCAGACAGTGGTTGCCAGTGACAGGACGAGGGGCAATGGGCACAAGTTGGAACATAGGAGGTTCTGTTCAAACACATGGAAAAACTTCTTTCCGGTTGGGGTGGCAGAGCAGTGGCACAGGCTGCCCAGGGGGGTGGGGGAGTCCCCTTCTCTGGAGATTTTCAAGACCCACCTGGATGCAGTCCTGAGTGATGTGCTCTGGGCAATCCTGCTTTGGCAGGGGAGTGGGACTAGATGATCTCTAGAGGTCCCTTCCAACTCTGAAAATTCCGTGATTCTGTGTGATTCCCTCGTGTGAAGTCAGGTGTCAAGGGACCTGGGCTACACCAGAGGATTGTGTCCCGGGGAAGGTCTTGAGCCTGTGGCATGAGTGGCCATGCAGAGACCGGGTGCCCGATTTCTGCATGGGCAGCTTAGGTCTGTGCTCAGCACTTTCATAATGTTTACTGCATGTGCTCGTGCCTTGTTGTAGCACTTTGAGAAGTTAATTTGGGACCCAGGAACGGCCCGCACCAGGGAACAGGCATTCCTGCGCTCCTGGAACTGCCCAGTGATGCTATGGTGCAGTCTGTCCACAGTGGCAAATCGTGCACGGTGTAATGACTCTGCTGTCAAACAGAGAAACTGGCCCCAGTTTGCAACAGTCATCACTCCAAAGGCCACAATAATAGTGCCAATGTGCTGAACCACTCCCCAGGCAACAGTGGTTTTGAAATCATGGCACGTGAAAGTCCCCCTCCTGGAGGCGTTCTGCCATGCGGTACCATTAAAAGAATTCGGTGCAGCAGTATTTTATCTCCTTCATTGGCCAAATTTTGTGGTGAATATTTCTGAGATGGAAATGGATCCAGGAGATGTCTGCAGGGGATGCCAGGTAACCTGAAAGGAAAGGCAAGGGAGCCCAGTCCCAACCTCGGTGGCAGCAGCCTGGTTTAGAGGGCACGGGGGGAGATAAAAGGATTTTTACAATCAGGGAGACCAACAGGGTCCTTGCAGAGACCCTAAGGGGAAAAAGCCTGAGGACAGCAACGCATGAAGAGGGGACAACTGGAGTCTGCGCTCGAAGGAGCTGTGGATAGAGAGTCCCAAGAGAGGGACGTCTGGAGGCTTGTGACTTCTGGCAACAGAACAAAGGCTCCTTCTCTGCAATCCCAGAACAGGCAGCGCCCTGGGAACAGGCTCTTCAGGAAAGCCAGGTGAGGTGTTGTGTGCTCTGGGCAAAGGAATAGCCCAGACGCACAGGGATTGGCCTTGGAGCAGGCGATGTGTCAGCTGAGAGCTTGTGGGTGAGGAGCAGGGGACAGACCAACATGGGTGACATCATGGCAGGCATCTGCTACAGACCCCCGATACGAAGTCTCCTCTGGATGGCTGGAGGAAGCCTCCTGATCGCAGTCCCTTGTACTCCTGGGGGACTTCAACCACCCTGGCATCTGGTGGGAGGGCAGCAGGGCTGGGTGCAACACAGGAGATTCCTGGAGGGTGTCAAGAACAATTTCTTGACACAGCTGACTGACCAGCTGAGTAGGGTAGACGTCTTTCTGGATTGCTACTGATGACCAAGGAAGAGCTGGTCAAAGATGTGAAGATGGCGAGAAGTCTTGGCTGAGACTGTGAACTTGAGTACCCCAAGAGAAGCGACCCAAATAACGAGCAGAATCAAATCCCTGAACTTAAGAGAGCAGATTTTGGGTTGTTCAGGGATCTGCTTGGCAAAATCCCAAAGGAGACTGCTCCGGAGGCCAAGGAGGCCAGGGCATCTAGGTCATCTTCAAGGACACCTGCCTTGAAGCACAAGAATGGCCCGTTCTGATGGCGGTTGGGCGCAGGTGTGGCAGGAGGCCAGCGTGGATGAACAGCAAGCTCCTAAATAAGCTTTTTGCTACATGAAAAGGCAGAACCTAGAAGATGGAAAGCACAGCTGAGCCACCCAGGAGGAAGACAGTGCCATCCCTCCAGTGTGCAGTGATGGAGTGAGAAGAGCAGCTGTAGGTACACCAGCGGCAACAAAAAGGCTGAGGAAAGTGTAAGCTCACTGCTCAGGGGGGCAGAGGGCCCAGGGACCTGCTGACAAAGCACATGGAAAAGGCCAAGGTACTCAATGCTGCTTTTTTTTTCTTCTTGGCTGTCAGTGGTCTGGTCTGGTCTGTCTTCTGGCCTCCCAGGTCCCTGGGCCTCGTGGCAGAGCCTCTGGGAAGGAAGAATGACCTACTTTATCCTTCCTCTGCAGAGCTCCTTTCCTGCCCACCCTCTCTGAAAAGGGCACAAACTCGTGCTGGGAGCGCGTATTTTGGACTTTGCTCTCCCCAGGTGACGTTGGAAACTTCACCAAGACCAAGCAGAGATTTGGGCGCAAAACCAGGGCAGCCAACTTTGCACTGGAAGTGGGGCTGAGAGGAAGTATTTGGCCAGCTCCCGTTGACTTTCCATGGAAACTGTGTGCCTGACTCCCTTGGGGTCTAAAACGCTCTCCCTCCCCCAGCTGGGGCTAACACCGCTGGGAAGAACCCCTCTGCTTGGCCGTAGTACTTTCACATGAGCTCTGGGTCAGTGAACTCCCCCATGAACTCAGCCCTGCTGGTCCCCAGGAGACATCCTACAGTTGTCTACAGGGTACAGGTGGGACCTACACCCAAGTTCTATTGGATCCTCCCCACTTGTCACCACGGGGAAGAGATTCACGGCAGGGAAGCCTCTGTGCTGGGTATTGCCCAAGCGTTGGCAGGTCTGGTTCCTGCCTTGTGTAAACTCTGTCTTTCCTACTTGTGATGGGTTCCTTCCTCCTGTTTGAGATAACTGGACTTTGGTCCAGGCAGACGCTCAGCAAGCCCTAATGAAGTTAATCCTATTGTGTGAGGCTATCAGGGAGAACCCAGCACCCAAACCAAGAATCCATTATGGCTGGAGACCGGGCTGATAAGTGCCCGAAACTGCATGAACACAGCAGAAAATCTGATGATGAATCAACCACTTCACGCTATAAATATCTGCAGCCATCAGGGCCCGTTGAGCTCTCCCTCCACAGCAGCTGGCTGCGCGGCGGCGCTCTCCCCTCGGGTAGGGACACCGCTCAAGGTCACCCCTCGAAGCTGAGAGATCCCTTACCTTGGCACCAGACATCCATGGGTTGGTAAGTGACATTTTTTGCACAATGTAACATTTAAGATAAGTATAGTAAGCTTACACCATAATCTGCATATCCCATACTAACTCTAAGTGTAGTAGAGTATTGACCACCAACCCAACGGTACTTATTAAATATTTTGCATACCTAAATTTACTGATTAGAACTCAATAAACTAACTGCTAGATCAGATCTGTCTGAGCGACCTCTGACCCTTCTCCTGTGACACCACTGCCCCTCAGAGCCAAGGGTAGATAATGTTTTTAGGGACCGGTGTGGGCACCATGTCCATGGACAGGAGGTGGTAAAGGCTGCAGTGATGTGTTACGCCAAAGAGACGCGGGATAAAGGAGTCACTCCCCAGGAACTGGAAAGACTTCAAAACTCTTCAGTGTTGTTAGGTCATGAGCAAAATATAAAGGATGGCTTTTGTGAGTCACCTTGCAGCATTTAAGAGAACATCCCTGCAGATGAACTGCACACATTGACTTGCCCCATGCTGAGCAGATGCGAGCCTGTCTGATCTTGGCAGTAAAATATTTCTGATCTCAATGCCACTTTAGGATGAGAGAGTTACAGAAAATAGAGATGGAAGGGAGCTGAAATAGTCATCTTGTTCATCTACTCTTAATGAAGACCAGCTCTTCTTAAATCACTGCCAGCAGATGTCTGTCCACTCTGTTTTCTTATCCCACTAATGGCACAAAAGTCCACGTTTTTTTTTGTTGACAGGCTGTGCGCTGCTTTATCATCATTAGCATCAGCAAGTTTCCCCCTAATTTCTACCATCTGTTTCCCTTGATGAAATTCAAACCTGGCCTTCCTTATCCTATTTGACATCGAGATGGAGGTCAGCTTTTGCCTTTCTTCTTTATAGCATCTGTTATGATGTCTTCTTTCCTCTTAATCATCTCTTCTTAGATTTAGCAGGAGTCATGGACTTCAGCTGTGAGGCCCCAGACAGCTGAAAGACCCCGTTCAGATCCCTCATCCATCATGACTACGGTGGGGCAGAGTAGAAGACTACAAACAAGCTGGGAAGTGTTTTGAGTTAGAGGAGCTTTTTTGGCCCTAAGAAGAGCGCCGCACATGTGCAATGCGGTGCGGTCACCCCAGCGATGAGGGGGAGTTGCGGAGCTGTTGCAGGGGACACAGGACGGGCTCAGAGGACGCCCCGACGTGTCCCAAGCCTCCATGGGAGAGCTGTGCCAGCCAGCCCAGCTTCCCAGGACCGCGGTCCTGTGGTAGAGGCAGCAAGCAGGGCTGTCCTTCCACCCCAGCACCCTGTTACCTGCGTCTGGAGCTGAGCCTGTTCTCAGAAGAGCCTTAATTTGGGATAAATGACAGTGCTGCCGCAGTGCCCTGTGCTACCCTCACCATCAGCGTACCCAAGAACAGGGCTCCCATCCAGATGCTTTTTAGGCCCAGAATTTGCTCACTGGGAGCCACAACATGGTCACCCGCTCAGTGGATGAGGGAAAAGCTGTGGGTGTTGTCTCTGTGGACTTTAGTAAAGCCTTTGACACCGTTTCCCCCAGCATTGCCCTGCAGAAACTGGCTGCTCACGGCTGGGATGGGCATAGGCTTTGCTGGGTAAAACAGTGGCTGGAAGGCCGGGCCCAGAGAGTGGCGGTGAATGGAGTTAATTCCAGTTGGCGGCCGGTCACCAGTGGTGTCCCCCAGGGCTCGGGACTGGGGCCAGTCCTGTTTAACATCTTCATCAATGATGGGGATGAGGGGATGGAGTGCACCCTCAGTCATGTTGCAGAGGACACCAAGCTGGGTGGGAGTGTTGATCTGCCTGAGGGTAGGGAGGCTCTGCAGAGGGATTCAGACAGACGAGATCGATGGGCCAAGGCAAAGTGTAGGAGTGTCACTAAGGCCACATGCCGGGTCTTACACTTTGGCCACAACAACCCCCGCCAATGCTACAGGCTTGGGGAGGAGTGGCTGGAAAGCTGCTGAGCAGAGAGGGACCTGCGGGTGGGGATTGATGGCCGGCTGAACATAAGCCAGCGTGTGCCCAGGTGGCCAAGAAGGCCAAGGGCATCCTGGCCTGCATCAGGGCTAGTGTAGCCAGTGGGACCAGGGAGGTGATTTTACCCCTGTACTCGGCACTGGTGAGGCCTCATGTTGAGTACTGTGTTCTGGTTTGGGTCCCTCACCACAAGAAGGACATTGAGGCGCTGGAGCGCGTCCAGAGAAGGGCAATGAAGCTGGTGAGGGGTCTGGAGCACATGTCTTCTGAGGAGCGGCTGAGGGAACTGGGGGTGTTCAGCCTGGAGAAAAGGAGGCTGAGGGGAGACCTTCTCGCTCTCTACAGCTATGTGAAAGGCGGTTGCAGAGAGGTGGGAGTCGCCCTGTTCTGTCAGTATCAGGGGATAGAACAAGAGGAAATGGCTTCAAGTTGTGCCAGGGGAAGTCTAGATTGGCCATTAGGAAGAATTTCTTTGCTGAGAGGGTCATCAGGCATTGGAACGTGTTACCCAGGGCAGTGGTGGAGTCCCCATCCCTGGAGGTATTTAAGGGTCCTGTAGACATAATGCTTAGGGACATGGTTTAGTGGTGGGCTTGTCAGTGTTAGGTTAAGGATTGGACTAGATGGTCTTTTCCAGTCTAGGAGAGTCTGTGATTCTGGGATTCTAACTCAGTGTATGCCATTTGGTGTCCATCTAGGCGAGAGGGCATTGCAGATGCACGTTGTTAGGAAAGCGCAGTTAGTATAACACGGCCCATCTTTGCCATATGTTTCAATCCATTTGAGAGTTACTTGGGAGCAGAACAATTTGTTTTAACCATTAATTATTACTTGTGAAATCAAGGATAAATGTGGTCGGAATTTCGAGAGCCAACCATGTTTCCTCAGCATCTCCATGTGCATTTGCTGGGTCAGTGCTTCCACAAGCAGCAGAACGGGTTGAAAGAACAAACTGTGAACAATCATGGGATTTAAATACAACAATCATGGGATTTAAATACAACAGTTTCTTTTGAGGAAAACAAAACCTATTTTTCTAGGGCTTCAGTAAGTTCCAGTAAAACTGTGGTCCATTACTGAACTCCTTTGGCTGGGGGGAGGTATTACCCAAACTCTCTTACCAGTTCTTCTTCACACTCGTCCCGTGCAAGACCCTCTTCCTCACCCTCGTCCCCGTTCAGCGGCTCCTCTGTGTTGACCTCCGCCTCTGATGCCGTGTCTTCCTGCGAGATTTCGCTTTTGCTGCCATCTGCCTTCTTCCGTACCTCTGTGAGAGCAAGAGCCGAGCCACCGGGATCAGGGGCTGGGGGGGGACGACAATGTCTGGAGCCTGCTGACACTATCCAGTGGGCCCCCAAATTCAGTTGGGAGGTAAATAACGGATCTAGGGGGGCTTTCTGCAATGGGAAGTTTTGCTGATTTTGAGGAAGCTGCCTGAAAGCAGCCCTGGACAGGGCAGAGCAGGTCATCATTCTGCATCCCTCCGGAATGTGTGGGAGGCAGATAGAATAGAATAGAATAGAACAGAACAGAATAAGGAATAGAACAGTAACAGAACAGTAACAGAATAGGAATAGGAATAGGAATAGGAATAGGAATAGGAATAGGAATAGGAATAGGAATGGAATAGAATAGAATAGAATAGAATAGAATAGAATAGAAATAGGCATAGAATAAAGTAGGAACAGAGTAATAGAAAAAAAAGGCAAACTAAAAAAATATAAAATGTATGACAAAAAAAATCTCATAATTTTAAAACCCAATTCCATAATTTGGGGAATTTTGGCATGCAATTTTGGCCTGTGATTTCCCCCTGGAACCTGGGGGTCAGCACTTCACCGCCACAGCCCAGAGGATGTTCTAAGCCGCGATGGTTTCAACGGCGGCTCCGCAGGGCGCTTCCCTGCACCCTCTGCCCGGTCCGGACCAGCCCCGCAGCACCCGCGCGCACCCAACTGACCTGCGGACAGCTTCTGTTCTTCAGCGATCTGCTCCAGTCGGCCCAGGAGAGCATCGATGTTGGATTTGATCTGTGTCAGCTCAGTTTTGATTGTTTGCAGCTCGCTGCACTTCACTTGGAGGAAGGAAGGAAGGAAAAAAAAGACATTTAGTGCCCTTCAGAGCACCCGAGGTGCCCGCCTCACCCCTCTGCCCAGGCCACCTCACTGAGCAGGGTAAAAAATCAACCAGAAACCCCATGCCAGGAACATACTCCTTGCACCCTAGGGGTCAACGTGCGGTGATGCTCACACCTCGCTGCATCTGGGCTTGTCTACGCTGGAAGGAGCTGCGGCGAGTGGCACGCAGGGCATCCTGCAGCAGCGGGGGGTTGGTGGGCAGGCGAGGAGAGGGCGGCTTTGCACGGAGCAGCATCGTGCCCACCGCCAGCCCTCGCTGCCCTGCTGCCTCTTACGGCACCGGCAGGGGCTGTGGGCGGTCGTATGCACCCGAAAAAGCCCGTGTGTCTGTTATCCAGGCACGTTGTGGAGGCGGACGCCAGGCTCGGGCACCGTCCCCTGCTGCGTTTGCAGCCTGTGGGCTCCTGAGAGGCTTGGGCTGTTGTTTCCAGATGTTTTGGGTTTTTTTTTTTTTGAGGTTTTTCCCTCGGAGCATGTGGCCCCGTGGGTGAACGCCTGGGGACGGGAGGTCCACGCGCACACCGGTCTCCGCACCGTCCCGCTGCACCCCACGCGCACGCTCACGCTTCAACTTGGCCGAGCTGTTGGCGATGGCAGCCGATCTGGCGAAGAGCTTGACGGGGAGCGTCGCCTTCACGCGCCGCACCAGGGGGATGGTGACCCGCGGCCGCTTCACAGGAACCACCCTGGGCACCGGAGAGACCCGGCCCCGGTACTCGAAGAGCCTGGAGCAGGGGAGGAGGGATGAGGGGAGGCTGAAGCAGCCCCCCAGCACCTCCAGCTCTGCCGTGCCGCCGATCGGATGCCACAAACCCAAGCAGGGCTGGCGGTGAGCCGGGGCACAGCCCGGCCGTCCCACCCCACCGCGCTGGGCTGGACCACCCCGCGCCCCACGGCAGAGCCGTGCTGCAGGGAAGATCCTGCCCCACAGAGAAGCCCTTTGGCTGAGGCCTCCCCTGCTCACCTGTCGTAGAAGTCGTCTCTGTAATAGTCATAGTCGAAGTCGTAGCCGCTGCAGAGACAGAGTCAGGATGGCACGGGTTAACGAGCGCTGGTAATTTATCATTGTTACTCCCTCATCGCCTGCTGAGCCTCCCACGTCCTTTATTTATTCCCCCTCCGTAGGGGACCCCCTGAACTTCCACCGGGCAGGACGTGCACAGGCGGCCAGGGTCTGCGGGGAGGTGGGCTGAGTCTGTGTCTTGGTTTGAGGTAAAACAGAACCAATTTTGTTCAGTAACTGTGCTTCTTAGCTGGGCCTCTTCTAACTACTGAAATCAACAACACATTGTGCAGACGCTGTTCACTCTCTCAGAGGAATAAGACCAATGTTTACAGCTGATGCTGGGGCATGGGATGCAGAGAGGCTCTGCTTATACTCATTGCTACAATCCCCAAGGGCAGCCAACTTTGGTATTTGCCCCGTTGGAGGGTCGGAAGCAGAAAAGCATAATGGGGTCCCACCTGCGGGGAGGAGCGGACAGGACGGGTGACCCAAAACTGACCAACAGGGTATTCCATCCCATCTGCCTCATGCTCAGTATAAAAGCTGAGGGATCAAAGGGTTGGGGCTCTTCCTTCATTGGCCGANGACTCCGTTCGTCTGCTTGTGATCCTGATCCTGAATCCAGATCTGGAATCCAGTTCCCATCCGTCACTGAGTCCAGCCTGGGACTGGCCCAGTGCCAGCTGGTGTCATGATTGTTGTCTCGGGAGCTTGATATGGTTTTGTATATATTTTTCATTATTTCTTTTTATTTTATTATTAATATTTCATTAAAGTAGTTTAGTTCCTTCTAAACTCATAAGTCTCTTTTTCCTCCTCTGCCTCTCTCTTTGAAGAGGGGTAGAGGGGAGCATCTGTTGGTCCCATCTGGGGTCCCACAGGTCCCCAGTAGCCGATTTGGCCTAAACTATGACAGCCTGGGAGAAAGATTTGGGGGAGGTTGAACACACCGGACAGGGCGATGCTGGCAGCAGAGCGTTAACCTTGTCACCTCAAGGTGGAGCAAGAAGACGCACGGGTGTATTAAAACCTACAAATGTTCTCATGGCACTGCTGACATCCCACCCTCTGCCTTTTGTACAGCGGGAGCGGGACCATGTCAGGAGGGCACTGCCCTGCCACCACCCTTGGGTGGGTTTTTTTTTTCATAGTATATGTAATTGTTGGGGAGAAGTCAGGAAGAAGGTTATACTTATTAGTTTAACATCTTTGCTATCGAAGATGTTTACATGCCCCCGTCCTGTTTTTTTAAGCTCAGACTGCATTTTAACGTGAAAGTTGGAGCAATTAATTTCTGCCCCCCTGGGGACCCAGTAACACGCTTTCTCTCTTGCTGCAGCTGGTTTTTCACAAGGCGACACAACCCGGTGGTTACAGCGGGCAATCACAGCTCTTCAGAGACCAGACCCGCTCTGGTGCCGCCTGACGCCCCGGCACACTCTGAGCGTACCGGTCACCCCCAGCCAAACGCAGCGGTGGGGTCCCGGGTGTGCCGCTGGCTGAATTAATGCTGGTTAAATAAGAAGTTGCTCTGGTGTTCCCTGCTCTCTGCTCTGAACAAAGAGAACGGTTGTGGCAGCCCCTGAAAGCAAAGAGTCTGTCCTGCATCGTGAAACTGTTGGAAGTGGCTTATTAAAAAAACAAAGAGAACCTAATGGGAAGAAACAGAGTGATGGGGAGAAGGAAGGACCCTGAGCCAGGAGAAACTGGGGGATGGGGAGAGGGCAGGATGAGCGCTCAAGTGCGTAGCTGAGAGTACATTTGGTGTCCTACATCTTAGGCAACAAGGGACAAGAAGAACGCGTGGCTGGCCAGGACGGCCGATGGGAAGTGTGGTTCGGACCAGAAATTCCAGGCTTGACCCAGGACGCCTGTCCTGCCTATGCCGGCACTGGGCTTCCCACCCAATGTTTAGCTTCAGTAACTGGTTTCTTAAATGTTTCTTTTCCGTGCTCCTGGTACGCTCCGTGGGTTCCCCAGAAGCCTGTGGCAGCATGCGGAGCCTCAGCCTACGCCTCGGGGAGGAACCCGAAGCATGCTTTGGATGGTTGGAGACACCAGGGATCCTCTGGGGCCAAAGAGAGTTGGTGCAAGGGGTTAAGGACGACAAGACGGCATTTGCACCTACCGCCTCTTTTGGGGTTTGCTGTCACCATCATGGTGGCCTATCCATGGACCTTATCTCTGAGCAGCCGCTGCCCACGGCACCCAGGGCCGGTCAGGACGCCGAACGCAGCGTCTCGCTGCCCAGCAAGCAGCACTGGCGGGGTGGGTTGGGGGAGATGTGACTGTGGAGGTGTTATCACCACAAACCTTCCGAATTCAATTGCGTGATGACAAAAAATAGCCATTTTGCTGACAAGTCACAGCACAGACAAATTTCAACATCTCCTCAGCCTTGGCGTCCTCCCCCTCTGACCTGACTTGTAGACAACGTTTCTGCTGGGCTCACAGGGGACAACTGAAGCTCCTGCAGACTTCTGTCCCAGCCCCTGTGTGAGCTGTGTTTATTCCCTGCTGTGCTTTTCTGAACTGAAAGGGAAAGGTAATTCCCACCACGTCAGCTCCTGCTGGAATATAACCAGCCCGTTCGTACGGCTGAGGAGATGGGCAGTGCGGCATGAAGAAATGTGTTTTCATGGAGATTTTCATGACTGGCAACTTGATTTTCATTCTGACCTGGGATGAAACCTGGAAATAAAGAAAATCTCCAAGAAACCAGCTCGCCTCGGCCCGCCAATCTATGTTGGTCACCAAGGATGTTTGACTCCAGTTCTGTTTGGATCCAATAAACACAGAAGGCACTCAAAAGAGGAAGTCATTTGAAAGGGAAAATTGAACTGGGATGCTTCTATGCTGTCCGACTCCCCCCTCCGTTTTTGGGTTTTTTTTTCCCTCCCTTAAATGCAACTTAAATGAAATTGCTGCAATTTCGTAGTATTTGTCAGTCCTGACAGTCTCTGGTGAACTGGTTCTGGCTAGTTCCAGCAATGCCCTGGAGCCAACGTTCTCTGTAGCCACAGGCAAGAGAAGACAGTGGCATCTCCCTGTGGCTCAAGGACCCCAGAGTGGGATGACGCAGTGTCTTTCTTCGCGGCAAAACCTCCCTCCGTGGGCTGTTGCTCTTGCTGGGAAGCTCGCTGTGGCTTGGAGACCATGAGGCAGCTTTAGACAATTTGCTTGTAAACAACACAAAGCTTGGGGGCACTTGGCAAAATTTTATAACACCCGTGCTCCTTTCTTCTCGCTCCATTCACGTTCCTGGTCTGAGTTGGCTTTTCTTCCAAGCTTTCGCTCCCCGGTGGGAGCCCCGTTGGTAGAGCTGTGGACACCGTGGGCTCAGCACATGGCCGCTTCACTGGAGCTGGAGCTCCATCTCCAACACCATCACACGGGCATTGCCCTGATGCTGTCAGTGCTGTCCCGGGCAAAGCCATGCATCTAGGAACAAGGAATGAAGTCCCAAAGGGGCTCCACCTCCATCACCAACCCTTCCCTGCGGCATTTGGTCTCCTATGCCTCACTCCTGGGCTCGGCTCCAGCAGCAACAGGACAAAGCCCAGACTCCAGTACCTGTAGGTCCAACCGGGTGCGGACTGGAGAAGGATGGAGAAGCCTAAAACCTAAAAACCTAAAACCTCAGGTGAAGTCCTAAGTCTTTTTCAAAACTAGTCAAAACAGAGGTTTGGTATACGAAGTGGCTAATAAACACTATAAATGCTATTTGCAGTAGGGAACATGTGAGCAAAGCCGGGCAGCCTTGTGTTTTTCTGGTGGAAATCACTACTGGCCTGATCTTCAGGGCAGTGGGTCCAAGAGCATCTCCTAATATTTGTGGGTGAAAAGCAAGGACGGGGGGGGTTACTCCTGCCCTGGCTCTGAATCCTCGGGGGATTGGAGACAATTCCACCCATTTCATAGAATCATAGAATGGTTTAGGTTGGAGAGGACCTTGAAGATCATCTAGCCCAACCCCCCTGCCATAGACGGGGACACCTCCCACTAGACCAGGTTGCCCAAGGCCACCTCCAGCCTGGCCTTGAACACCTCCAGGGATGGGGCATTCCTTTCAAAAGGAATTAGGGGCATAATTATCCTTGGGGAACTGGTCCTGACTTCCCCAAACCAGTGGGATTCATCTCACTTCACTTCAGACACTGGGAATGTAAAGATAGAAATCCAAGCCGGGAGGAAAAGAGGCAGTTCCAGGTCGTGGTACATCACATCCAAAGGCAGACATCTAAAATACCGTCAGGTGAAGAACTGGGTTTTTTTTTATCCAGCAAGCGTAAAGGGAGTCCGGACAAGCAGACCACATAAAAGACTTGACAGCACAGAGAGCTGACCTCACGTGAGACGAACCCAACCTTAGACTCAGTGCGGTGCGGGATGGCAAATACTCTGATCTCCTCCTCTGGCAGCACAGCCCGCAATCCCTGCTAACCATGAGGCAGCCCTCAAGGAAGGCAGCGGGCTGAAACGAGGGATTTTCGGATGTCTGTGAGTGCATGACCCTGCTATAACACGCCAGTCAGGTCATGGCTTGACAGATGGGTGCTGGCTGGATGCTTTTACCAGCACCCTTGGAAGTCAGGCGCTGAGCAAAAAGCAAGTCTTCCAACATGAATGCAGAAAAAAAGGTCGTAAAAAAAAGTGGGTGCCTTAACGCGGGTGATTTATCTGGATGTCTTGTGCCTGAAAATTTCACTGCACGTAGGATAAACCTTCCTGAGAGCGACGGATCATTTTTCAGCGACCTGGCAGGGCCTCCTATATGTACAGGAGTAATTTTTGCCATTTTTCAATCTGTCGGTGACATCGCACCCTTTAAAAATAAAGCAGGGACAACCCGAGGTGAGAGGCAGCAGAAGGCTGTACGGCTGTGTCAGGTTAACACGATGCTTCCACCACCTTCTGCTTTGTTTTTCTTTAGAAATTAAATAACATCTATTAATGACTCACAAAGGTTCAAAATCCAAATATTCCTAACTGAAGGGCAATTGTTTGTATGCGCCGCCTTTACATTTGCGGTGCCGTTTCTGAGCAGGTACCTGAGCAGCAAGTGTTCATTTGAGCGGCTGTGCTTTTAATTAGAGGCTGACAGCCCTGCACCGATAATCACCAGCGCCGCGTCGTGCTCAGCTCGCATCCTTCTGCTAATTGCACAACCATCGTTACTGCGGCAGTCGAAATGATACCCGCTGGAAAGCTACTTGGAAAAAAATCTGGCACTGATCAAACAGTGAGCTGGTAAGATCTTGTGTATCTGGTGTGAGATTCCTTCCTCCTGCAAACTGGCGGGAGAGAAACGTGGGAAGGGAGCCTGGCATTCCCGAGACGCCGGGGCTGCGGAGGCCGGGACGGCGAGCACATCCCTGCTGGGTCTGCTGGGTTGGGTACCACTGCTGACCTCCTGGAGGTGTTTCTGATCCCCGTGCGTGTGGGTTTGGCAGCGGGGCTTGCCGGGCTGTCACCGCTCCCAGCACCGCTGCCGAGACGTGGGAGGAGCAGATCTGTTTGGAGATGGGTTGCCAGCAGCTTTCTGCTGGGATGGTGATGGGCACAAGGGACGCGAATGCCAGCTGAGCTGGGGGGACGTCGTCCGCTTGCACCTGCAGACTGTGAAAATAAGTCAGCGGTGGCTTGTGTCTGTCACCGTTTCGGAGACGGTTCCTTGGGCCACTGAGCTGCCAGACCCCCGGTTGGTCTTGCAGTTCTTGCTTAGGTTGTCCTCACTGTCCTTTAGGCTACAGAGCAACGTCAGCACCGGCGTTACAGGGAAGGGCAGAGATTTGTGCCTCCAAAGCTCAAGTGCAGCACCGGCGGACCCCACTGCCCCGGGGCAGAGCCACCGTCACTTCCCCACCCGGGGCAACAAGCAGACAACTCGCAGCACATCAGGATCATAGTTCTGAGGAGAAGGATCTGGGGGTCGTGGTAGATAGTAAATTATCCACGAGCCAGCAATGTGCCCTTGTTGCCAGAAAGGCCAATGGAATCCTGGGCTGCATAGGGCAGAGTGTGGCCAGTAGGTCGAGGGAGGTCATTCTCCCCCTCTACTCTGCACCGGTGAGGCCGCAACTGGAATACTGTGTCCAGTTCTGGGCTCCCCAGTTCAAGAGAGACAGGGAACTGCTGGAGAGAGTCCAGCGTAGGACAACCAAGACGATTGCGGGATTGGAGCATCTCCCGTATGAGGAAAGGCTGAGAGAGCTGGGACTCTTCAGCCTGGAGAAGAGAAGGCTGAGGGGAGACCTTCTTACTGCGTACAAGTACCTAAAGGGTGGGCTGAAGGAGGATGGAGCCAGACTCCAGACAGTGGTTCCCAATGACAGGACGAGGGGCAACGGGCACAAGTTGGAACATAGGAAGTTCTGTTCAAACACATGGAAAAACTTCTTTCCGGTTGGGGTGGCAGAGCAGTGGCACAGGCTGCCCAGGGAGGTGGTGGAGTCCCCTTCTCTGGAGATTTTCAAGACCCGTCTGGATGCAGTGCTGAGTGATGTGCTCTGGGCAATCCTGCTTTGGCAGGGGAGTGGGACTAGATCATCTCTAGAGGTCCCTTCCAACTCTGAAAATTCCGTGATCCCGTGACTGTGATCTGCTGGCACCGACCCCAAGGTGGCCCCAAATGCCTCAGGAAATCCTGGCTACGCAGGCAAAAAAAAGGATTGCCAGAAGGCAAAAGGTTTTGAGACACAGTGTGTGAATGGGGGACATGGTCAAAATACAAGTGCATTTTCCAGCCATCCTCACTAACTCGTTTGCAGGGTCTCCGTGCTGTCCCCGTTCAGCAGCGGTGGCCGGGGTGCCAGGCAGGAGCACCCAGGGGACCTCCCAGCTGCAAAGGGATGCTCTGGCAAAAGCCAGAGGCAGAGGGAGGGAGGGCCTGACGAACCGGAGAGATCGGGGGAGAGCAGTGATGACAGCAAAGATCTATACTAACTGAAGGCTGCTCTCGTGGAGAGACCTGAGAAAATTGATGACAGCATGAACCTGGGCGTGGGTTTTACCTGTCGGAGGTAGATGGGAGGCTGCAGCCCAAAGGATTTCTATTAGACACCTGTATACCCCCCTGGGCTGGTGGGTCAAGTAAGACTGTCAAGATTGTTGCCTCCTCTATGCCCAAAATGAGATTCCCTTTCACTTTCCCCCTTCCCCTTTCTCCCCTTTCTCCCCTTTCTCCCCTTTCTCCCCTTTCTCCCCCTTCCCTTCCCTTCCCTTCCCTTCCCTTCCCTTCCCTTTTCCCTTCCCCTTCCCCTTCCCCTTCCCCTTCCCCTTCCCCTTCCCCTGTCTCCTACAGACTTGGAATGAGGCAAAGTAAAACCCAACCTTTGAAAAAATAATCTTCCGTGTTTAACACAGCATTTCTATAAATTACAGCGCTGTGATTTTGGAAGTCTAACATTTAGGAAAATTTACGACGGTTAGGGAAGCTGTAACCACGGCTCACTGCAAACCCGGCTTCCCCGCTTTCCGTGCGATAGCCCAAGTTCTGCTCCTCCAGATGGCAAAGTTTAAATCTGTCACCAATCTGGGATGAAATATTGCCGAAGCTCGGAGCGGTGTAGTTCTCTGGCCCGTATTTTAGCATAGCCATACTGGTGGGAGGAAGCAAACATCTCTCGTTCGCTCTCTTTTCATCTACATGGCAGCCTGGAAGTCTGAAATATTGGTCATTCCACCAGCAATGGACCAGTGGTCAAGGCACGGACGAAGAGTAAATGAAACGCTCTTTATTGCGAGATGTATGGGATGAATTGATTTGCATTAAGGCTACCAGCACCACGTAAGCAGCGTACGCGCAGCTAAATCATAGAATCATAGAATGGTTTAGGTTGGAAAGAACGGTTTAGGTTGGAAAAGACCTTGAAGATCATCGAGTTCCAACCCCCCTCCATACATCAGCCTGGGGAACGCACAGAGTCCACCTCCCCTGGACTGGCATCCCCTGGGAATCCAGAGGGCCAAGTTGTGGTGAAGGGCCAAACTGGGAGGAAAAACCTGCCTGGTGAAAGCTGCAAAGGAAGAGCTCAGCTGAGAGACTCGGGGAAGGTCTCAACAGACGCCTTGGGGGTGGTGGTGGGAGGGCTGCTGAAGCTCTGCTGGGTTTGCCCATGCCAGAAGAGCGTTGCCACCACTGAGGTGTGCCATTTCGCAGCACACTGGTGTTGGGACTGCGTGGCTGAGTCTGAATCATAGGTTTTTCATTTCTCTTCATCCCTCTCACTTTTTTTCCCTTTTTGTAGAAAAATCTACAGTTCTCTCATGGTTTCCCTTTTTATGACACCCACCTATAACCCTGATACTGATTTAAGCCTTTTCTTCCCAACATCACACCTTCTAAATCCTGACTCGGTGCCCCAGTCTCCGTACCATGAGACTGGCGTAAAAACTCACATTTGGGGATCCTGTTATTTGGTTTTGGGTTCTTGAAACCTGCAGGGAATTCCAAATACCTTTTCAAGTTTTCCCTTCTGTGACCTCAGGAGCAAGAACTTAATGAGTTTCTCCCATATTCCCACAACTCCAGACTCTGGGGCTTAAATGAAAACCTTCACTTTTTGTGAAACCTTGAGAAAGTCTCTGGAGCAGGCACCAGCGGCATTGAAGGCTCTCTCTGACATCTGCAACACCCCACATTTCCCACAGACCTACTCCATGTCCCACTTGTCCCTCCAGTTCCCTTGATCTCTTGGTCACTGCTCTGCAGTACAGGTTCCTCTGGGGCTTCCCACCTCTTCCACCCCCATTTGTTGCCCCACGGGCTTCCCACTTTCTTCCTTTCTTCTCTCCCTTTCCCTGTCATTTGTCTCTTGCCCTTTTCTCCAGTGTCTTTTCCTAAATTATCTCTGTTCCCTGTTCTCCTCCAAGACCCAATGTGTGCCCAACTCCTACTCCCCAGCTGGAGGAGCTGGGGTGGAGGGGAGCGTTCCTCTTGTTAGACCTCTTTCAAGACCTCTGATGGGGTTAAAGCAGGTACCGCCTGCCTTTCTCCAACCATCTCCAGGTCCAACACCATTCACAGGTTGGACCACGTCCAGGCAGAGTTCCCCAGCGCCATGGGTGCTGGCCAACCTTGGGTCTTGCTGGCTTTCCTCCCTGCAGTCTACCACTGAGGGGCACTGCAAAGGCCAAGAAGCCCACAGGAGGAGAAGATCTGAACGTGGCAGCGGTGGCCCAGAGCTGCCCTGGGGTAGGGACCGGGGAGCTGAGGGCAGCAGCCTGCGGGGTGGGAAGATCAGCCCCAGCCAGAAGGCGAACACCAGCCCAGAGACCTCGCGGCGGGAAGGTGGCGTGGTGGAGACCTACCTGTACAACGCGGAGGCTGCTCTCTTCAGCCCTTTCGGTCTGTTGGGTTTAGGTTCCCCGGCCATGTTGATATCTGCAATGAACGGACACGCAGCAGTGACACGGCATGGCACGGCCACGCTCACCGGCAGCCGTACCCGACCACGGAGCAAGGCAGGCTGTGGACAACCTGCCATCAGCAGAAACAAACTCCTCCACACCTCCCACCGCATTTCCACCTGCTTTTAGCTTGTCTGGGGCCCTGCTGGACCTCCACATGAAGGAAAAGATGTTCTTGCATGTGGCAAGCCTCTTCCTTTTCCTTTACAAAGCCATTAACCATTTATTTCTGAAGTCAACGCCCCGCGCACGGTCTAACCCACGCACACAAATTCAGGACAGGCTTCTCAGGAGAACTCGGTGCTGTTATGAGAAGGCACGGACAATATATAAAACCGCTGCGTGCTGTGATCCACTCACAATTTATCCCTTGCTCCTTCTAGAATAAAAATGAGCGCTGAGCACGAGGCAGCCGGGCTGTGCTGCGGTCCGGGCTGTGATAAAAGCTGCAGGGGGTGCAGGCACACGCCTGTGGCCACCCCGGCTGATCTTCTCGGCAGAGCATCTTCTACCAGGGGAGGTGAGAATGAGCTCTCCTAATCTGCCGAGGAAATTTCTCGCCTCGGCCTCGGTGTCAAACGTACTTTTGACGTGAGAATAAAGTGATACAGCCAATTTGACGGAGGCTGCCGAGAGCCTGGCAATCTGACGCCGAGTGTGGCCCTGAGTCCACCAGCAGAGAGGTGAGCCATTGGGAGCAGGAGGCCTCACCTCCTCTTCATTTCTTGGCCCAGGAGTGAGCAAATTCCCTGCTGGCTTCTCCCAACAGCCCTCAACTTTTTCTGTTCATAGAATCATTGAATCATAGAATAGTTTGGGTTGGAAGGGACCTTAAAAATCATGCAGTTCCACCCCCCCCTGCCCTGGGCAGGGACACCTCCCACCAGACCAGGTTGCTCCAAGCCCCATCCAACCTGGCCTTGAACACCTCCAGGGATGGGGCAGCCACAGCTTCTCTGGCCAACCTGCGCCAGGGGCTCACCACCCTCACAGTAAAGAATTTCCTCCTATCTCTTCTAAATCTGCCCTTTTCCAGTTTAAAGCCATTCCCCCTCGTCCTATCACTACACGCCCTTGTAAAAAGTCCCTCTCCAGTTTTCCTGGAGAAAAGCTTTTCCAGCTTTTCTGTTCTTCAGGTCCTTTCTGTCTAAGTAGACATCAGACCTTTGGGCATGCCACATCTGAGCCAAGCAAGACAGGATTTCCTTACATAGACCAAAAGCCCTGTTTGCACTGGGCTGGAGACTGGCCGCCCCACAGCACTGGGACAGGTCCTTGTGCTGAGCTGGTGGCACGAGTTACAGCCTCTGAGGTGCAGGTGGACTTGAAGGACTCCATCTGGGGCTCAGGGTTCATGGCTCTGTGACCACAAACTGGGGTATTAAAGTTCTCACCTCTTCAAGACTCGCAGGATGTGCCATGAAACTCAGCAGGTTTAAGCTTACTAATCGTTGTTCTTTTCATGCCGCATGAAGGGACCTTATGGAGAAAGGTGGCCAGGCTGGTCTGCTCATCAAGATAAAGAGCTTGCAATGTGACCCAAAGTGAACAGTGTGCTGACTTCATTACTAACCAAGAAAATCATCTTCAGGAGCACAAGAGAGCTGCGGCACTGCTGAAACAACCTGAGCAGGAGGAGTACAGGCTGCACACGTGGGACACGGCTCTGGAGGAGCACAGACACGCTCCCACCGCTTGAAGGTCTTGATATGCCATTCCCCGGACTGCCTTTTAGGGTCTAGCCAGAGCCATCATTCCTACTGAAGCTGGAGCTGAAGCTTAGCCCGTTTCTAAGCTTGCGTGACGGATGTGGTATTAGGGTGTCGCTCAGCCGTTTCATTGAGTGTTCCTCTGGAGGCACATTCAGATGTGCGCGTGGTTTCTTTGCTGCCTCTCCCCCTCCATCCTCCCATACGCAGCCGCTCAGGGGGACGCAGGAGAGTGT
The DNA here is from genome assembly GCA_008711295.1 of Anarhynchus alexandrinus. Lineage (NCBI taxonomy): Eukaryota > Metazoa > Chordata > Aves > Charadriiformes > Charadriidae > Anarhynchus > Anarhynchus alexandrinus. Next base: position 4,221,377 of record VUYV01000064.1, on the reverse strand, counting down.
GGAGGCTGAACGCCAGGAAGGCCGCGCGTGGCCATAGGACACGTCCCCGGACAACAGCACCCAGAACGTTACGCACGCGGTCGCCTTTCTGAGTCTGTTGAGCGCCGTGATGCTTCCGGCAATGCTGTTTGCTGTAAAGGAAGAGAGGAATAAACGCTTCCTTGGTGGATCCCAGAACACATCCCTGCTCAGCTCCAGTCCCCTTGGTGTGAACCCTTTTTGCTGTCAGGGCGCATCTTGCCAGCTGCCAGTCACTCCTCTTGCAAAAGGGAGAGCTAATGACAGCACCATGCTGATTAACGCCCTTCAAGGGAGATGCGATGAAAGCCCAATGGTGGATAATAACAACAATTAGCTCAATTTGCTGGTACGCACTGCTAGAAATAGCACTGAGGAGCCTTCAGCAGTGCATGCAGACAGGCCAGGAAACTTATACTTCCAACCTATAGCGATGACGAGCGGTCAGATCCCTCGGGATTCCCTTGAGAGTGAACAAGGAGCAACAAGAGCTCAGCACGCACATCAGCCCGGACACGTTCTGCACCTCATTCCCATTCCGACTCCCATCGCTGAATCCCTCTGTATTATCCCTCCGGCGCGTATCCCAGCACCTTTGCCCGCGCTAAATGGGGAGGTCGTGCTATGTCTAGCCACCAAGGCAGGGTCAGGTTATGGTGTGGATCCAGCTTCCAGTGCAGGGCTCCCTTGCCGGAATGGTAACTGCCTCCTGCGGTGACCGGGGCATCTGGGAGCCTCCGGAGAAGGTTGCCAGGACCTGCCTGGCAGAGCAGTTTATGTCCCAGCACATGATGGGCTACAGCCGTGGTTTCAAACACCTCCGTTCTGTGATGCATTCAGTACCTTGCTGATCGGTTAAAACGCAAGTTTGATTGTTTGCACATCTGGTGACAACGGAACAAGAAAAAAAGAAAAAAAATGGAAGAACTGCTACTAGACCGCTTAGCTTGAGAGCCGACCTTAGCTGGGAGATGAGAGCGAGAAAGATGCTGATGCTTTGCTCGTTCGTTCTGGTATGTGCTGGAAAACGTTACCTGCAAAGGAAAACGTTACCTGCAAATCACCGCTGGCACTCGGGAGCAGGTGGAGGGCTGAACCCTCCTGCCACCACCGGCACGTGGAGCTGTCCCACGGCAGTGCCGCCAGCTCTTCCCCTGCAGGGGCAAGTACCACCGAGAGCCGGATTCATCAACTTAAGGGTTTCTGCCAGGACCTGCTTTCCTGTGACCCGTTAGAAGGAGTTGCAAGAGCCCTGCTGGACACCGGGGGAGACACGAGATCCTTAGACCACATGCCCAGTCACACCAGTCAGGCACAGCACACACAAAACTGTGGTGCTTTCCCACAACTTTTCTTAAACGTTGGTGCAAATTCTCTTTCCCATCTGAGGCAGGAAAGGCAGTTTCACTCGAGCTGCGCCATGCGGGGCTGCTGCAACCGGGTTGTCACAGCAAGGGCTTGCGGTGCTCCGGACTCGGACAGGGACGCTGTCCTGCTGAGGGACCACCTGCTGGCACTGGGGACGGGTGGCTTTGCCCTGCGGACAAGCTGCTGCCCCTGAGCAGGTTGGGGGTACTTCGCCCCTAAACTGGGCACTGCCTTGAGCTGGCGGTGATTCCCCGTGAGCTCCCACCACGCCGAAGGCTGCCATTTGCCCGGCCGTCGTGGTTTGCAGCTCTTCTGCAGGATCGTGCGGTTGTGCTCTGCTGAAGTTACTGGCTGGAGCTGCCAGGGCAGAAAGCAGCCTACCTTCCTGCTGCCTGCCCGGGGAGGGCAGCTCTACCATCACCTCGAAGGACCCTCCCAAAACCCTACCCATGAACAGGAGCACGGAGAGTCTCTTCAGCAACGTGTCTGCCATGTCCCGTCTTGTCCCTCCTTTCCACTTTCCTGTGCGGCCGTCACCTCCTCTTTTTTTAGGGGTGGGCTTTCCACCTTGTTTTGTGCAAAGATGTTTTCTAACCACATTGTTCAGCTCTTCTTCTCTGCAGGATTCTCCTGAAAGGGGAGCGTCCCTGTGTTTATCCTGGTCGGTGAACAGCAACAGAAAGCCCGCTGAGCTCTTCCGTGGTGAGACTGGCGCGTGAAGGGACGGCAGACGGAAGGTAACTGAATTTGCACCTCATCCAGTACATGTATAGGACTCCCAGACACAGTCCTTTTGTCTCGTCGGCATGCCAGACCTCTGGGACCAGCACTGAGAGGAGAGTAGGAGGTTCCTGTCACGGTAAACCTTTCATCTCTCCCTCCTGCTCATAGAATCATAGAATGGTTTAGGTTGGAAGGGACCTTGAAGAGCATCGAGTTCCAACCCCCCTGGGCAGNCATAGGCAGGGACACCTCCCACCAGACCAGGTTGCCCAAGGCCACGTCCAGCCTGGCCTGGAACACCTCCAGGGATGGGGCCTCAACAACCTCTCTGGGCAACCTGGGACAGTGCCTCACCACCCTCAAAGTGAAAAACTTCCTAATGTTCAATCTAAACCTGCCCTCTTCCAGCTCAGTGGGCAAAGTGGTGCCCGTCTCTTAGCTGCCTCTCCCGTGTCTCTCTGGAGCATCGCAACGAGCTCCTTTGCTCCCCAAAGCCCTTTGCGTCCTACCTCCCGGCTCCGCACGTGTGGGCAATGCCTGGGCTGGAGGCATCCCTGGCACACCGCGCATGGCCTCGCTCCGCAGCTCCGCTCTCTGCACCGTCAGAGAAGTGAAGAGAAGCTTCTGGTATTTGAATAAACCACGGATGGAAAGAGCACACTGTCTTAAAGATCAGGTCTAGCACGCGACGTTTTATTTCCGACTGCTGTGCCAGGAGCAGGGTGGGAATGGGCTGGAAAACGCTTTCCTGGGTGCCCACTGCCCACCGCCTGCAGCAGGTTTGGAAATAACGATTTTTCATTAAAAATCCTGTCTTCAGTTCCAATTCTCAGCTTGGAGGTGGTGACAAGAGCTTCTCAGCATGCGACACTTCAGAGCAATCCGCAAAATCAGGATGCAGCTGGGAGCAGCTGGGATGGGTTGGTTTGCTGTTTCTTATCACGCAGCAGCGCGGAGGAGAGACCGTCGCGTGTCGGGGGCAGTTATCTCATTTAACACCAGCCGGCTCAAGTCAGCCTGAGCGAGCCTGAGACACACCATCGCCTCTCTGGCCATGCAAAGGGTAAGGTCTGGTCCAGAAAGGGAACCAGACAATGCCTTTTCCCACCCTTGTTCTCCCCCACCAGATCAAGGACAAGGACATGGGATGATTCAGAACTGTGTTTTAGCTTCTACAATCGCAGCCCGTAACACGAGTTTTTGGGCCACAATGTCACAGCCCTGAGGGTATTAATACGCTTGGATGGCCATGACCAGCCTTACTTCTGAGCCCCACATGGGACCTGGGCACCTTCAACCGCTACTGGAGCTGTGTGGTAGGAGTGCTGGTCTCCAGCCCTGGCACAACCATGCCTGTGCCTGGCCGTGGACCCTGCTGATCCCGACCCACGGGCTGACTTCCCAGCCTGGCTCCAGACCTACCTTCTCACTGTGGACCTGCTCAGCCATAGAATCATAGAATGGTTTAGGTTGGAAGGGACCTTGAAGATCATCCAGATCCAACCCCCCTGCCATAGGCAGGGACNGAGTCTGTTGAGCGCCGCGATGCTTCCGGCAATGCTGTTTGCTGTAAAGGAAGAGAGGAATAAACGCTTCCTTGGTGGATCCCAGAACACATCCCTGCTCAGCTCCAGTCCCCTTGGTGTGAACCCTTTTTGCTGTCAGGGCGCATCTTGCCAGCTGCCAGTCACTCCTCTTGCAAAAGGGAGAGCTAATGACAGCACCATGCTGATTAACGCCCTTCAAGGGAGATGCGATGAAAGCCCAATGGTGGATAATAACAACAATTAGCTCAATTTGCTGGTACGCACTGCTAGAAATAGCACTGAGGAGCCTTCAGCAGTGCATGCAGACAGGCCAGGAAACTTATACTTCCAACCTATAGCGATGACGAGCGGTCAGATCCCTCGGGATTCCCTTGAGAGTGAACAAGGAGCAACAAGAGCTCAGCACGCACATCAGCCCGGACACGTTCTGCACCTCATTCCCATTCCGACTCCCATCGCTGAATCCATCCGCCCACCCCAAGGCGGTATTATCCCTCCTGCGCGTATCCCGGCACCTTTGCCCACGCTAAATGGGGAGGTCGTGCTATGTCTAGCCACCAAGGTTATGGTGTGGATCCAGCTTCCAGTGCAGGGCTCCCTCGCCGCAATGGTAACTGCCTCCTGCGGTGACCGGGGCATCTGGGAGCCTCTGGAGAAGGCACAGAGGTTGCCAGGACCTGCCTGGCAGAGCAGTTCATGTCCCAGCACATGATGGGCTACAGCCGTGGTTTCAAACACCTCCGTTCTGTGATGCATTCAGTACCTTGCTGATCGGTTAAAACGCAAGTTTGATTGTTTGCACATCTGGTGACAA
>VUYV01000064.1:4177076-4216046 GCA_008711295.1 Anarhynchus alexandrinus | reverse complement strand
GGTTGGAAGGGACCTTGAAGATCATCTAGATCCAACCCCCCTGCCATAGGCAGGGACACCTCCCACCAGACCAGGTTGCCCAAGGCCACATCCAGCCTGGCCTTGAACACCTCCAGGGATGGGGCCTCAACAACTTCTCTGGGTTGTGTCTGACCTGCTCACCATCATCGGACCCTGACCTGAAGATCGATGTCCCAGTTTGAGCTTGGACTGGCCATCCCTTGACTATCCCCAAGGGAGCAATCAACCCGTGTTGGACCCGGACACCCAAATGGCTGAAGAAAAGACTCACCGAGCGTCTGGCCAGCAAGCACCCGCCCGTTCTCGCCCAGGACGGCGGCCCGCGCGTGCCTCTCGTTGGAGTACTGTACGAAGGCATAGCCCTTGTGAACGGAGCAGCCCACCACGCGGCCATACTTGGAGAAAATGGTCTCCACATCGGACTTCTTGACCACGGCTGTGTTGAGATTGCCAATGAAGACTCTGGAGTTGATGGACTTGGGGTCATTCTTGTTCGTGATGTTGCTCGTCTGCACCTTCAATGACATCTTGAACACCTGAACGAAGAAAGCGGGAGTCAGGAAAGTGGGAAGGGAATTGCTGGAGTTCTACAAAAAGAGGTGGGGGATAGATGTCCCAGCAATCCTGGAGCCGGGAACCGGCTCCTCAACTTCAGCCATTTGCAGCTGGGGGCATCCCACCTCCAGAGAGCCCCTGTGTGCTGGGGAGGGGAATGTGGCAGCCAGCGCAAAACTGGAAACCCGTTTATCTGATGCTCTGGGTGTAAGCCGGTTGCTTTTGGGGGACAAAGAAAGATTGAAATGAATTTTACATCTAAGTAAAAGCTTTAATGCTGTTACAGGAAAGCTTTCACCTCTCTATACGTCATTACAATTCAAAGGACTGCTCTTTTCAAAGCAGTTTGCATTCAGTGCCTTTGTTGGTGCCCACCTCTCCGGGCTTTCCCCCGCTGAGCACCTCCCAGCACAGGGACAGCCTGGTCCCTGCGGATCCGCACCCGCAGCTGGAAGAGGACTTGAGTTTTCCGGACGCAAACGAAGCGATTTAAGCGGCGAAGCAGCCCGTCTGCTCCTATCTGACACCTGCACTCCGCTGCCTGCCTGCGCGTTTCACACGCGGGGCTTGGAGCTGAATTTTTGTGCAAACAGGAGGTGTCACTGTTAGCTTGGGAATCGCCACGCCAGCAGCCAGATCAGCTGGAAACCACTCCAACCCGCTGCAAGGCGGTGATCCTCCAAGTTTCTTGCCTTGGGTATTTCACGGGCAGCCCCCGAGACCAGGCTTCACCTCTGAGGACCAAGGGATGGGGATGGCAAGGGACAGGGATGGCAAGGGTGTGAAATGAAAGCCAATCTGGCTGCCTATCAGGCCGCCCGCTCATGTTTCTGCGGCAAAAATTACAGCCCTCCAAAGACATCAGTTTGATTTTCCTCTTGCAGAACCAGCGGGGATGCTTTGGTATCGCTGTTGGGTGCGGTATTTACCCGGGAAAAGCCCTCTCAGAGCTGCGGAAGGTATTTTATGGTGCGTGTTGAAGTGCTGCTCTTCCCCAGCCCCTTCCAGCAGTGCCCGCAGGTACTCCCAGCACCCGCGGCGATGCCACCAGGGTTTCCATAACTCCAGGCGGTCACCAAGCCTGGCACAGGGGACGCACTGCTAACGCAGGGCCACGGTGTCCCCTCCATGGTAGTCCCCAGCGTCTGCCCTGGCACTGGGCAGAGCTAAAGTACCGCCTGGCTTTGGGGCTTTGGCTCTCTGGGCTCAAAGCCCAGGTTTGTCTGAGCAGCCTGGCCCAAGGGGACACGGTGGCAGCTGCCTGGCTGCATAGGTGCAGCTCCTGTGGACCTGGTCACCCTGGTCCCCAAGCCCTGGCAGGCTCCGCTTGCCCGCAGCCCAGCCTGCCCGAGGCACTGGCACCAGCAGCGAGCGATGCTCTGGCTTCGCTGAGCCCTAAAACACACAGGTAGTGTCCCCCACACCTCTCACTAGACAGGCACAGGCCTGGGAGAAAGCTGCAACCTGATGTGCTTTTTGGGGTTTCAGCCGAGACTTTCAAAGAACTTAAGTCCTCCTTTTTCTCTGTATTCTCCTACACAGAGCTCCCACACAGGACATGAAATCTCTGGTTGCTCCTGTCTCCCCCTAAACCTGTTACGGCGGATGACTTCATTGTACCCATCTCACCCCTTTGCCAGGTGAGCCCCATTTTGGCTTCTTGGGTGATGGATGTCCTTCTGATGGAGCCTGCTCAGCCCCTGGCCCCTCAGGACACCTTGGGGGGCTGCTTCTGCCCATAGTCCCATTTTACCAGAGGGTACTTCTACACCCCCCTCTCCCCCAAGCACTAGTTCTGTATCTCCAGGACTTGAAACTTCAGTCCAGCCTGGAGGTAAAGAGGCAACAGAGGAGACTCGCCCAGCCCTGCACGCAGACGGCACCCGCAGCCCGACCCGGGGAGACACGGAGCGCTTGAACGCCGATTGCCATCAATGAGCTCTGAACAGAGAAGCTATGATGTCCAGACCTCCGCCTTTTGAATTTTCAGAGCACAAAGGACCAGACACTCGATTCCTTTCATCGTTTAAAGCCGGACCATGCAGAGCGTCGGAGATACCCGGCAAGGCTGATCCTCCGCGGGGAACAGGGGGACGATGCGATGGCTCAGTACATCTCGTCCGGCTCTAACCCCTGTGACTCCAGTAACCACTGAGGCTGGGAATGATCTCTCTGCTAAATCCAATCAAAAAACAAGTTAGACTTTGTCTGAGTCTGGCTCGTTATATTTTCCTTTTCAGTTCAAAAGAGCCGGAGGGAGACTTTTGTTTTATTTTTTTTAAAAACAATTCCTGGCAGCACAGCGTTCCTAAAAACGCTGGAAAAGATAACCAAACGACAGGACTTTTAAAGGCATCTAAGCGAACGAAATCCTCGCATCTTTGGCAAGCGGCGCCCAACCTCTTCAGGTTGCTCGAAGATCCCACCCATATATAACACTTGTTTAATGCTATCTATTTCAACATATTTTTGCAGTGCGGTCTGGGTGAGGATCACAAAGGAAACCGTTCCCATTCCTGCTGCAAAGGTGGTGAAACAGAGGAAAAGCCAAGGCTGCTTCCAGCTGCTCAGTCACTCCGGGTACCCAGCTTGAGCCTCAAGGACTCATTTCTCAGGAACCATGAGTATCTGCAAACAGCCCGGCTGGAGGCTGCTCCGGGACAGCCAGTTCCCAGGGAATCTGCATCCTAAACCCTCCAGGATCAGCTGAGGCTGTGTGGGACCTTCAGAGAGCCTGCGCACGCGTAGGGCACCTGCGTCCGGGTAGCTCTGGATGGTTTTCCTACCCAAGGACATGTCGGACCCCTCGTGAACCCGTGGCTCTCCCTGCTCCGGGGTTGCAGCAATGTTGCAGCACAGTGACTTCGACACGTGGCTTTACACCTGGTGACTCCTGGAGTTTCCAAGTTCCTGATGCCCATATTTTCTATTTCAGAGTAACTCTGCCCTGGCACCGCTCTCGCCCACACTAGCCCATGTCACGTGGACACCTTTGGCCCCGCTTAGCCGCTTCCCCTCCAGACGGTGCACTCCCCCTTTTCCATCCTTGCTTACCTGCCAGAGTTTATACAAGTCTCCAACCCATTTTTCTACCCACCTGTGGCCCTCCTTTCCCCCATCCCCAGTCCCTGGAGGAACTCCTCCTGCAACTGGCCTCCAGGTGGACTACGAGCCCTTATCACTGCCCTCGAAGCCCCACCACCCAGCCTGCACTGCTCTTGGAGGCCACCTACCCGGACTGCCGGGTCCTGACTTGGATGCCAGGATGCTGTGAGAGATCACGTCAAAAGCTTTCCTGAAGTCAAGGCAGACGTCACCCATGTCATCTCCTCGGCCACACGTTTTGCCACAGAAAGCGAGTAGGTTGGTCAAAATTTGGCTGTCCCATTTCCAGGTCTGGCCCAGCTGCAGGCAGGCAGGAGGAACGCTCTCTTCCTCCAAATACAATATAGTGCTCAAACGAAATATACCCCCATCTCTGGTTTCCCACCCCATCTCTGAAGAGTTTTCCTGTTGCCACCCCGAGCCCCAGCTTAGGGAAACACGAGGCTGCTGTTTGCCCAAAGCCATCCCAAATTCTACCCAGCCCAGAAGTGTGTTATTATTTACCCTCGTCTCAATCTCTGACCAGCTGTTTGCAGCTGCAAACACCAACTGCATCAGGGCACTGAGCTCCTCAAGCATCTGTAGGAGGAATGTGGGTTAAGCTGCATCTGTGCACGGAAATAGAAAGAGCCGGCTGGAGGATTCGGGTAGGGTGGGGAGTGTGTGGGAGCATAAAACACATGTTTTCCCCCCCAAATCTAGGGGGCTGCCCTCTCTCAGCGGGTGCAACGTGAGCCAGCTCTGCTGCTGTCCATGGACCCCCCACTCCGTGGGTTGGTTTTGAAAATAAAAGAGCTGGATGAAGACGAGTTGTTGCTCAGGTGGGCACTAAGGCACCAGATGAACCTTCACTTGGAGAAGGACACCTCCTAAGGCATCTCCCAAGATATGACCTTGGCTGCCACGAAGGTGGAGGGGTGTAGGGGAACCTGCAGCTCTCCCAGGTCCCTGCTGCCCCAAGCCCACCTTGCACCCTCCTTATTTGGCCTTCCCCCATGCTTCCTGCAGTTGGACCAGTGTGTGCTGGTCTCCTGTCTTCCCCACCTGGGATGCTGGGTCCCCCCAGCCTGATAAAGCCTGTGGAGGAGACAGGAGAACTCACTTTTACCACCTATTGTGGGGCACCGGTGATGGAGTGCGTAGCTCAGCATAACCCCTCCCTCGGTGGATCCCTTCCCTTGGCTCCCTGGTCGAAGCCCCAGCAGCTCTGCGCATTGGGGCCATCTCAGGACACCGCAGGTCGGCACAGGAGACGTGCCTGTGGCTGACAAGCAATGGGATGGGGCCACCAGATGGCCAACTCAAGGTCAGGCAAGGTGACGGCCACGCCGCTGGGAAAGACTTGGGAGGAAGCCAACGAGGAGCCGACATCTCTGCGGATGGGATGCTCTCCCAGCACCATCTGCCCACTGCCTGCTGTCCCTGCCCAGGCAGGGATCAAGGCTTTGGCGGGGAGCCTTGTCCAAGGCTGGGGAGCTGCGTCTCTGGGCTTCTAGCACTCTACTCTGCCCTGGTGAGGCCACATCTGGAGTACTGTGTCCAGTTCTGGGCTCCCCGGGTCAAGAAGGACAGGGAACTGCTGGAGAGGGTCCAGCAAAGGGCTACAAAGATGATGAGGGGACTGGAGCAACTTTCTTGTGAGGAAAGGCTGAGGGACTTGGGGCTTTTCAGTCTGGAGAAGAGAAGACTAAGGGGGATCTTATCAACACTTATCAATACTCAAAGGGAGGGTGCCAGGGGGGTGGGAACAGTCTTTTTCCAGTGGTGCCCAGCGACAGGACAAGAGGGAACAGGCACAAACTTGAGCATAGGGAGTCCCATCTGAACCTGAAGAGGGCCTTCTCTCCTGTGCGGGTGGCAGAGCACTGGCACAGGCTGCCCAGAGAGGTGGGGGAGTCTCCCCCTCTGGAGCCATTCCAAACCCGCCTGGACGCTGTCCTGTGCCACTGCTGGAGGTGCCCCTGCTCTGTCAGGGGGTGGCACTGGGGGAGCTCCAGAGGGCTCTTCCAACCCCCACCAGTCTGGGATTCTGTGATTCATTGCTCTGAGGTATCAGGCACCACCAGCGATGTCCTGCATTTAACAAGCAGCCTGCGTGGCTCTCCTTTAGCAGCTTATGAACCACTCAGCACCGGGTGCTCAAAAACCCGGCGCAAAGTGCTCTTCTGCTGTCCCCGCGCAAGCCCCGCATCCCCCTGGAGAAACAGCCTCCTTTGCCTTCTCTCTCCCACTCATTTAGGGTTTCTTCTTACACACAATACTCATTTCGCATCACTTATTGCCCCCCCCCCCGCAACGACTGGAAAGGACGTTTTAATCATCGCATATTAATATTTCATCCTCCCCCTAACTGCCTTCCAGCAGAGCACTTTGCGTGGCGCCCAGCTTAAATCCAGCACAGCATCAGCCCCGTCGGCTCCGGCGTCCCTTCCGCGCCACACGACGCAGCTCGCCCGCCCGGGGCTACGACGTACAACGTCTCCTCAAGCCACCGTCTCTGCGACGCGCCACGCGGAAAGCAGTGGGTGTCCGGGTGATGTGTCTCATTAGGAGAAATACACACAGCAGACACACGTGTCAGTGGGTATAGGTGAATACGCTAATAACCACAGTGGCGTCAGCAGAGGCATTTTCACAGCTATTATTTCACCCTTCATCCCCCAACCCACCACTGCAACAAACCAGACCTGACTGGGAAAAGAGAACAAGACGAAATGCGACGAGCAATAATACCTGGACAGAGGGGAATGGATGTATAAAGGGGTCCTTCATCTGTAGAACCTCAAAAGGACAGATTAGTGTGATTATCTCTGATTTCTGCAAGGGAAACTGAGGCCCAGACGGGAGAGGTCTGGGGTGGGGTGGGGGTTTGCGCCACCGACCTCACCAAAGCTTACAGAAACATCACAATGACACCTCCCACCCATTTCTTAGTGGTGGTGAGGACCACTCTGAGCTCCCCAGAAGCTCCCATGCTCGAGGAAAGGCTGTACCCGCCTGCTCCTGCCCCTGGTCCGGACACCCACCAACAAAGTCCCCTCCCTACCAGCGCTTCTCTCTTCTGAGGGCAGTGTGGCTGGAAACCACGTCACGGTCCCTTCGCTGCCGCTAACGTTCAGGAACCCCTTAAAAATATTGATATTCAATCCAGTTGTAGCCCAAGGCCAGAGCTGGTTTACTCGATAAGCTATTTTTCCTCCCTGCTTTAAGTGCCTTGCTTCACAGATTAGCTGTTTAATTGAGAGCCAGGTGTCTGAAAACCCCGGGGGACCTCCATCTTAGTGACGAACCGTCAGAGAAGGTGGCGGCAAAGAAAAACCACCGCGCCCCACCACTTCTCTCCTCTTTATTTCAACGTGACGGCAACACACAGCCGGGCCGTCATTCTCCTCTTATCACGCTCGTTCACAAAACAGGAGATGGCGTTTTTTCATCCCCGTCTCCATCCAGTAACAAGTTTTCCTAACTTGGTGGCTTTCCACCAGGAGCCAGATGATAAATCATAGAATCATAGAATGGTTTAGGTTGGAAAGGACCTTGAAGATCATCTAGTCCAACCCCCCTGCCATAGGCAGGGACACCTCCCACCAGACCAGGTTGCCCAAGGCCACCTCCAGCCTGGCCTTGAACACCTCCAGGGATGGGGCCTCAACAACCTCTCTGGGCAACCTGTGCCAGTGCCTCACCACCCTCACAGTGAAAAACTTCTTCCTAATGTTCAATCTAAACCTGCCCTCTTCCAGTTTGAAGCCATTCCCCCTCGTCCTATCACTCCATGCCCCAGTAAAAAGTCCTTCCCCAGCTCTCCTGGAGCCCCTTTAGGGACTGGAAGGCCGCAATAAGATCTCCCCGGAGCCTTCTCTTCTCCAGGCTGAACAGCCCCAACTCTCTCAGCCTCTCAGATCATCCTCGTGGCTCTCCTCTGGCCATGCTCCAGCAGGTCCACGTCCTTCTTATGTTGGGGACTCCAGAGCTGGACGCAGTACTCCATGTGGGGTCTCACAAGAGCAGAGTAGAGAATGAAGATGTCCCGCAGGAATGAAGGGCCAAATCCACTCCCTGCCAGGTTTTGGGGGAAAATTTGGCGTTTGGGGTGCCAAAAAAAGCACCAGCAAACCTGTGTCTTGCCAAGCATGTGATGTGCGTGGTGATGCAATCCGTGGTGTGACAGTGATGCTTCAGTGGTCCAGGCTTGGCACAGCCCTGCTTACACGCTGGAGGAAGCCTGAATGATGTGGGTTGGGTCAGGTCATCTTTAACCATCTCGTATGCTCTGGTAAAGGACACAACCCAATTCTGCACCTTTTGGAGGCTTTTTGGAGGTTGCCCCCCAGCGCACAATCCAATTCTGCACCACCTTCTGGAGGCTTTTTTGGAGGTTATCCCCCAGCACACAACCCAATTCTGCACCACCTTTTGGAGGCTTTTTTGGAGGTTGCCCCCCTGCTTTCAACCCAAACCTTTAACGTCCGTACATTTGATGGTTGGACTCAATGATCTTAAAGGTCCCTTCCAACCTAGACGATTCGAAGATTCTACCTTTCTTGCTGCTTTCTTGCAAGCGGCAAGAAAGATGGTTTTTAGGGAGGAGCAGGGCAGTTAACATGCCCTAGTGCAAACAAATTGGCACGGCCGTCACACTGTGAGCATCTCGCTTCAGGCAGCGATCAACCCAGACACTTGGCTCCCAGGGATTTCTGACTCAATCAGTCCTTTTATCCAAAAAAAAAAAAAAAAGCAGTTTTAAAAAGAAACACGGCCAGCTACAAGACGGAGGTTCTCCACTGACTGCACCACCGAAATGCACACGCATTTAGAAGCGAAGTCCCTTCTGCCCCCGGTGCCAATCATTCCTCCCCCGAGAGCTGCGAGTAATTTGCCAGTGAGTCGCCGAACGCCCGAGCCGAGCTCCGAAGCATTCGTTTAATAACCAACACAAACCCCTGCAATCTTTTTAATAACTTCTGAGTCCCCCAACAAGTCCTGCGCGCAACCCCAGAGGGGCTCAGCCCTCCCCCCCCTCCCCGATAGCGGGAAGACCCTCTTCGCTCTTCAATAAGGAGAATAAACTGGAAGGAAACCAGTCCTTGGGTTTTCTGGGGGAAACCGGCTTCGATTCCCCAAAACGTGATTGTTGGAGGATCGGAAAGTTATTAAAAAAAGGGGATAGACAAAGATGTCACAGTTATTACGTCGGTTCTGCGGGATCGGGGCTGTCTTTTGGGGGAATTTCCGCTCTGCTGAGCAAGCTGGAAGGGCCAGAGAGCTGCAGATCAACTCAGCGGGAGCCAGACGAGCTCGTCGTGAAGCTGCGGGTGCCCTTTGCCAATCGTTTCCCCCCCCCCGGGAAGTGGAGCTGAGCACAGCCTGGTGAGGGAGGATGCTTTTGCTGTGGGCAGAGCGGGTCCTTGGGTCTCTCGAGCGCTCGGTTCTGCGCTCCCAGCAGACAAGGGGCTCCTTGCATGGGGTACACCAATTTTTCCAAACACCCCACCGTGCAGACGAATCAGCCCAGACCCGTCCAGGCTTCGTCGGTGGCTGTCACTGACGTGGCTCCCGGTCACCACAGAGGTGCCCATCTCTTACGTTCCCCCAGCGCCAAGCCCCAGCCCGGCGCTGTCACCCACCCCTCTCCGCCATCCGCACCCAGGCCGCCCCCGCAGGCTCTGCGGGCTCAGGCGATGAGCCCAGTTTCAGCCCAGTTTCATCACATCTGCCTTGCTGGAATGAAATAGCGTCAACACCTGACACGTCAGGAGACAACGCCGCTGGAGCAGCCCTGGATGGGGACCGCCCATAATGACACACGGGTGATGNCCCCCCCCCCCCCCAGTTACTGCCAGCACCCAGCAATTACTGACTTACGGGGTCCCGGCCGTATTTCTAACCTGCTCTCCACCGAGCACTCGGGTCCCAATTTATGGGGTGGGTGAAGCGAGAGGTCCCCACTGCCCACCCCTGGCATCCTGCACCCCTGCGGAGATGGAAGCTGCACCCATCCTGCGCGCTTGGGCTGTCGGGAGGAGAATGCATAAGCGGCCGAGCGGGAGGGGGAGCAAACATCAGCCAAGTCTGGCTCATTAAAGCCCATTTGTTGCAGGACGTAAGCAAATAATCCAGAGCGACGCCGTTAGCTCGTGGCAGATGCCGAGTTCTGCATCCCGCAGGGCTCTGGCAGGAGGGGCTGACCCTGTCCCCTTGATCCATCCTCCTTCACGCCGCGTGTGACGCACTGTGCGTTTTTACATTGGTGCATCCTCTCCCAGAGCCCCTCCGGGGCCACAGCACCCCGTCACCGCTACGTGTGGGCTCGTGTCACCCATTGCTGAAAGACGGGGACCTGCAAGTGTGGGGACATCTGCAGCCCCCCCATCCCCTGCCCCGGGTTGGTCCCTCTGTGCCGGACGGCGGCGTGCGAAGCCGAATGCGTTTCCTGAACCTCTCTGGTTTGGAGTGATACCCCCACAAATTTGGGGTTCGCTCCTGTTGGATGCGGGGTGCTGCTGCCCGGACGAGGGGATGCTGAGCACAGAGCAGCGTGAACAGAAGTAGGTCCCTCATAATCCTCCTTCAACTGCCGGGCTTGCTATGCAAATAGCCTCCTTTTTTTTAAATTTTTAATTAAAACAACAAGTCATCTCAAACGGGAGGAATCCTGCCAATCCTTTGAAAACCTGGCTCTGGTTTAAATCCCAGTGCAACTGGTAAATCCTTCATAAAGGAGCAATAAATAATCGATTGCTGCTTTAATAAGGATTTAATCAGTTGTTAAAGGGACAATGGTTACAAAGTCTATCAGGTCAGCGTATAGTTTATAGCTGTGGCTCGTAACCATCTGTCCTACATATTATTCATGCCTATAGAAAGCTTAAAAATCTATTCATTAGAGTCTTAAATCCTTCCTAATATGTGTGATAAAGGGATGACCTGTGGCTGGAAACTCTGCGATCCATCCAGCAGCGCTGCTCCTCGCCCTGCTCATCTCCACAAATGTGGGGCTCGCTCCAACCGCTGCACAGCTCATCACGCGCATGAGTGCGTGTGGCCATACCGGACCTCACGGGGCTCCTGGTGGGGCAGGACACGGCTCCAGTATGGCAGATTCAGGCGGTAAGTACATATATGTGCTCCTCACCATGGGGACGTGATGCTCTGCCTTTACACCAAAGCTGCTGGTCTACACCAGCTTTGGAGGCAGCGTTACCTCCCGTCTGCTTGGTGAAGCCAAAGTCCCTCCTGGGGCCAGAGACCAAAGCTGTCCCAGCAGCAGCGTAATGTGACAGCAAGGAGCACCCAAAGTGCCCCTGACCCTCAGTCCTGCCCTCCGGGTCAGAACCGAATTCCTTTGAAAACAAGGACGTGCACCAATGAGAATCTTAGAGCCACGAGGATGATCCGAGGGCTGGAGCACCTCTCCTATGAGGAGAGGCTGAAAGAGTTGGGGCTGTTCAGCCTGGAGAAGAGAAGGCTCCGGGGAGATCTTATTGCGGCCTTCCAGTGCCTAAAGGGGCTACAGGAGAGCTGGGGAAGGGCTTTTTACTGGGGCATGGAGTGATAGGACGAGAGGGAATGGCTTCAAACTGGAAGAGGGCAGGTTTAGATTGAACATTAGGAAGAAGTTTTTCACTTTGAGGGTGGTGAGGCACTGGCACAGGTTGCCCAGAGAGGTTGTTGAGGCCCCATCCCTGGAGGTGTTCAAGGCCAGGCTGGACGTGGCCTTGGGCAGCCTGGTCTGGTGGGAGGTGTCCCTGCCTATGGCAGGGGGGTTGGACTAGATGATCTTCAAGGTCCTTTCCAACCTAAACCATTCTATGATTCTATGATTTTCAGACAGGTATCAACCTCGGTGGGTTAAATTTGGGTTTCCACTGCCACGCTAACACCACTGCATTTAAAACATGGGAAGGGTCCTGACAGCATACGAGGCCAAAAAAACCAATCCCACCATTAGTGCTGCGCAAGAACCAAGAATTAAGGCATCTTCTGAAGCCTACATGGATCAACTCCCTGGGTTTCACCCTGCCAGAGGAGGTCCTCAGCAGCTCTTCAATCGTCTGCTTGACCATGGACTCCCCGTTCACATTGAACTTTTCTGGGCTCTGCTTTTCCATGTAAATATTTTTAAATTAAGGTATTTTTTGCCTTTAAAAAAAAATAATCTAGGATCATCCTTTGATTGCAGAATATGCAACAAGTAGACTTTTCAGGAGTCTCTGCTTCTAATCATCTTGGAAATCTCTTGCGAACAGACTAACATTCTTTTTGACAGCAGCAAAATAAATTTTAAAGGTCAATTGAA
This sequence comes from Anarhynchus alexandrinus, assembly GCA_008711295.1. Lineage (NCBI taxonomy): Eukaryota > Metazoa > Chordata > Aves > Charadriiformes > Charadriidae > Anarhynchus > Anarhynchus alexandrinus. The sequence goes on along the minus strand of VUYV01000064.1, from coordinate 4,204,066 downwards.
TCAGATAAGCCCAGTCTGGCAGCGCTTTCAGATGCAGAATTCCATGGATAACATTTAGGTTATGTTTGAGAACAGAAACAAAATTCTTTGGAGGGAAGAATCTTTAAAAAGAAAAAAAAAAAAAGGCAAGAAAATGAAAAGGAAACAGCAATTAAATAGAATGTCATCCGTAATCCCACTGGTGCAAAACCTGATGATTACCTACTGGGCTATGGACAATGCTACATGTATTAATCTAATTAAAGTCCTTTTTTACAGGCATCTGAAGCCAGCTCATTAGTGTGTTACCGAGATGCTCATTAATGGCTGGCCATGACTAATTTCTTGAGAATTATTCTTTAATTCTTTATCATTCACAGCCTAATAGGAAAACACAATGTTTCCATCCCCCACTCTCCCACTCGTACGCAGTGGAGACAGGTTCTCATCAGCCACCTATTGACTTGACGTTCCTTAATGAACACCCCCCCCCCTCCTCCACCAGCCCAAATGTTGTTTTAACAGCAAATGATTTATTTATGAGGAAAAGCAAGTGAACTTTCTGGGAGCTTTCTTAGCTGTTAATGAACTGGCACCTTCGCTGCTGCTTTTGGCATGTCCCTGCGTGCGGCTGAGAGGCAACGGCGTGGTGGAAGAGCAGGGCTCCCAGTCTGGCTGCAGAAGAGCCTCCTGCTGTGGTCCACGAGCCCTGTGCTCAGCTCCTCATACCAAACCCCTCTGGCCATGTCTTTTGGGTGGTCTCAGGAGCGCTCCCAAGCTCCAACGTTGGGCCACGTCCCACCCTACATAGGGCACAATGCAGGTTCCTGTGAGAAGGACGTGCGGACCTCTTACCGTAGGGCAACGTTGAAGTAGAGGGAGAATCTGGGCTCCAGGAGGAACCTCATTTCATGCTGCCAACCCACAACCAGATAATTTAATCACCTGCCGGGGCCACCCAGCTCCCAAAGAGGACCTGCTGTGGATGGAGCTTCACTGATGCCATTCTCGTTATTCAGCTCCATTGGTGTCTTCTAAGCAGAAATCCTGCATCTTGATGCCACGGCTTCTTCCACAGGCAAACGCTGCTCTGTTCTCAGCCAAACTGGTCCTGCCCATCGCCCGGGTCATGCTGTGCTCCTCGGGCTGCCCCTGCCTCTTCCAAGCCATGAGGGCTATGGCTGTTTTTTCTGAATGACCGACCAAAAGTCAGGGATTTTCCACACCACCCCGTGCTTCCCGCCGCTGGGGATTTTAGCAAAGCCCCAAGTGCCAGGAGACTTGGCAAAAATGGGAGCTGAGGAGGATACCGGGAGTGCAGTCACCACCCGCAGATCAAAGACCCCACAGCTCCAGTCCCCTTCAGTCCCAGGCCAGACTGTTCCTCCAAAACACTTGTCTGTGTTTTCCTACTGAGAAAAGGAGCTGATTGTCCCCCCACCCACTACGGGACTTCACGTCACGGGTCTCCCCGAAGGTGCTCACTCCCCTGAGACAGTGCTGGTGGCGAGGAGATGGGACATGGGATGGGGAGCCTTAAAGAGCACAGAGGAAGAGAAAGCTGCTGGTCCTTGGCACAATGACCCTCAATTCTTTAACAGCTGAGGTTGTTGACGTGCTCCTTCCCTCTCTCAGAGTTAATTATCAGCTGACTGCCTTTCAAAATTACTTCAGACACTTTAAATACGCAGAACGACATAAACAATTAAGATACGTATCTCTGTAAAGTCGCTGAGATGTGGGCTCCTACTTCACTTCTGGTGGGATTTGCTGAGGTTTGGTTGTCTAAACGCCAACCCCCGAGGCTCCACGGAGATTGGGGAGGCACCCTCACCCCAGGGAAAGCATCTCAGATGGGAGGGATGCAGCCTGCAGTGATGGGAGAGGGAGACCCAAAATGCAGCTGAGCTGCTGGAGGTAACCGCTACAGCAAGACCTATGTTGGTAGCCATTCCCTTTCCTCCTGAAAAATAATAAATCCTGCTCCCCATCTGCTGATCTTTGCCTCTGCAGTTCTATGTGGATGCAGAGACCAGAAGAAAGCCTGGTTTTACAGAGGGTACCCCCGCCCCCGTGTGCCGGGCCACCCTCGGCATCGCTTCTCCCGAAGCCCAGAGGTGACTGATGGTCTGGCGGTTTTCCCAGCGACGTCAGCGGGCTTTGGGTCAAAGCCAGAGATGAAGGTACGCCGTCTACTGCTCTCATTCTCCATCAATAACGACAAGCTAGTCTTGCATATTGTGATTACGTGTGATGGTTCAGGACCGCGTGGATGCTCGGGGCTCCCTGTTGACGCTGAGTTCATCCCTTCACACTCAGCCAGTCCTTCTCCAGGACAGCATCACCCTCCCCTTCCCAGCGGTAAGCTCCCAGGGAGGGGGTTAAGGACACAGACCCCTTTTTTAATAATACAGAAAGATTAGTAACCCATCATTGTTTGTTGATTATGGTCATTCTTTTCTGTAAATGAAGTTTAAAAGTCATTAAAAGATTTGTCAGCTGTGACTTATGAGCCCTTCTTGCTGTAGGGGAGTGAAGCAATGACAAATTCCCTCCACCGCCGTATCATCTGTTATGTGTTAGAAGTTGCCACGTTCCAATTACCGAGGACCCACCGAATCCGTAAACGAAAAGCAACTCAAATATCCTACACGGCTGCTGGGACCATTAGTCAGAGCTGGCGGGTTTCGCTGCCGCAGCATCGGGCTGAGAGGGAGTCGGGAATAAAGAACACTTTGCCGGCGTGCAGGGCATCCCTGGCTACCGCACGCGGCTTTATCACCGTTAATTATGCCTTGGGACCACCTCTGGGGAGGTGGAGCATCTCCTGGCTTCCCAAGCAGGAGACACGGCTGAAGGGCTGCAGGAGCTGAGGACTGGGACCACTGGGACATGACCGGCACCGGGTGGTGGGTCGGGGCCAGGAGAGATCTGTAGCCCAGTCAAAAACTAAATAAAAAAAAATCAGCTTGCTCGTTTTTCTTGCTTGCAGCACAGTGGCAAAGGAGGCAGTTAGTGCCAAGTGCTGTGCTGCCCTGGAAGCCACTTCCAAGGAAACCTTTCATGCTGGGGCAGCCACAAACCCCCGAAGACACAGAAGGGCTCAATGATCAATGATCAATGACCTCAATGATGAGAAGGGCTCAGATCTGAATGATCTGACACCTTCTAGTGGAAGGTGTTCCTGTCCATGGCAGGGGCATTCGAAATAGATGATCTTTAAGGTCCTTTCTAACTCTAACTATTCTATGATTCTGTGATTTGATGATCTGCCCTGGTCTTGTCAGCCCCAGCAGGCAGGAGAGCCTGGCCCACCCTGCTTCTCCTTGCCCCCCACCCAGGGAAGCTCCTCCTGATGGCACAAGGAAGAGGAACTCAAAGAATGGAGAGCCCGTGCTTGCTGGGAGAGCAGCTAGTGTTGTACATGGTATGGGAGATCTGCCTGGGGTGCAGGACACAGGGCCACCTTTCTCATCCCAGCCAGCAGAGGCTGGCATGGCCCCTTGTCTCTGCTCTGGGATGGGGGGGTTGCTCCCCATAGCTCATCCTGACGGAAGCATCCAGTTAAAGCCAATTTTTCCTGCCAGGGCAGGGGCCAGCGCTGGCACCACGCACTCCCCGCCCACGTGGGGACCCTACAGCTCCTCACCAACACAGGCTGCTCACCTTGCCCTTCCCATGGGATGCTGAACAGCTTCCCTGCACCAGAGGGGCACTCCTTCTGCCCCCCGCCCACAGAATCACAGAATCCCAGACTGGTGGGGGTCGGAAGGGCCCTCTGGAGCTCCCCCAGTGCCACCCCCTGCCAGAGCAGGGGCACCTCCAGCAGTGGCACAGGACGGCGTCCAGGCGGGTTTGGAATGGCTCCAGAGGGGGAGACTCCCCCACCTCTCTGGGCAGCCTGTGCCAGTGCTCTGCCACCCGCACAGGAGAGAAAGCCCTCCTCAGGCTGAGATGGAACTTCCTATGGTCAAGTTTGTGCCCGTTCCCTCTTGTCCTGTCACTGGGCACCACTGGAAAAAGACTGTTCCCATCCCCCTGCCACCCTCCCTTTGAGTATTGATAAGCATTGATAAGATCCCCCCTCAGTCTTCTCTTCTCCAGACTGAAAAGCCCCAAGTCCCTCAGCCTTTCCTCATCAGAAAGATGCTCCAGTCCCCTCATCATCTTTGTAGCCCTTTGCTGGACCCTCTCCAGCAGTTCCCTGTCCTTCTTGACCCGGGGAGCCCAGAACTGGACACAGTGCTCCAGATGTGGCCTCCCCAGGGCAGAGCAGAAGGGGAGGATGACCTCCCTCCACCTGCTGGCCACACTCTTCTTGATGCCCCCCAGGATGCCATTGGCCTTCTTGGCCACCACGGCACATTGCTGGCTCATGGGCATTCTGTTGTCCCCCAGGACTCCCAGGTCCCTTTCCACGCAGGGCTCCCCAATACCGCAGTGAAGTCAAGACCAAGCTACGGGCCCCTGAGTCACAGTGGGAAGGTAGAAGCTCTCCAGGTCTCTGCAGCATCCTTCCTCTAAGCCTTGCCCTGAGGACCAGTCCCCGTGTGGGGGTTCCATGCAAAGCTGATGCCTACCAGCAGCTCCCAGTGCTCACCCACCGCTGGGGAAGGGCACACGCCAGCTGTCACCAAACCGGCCGGGCGATGTCGGGGGAACACTGTAGAGCTTCTTGTTAACACAACAGCTTATAAAATCAATTAGATCATATTAAATACCAATTTGGCCCTCATCACGCTTAACCTCCTCTGTGAGAGGGGTAATGGCCCGTGGAAGTTTACGGCCTGTTTGGCCTTCCTTTGTTGGCCACGGTGGTGGGAGCGTTCACAATGGCAGACCCTGCTTTCCCAGGCAACGAAATCTATCACTGCAATCCTCGAGACGAGCTTCTCCCCGAGCTTTTCTCCATCGGAGCCCAGTGGAGGTCTCCTGGAGGAGCCACACCAGAGCAGGGACGCGGCACTACAGTCGTGACTCCGCCGTGGGGGCTGTCGCGACGGACCAGACTGCTGTGTCAGCAGCTCTGGGTCCTGCCTCTGGCAGTGGCCAACACCCGACTGCTTTCCATAACACCAGCAGAGAGGACTAACGTGCCTGCTCGGTGCAGAGAAGTGCCTTTATGTCCCCTGCAGAGCATGGCCGACATCCGCGCGCGTGAAGGCTGATTATCTTTCGCTCCCCCTCCCTGACCACGCACAGCAGCGGGCAGGCCTTTATCCTGTTAGCCCTGTTTCATCCTATTTAACCCTATCAAATCTGATTTTTTATCAGCAAAACTGGCTGCCCGGGGCCGTGTCTACCATCACCGACCCACAGATCTCTGGAGGCTCACCCGTGTCAACGTGACTTTCAGCTGCTGTTTGCAGCCGACGCTGCGTAGGGCATCTTTTGACTATCCCCAAGAACTGTGAGCAGAAACGGTTCTGTCTGGACACGGCTGCTCCACAATTACTCATTTTAACAGTAGCAGTCATTGGAAAAGCAGCAGCAGAAGAATGATTTCATTTTCATAACCTTGAGTTCCCCCTGCCCTGCTTGGACGCCTTCGCCTGCGTTATTCCCATCCCCCAGGAACGCAGCCACCACACCGCTCCGGCGGCAGTGCCCGCCGCGCATCCTCCCCACGCGCTGGGGACTTGCTCTCAGCGCTCGGATGCCCGGGGCTTGTCCCAGTCTCATGGGTGGTTGGCCCCTACCCCCCCAGAGAACCTGCTGTTGACTCTAACAGATGAACCCTGGGCAACCAACCCACACTTGGCTCCTCCAGTTAGCGCTCATCTGCACATGCTAATTGAGCTGGGTGCAAATTGTGCTGCTCTGCTCCACCGGGCACCTCGTAATAAATAAGGAGGGAGTTCATGCCATCGCTGTGCCGACAGCCCGGAGCCGAGCACCGGCTCTTCGATGAAGTTAAATGGGGAATTCAGGCTGGTTTATGAAACCTTCTTGGTTCGGTGTGGTGGGGTCTCAGCTCCTCCCTCACCTTCCACTTCGCGAGGGCGCCGGTTGCGCACACAAACACGCACGCTGATGCACGCGAGCGAGATGATCTTCACGGTCCCTTCCAACCTAAACCAAAATTGTATGATTCTACGACACAGATAAACCCTCGTGATACACCAAATGGTCTTGTGAGAGGCCGATTCTGGGAAAGGCAGGGAGAAGGTTTTATAATGTTATATATGTATATTTTATAGAGGAGCCCAAAACACGCCAACACCTCTCCACAACACGCAGCTATTGCTTAGGAACTTGCTGCTGCAGAATATCAACAGTAGAGACAGAGAAATCAAGGAAACTGCAGTTTTAAGTGTTTTCCTAACCCCCGTCCATCCACAAGACTTTAATTTTGTTAGGTCAAAGTGATAGCTGGTTTGTTCTTTGCAGGTGGAGTACACAATGGCAAAGGGGCAGCACTTGGCATTCACATTTAATGACTGTACTGGGAACCCACTGGTAACTGGCATTTTCTCCTGGCACCAGGTGATATTGGGAAACCTGTTTTGGTTTTGTGAAACACAACTCCTACCCCGCCTTTGCCGTGGAGAACAGCAAATGTATCCTAAACACTTTGGCAGGAAGAAAGAGAAAAGAATGTTTACTTTAAAAAACATTCTCATTTTTTTAAAACCAAGCTAGGGAAGAGGGCGAGGGAGGGAAAGACCGGCTGCCGAGTGCACGGGCTTGGCAAGAACTCTCTTCACCAGCTGGTGCGAGGCAGGTGATCTCCAGGAGCTTGGAGAAAACCTTCTCTGGGTTTCTGGAAGGGGCTGGGTGGGTTCAGAAGGCTCTTCATCGAGGGTCACCTCCAGAATGTGTTTGCCCTCAGGGGTCTGTCTTGACATGCCCTGAGGGAACTGGTCCCTCCACAGAGAGCCACTGGCTGAGGATGTCCCACCCATGGGTACATTCTGCAGCTCCATGAGATCACTGCCCCACGGGAGCATTTGGGATGGACCAGAGATGTGATGGGAAAAAAAGACGGCTTACTTTCTGATACCTGCAGCTTATGGGACATCAAGTCAGCTTTTATCACATCAGGCTATTGAGAACATTTTTTCTGCAAAGGAAGAATTCATAAACAGTCGTGTTTATCTTCCTGGCTTTGCAGAGGTGGTTTTCCACAGCACTACCTGGCCAGCTGACCTCCCGCTCCCCAGCGGAGAGGAGTAAATATCATTGCAGTCTCTTCCTCCAAAGTTATTTAATTTCTCATCTTGTCTACATGGCTCACGTGCGCTTTGTCTCTGCAGCTGGCTGCCAGTTTGGGAGGACAGCTGAAACTGGGAGGGCTCTGCATTAAGGGTGCTGATCATCCTTCATGTAGAGAGGTGAACACCTCACCCTTTGAAGCACCCGTGAGAACACCTTACACGGGAAAGCTGGGAGAGATCCTCTTTCTTTCCCCATGATGTTTAACCTGCCTGCGCCATGGACCCCGCGAGCACGAAGGGGTTGCTTTTTGGGTTCAATACAAAGCCACGAAGATTTGCTCACGGCTGCGAATCACCTTGATGAAAAGCAACCTGTAAATGCAAATGATGACAGTGATAGCTGCTATATATAATGCCTGTAAGATCATTAATGCCAATCAACTCACACATATGGAATATACATCTTGTCAAAGTAAAGCAAGATCATTTCACAAAAAGAACCCAAGCTGGGTTTATAGAGGTAATAATAGCATCGATAAACTTAGACTTCTCTAAGATGTTTGACTCGGGCCACGTTGAGAAATCAGAACAGTAAAACATCAGCTTGGATAAAGACCCAGTTAAACTGAGAAGTCTCCAACCATCAGCACGCAGCTGCTCCCAGACCCACCACCACTGGTTTTCACACCCATGCTGGTTCCTGTCTTTCTTAATGACCTGGAGGAAGGCATGAAACCACCACTGCTGCTGTCTGCAGCTGAGATAAAGTTGGGGGAGCAGCGAATAACACAGAGATTGGGTCACAGCCAAACGCACGTACCAGAACACAGCATGTGGGTGAGACCCATGCGGAGAGGCACCCTCTTTTGGGAAGCAGAAACTCTGGAAAGTCCTTGAGCTTACTTAGGAAGACTACCTGTGCCCAAAATGGCTTATGAAGTCCTGGGCTGATCAGACCAGGCAACGGTTTGAGGAGGCATCGATTAATTCTGCATTTGGCCCCAGCAAAACTATTCCTGGGCAAACCCCAAGGAAAACACAGACAGTTTGAAGACAGCTTGGTCATAAGAATTGTTCAAGGATCGAAAAGCATACTTTTTTACAAAACCTTTGTTGCTTGACAAAGAAGAATTTACCCGGTGACTTGGCCAGGGGCTGCAAGTGCCATTACGGAGAGCGCAAATGGAAAAGAGAATCTATCAATCTGCTGGACCAAGCCGTGACAGCATCCAGCAACTGGAAGATGAAGCCAGACAAACTCAGACTATAAACAAGGTACAAATGCTCAACACTGTGGGTAATCAGCCTCAAAGTCTACTTGTTTTGACAGATTCTCTATTTTTTTTAAAGCAAGGTGGATTATTTCCCCCCAAAAAAACCCTGCTACCGTTTACGTGGTAGTTCAATACGGAATTCAGGGCAGTCCCAGGGCCTGATTTATATAGGTGGTCAGATTAAGGGATAATTTGACTTAATAAATTTATTCAGCACCTTATCATACACATGACTGCTCATGCACATGCTGCATTTGTTTCCCTCCAGTGTCACCGCCGGAGGAGTTCCTCTCCCTTCGCCACCACCAGGACGTGCTGTCAGATGCAGGAGGTGATCCGGTTCCCTTGCTAACGCGAACGTTAGCTGTAACACTTTATCTAGACCCCTAACATCGATAAGAATGTGCTTTTGGCTGTTAAAGTACAAGTTTCCCCATTTAAAGGATGTTCAGGTCCTACTTTCAGTTCTCTTTGAAATTAAATCCACATTTTCACTCATTTTTTTGCCAGTCGCTATTACCAGAGGCAGCATGTGGAATGCATGCGCTCTGCAGAGCAATTTCTCTTTGGGATAGGAATGGGTTGCGACGAATGGCACAGGTCTCTTGTGCTCTGCACGAGCAGGAGCAGACAGTGCCTTCTCCACCCACACCTCTGCATTATAGATCTGGCGTAGTGCCCTGGGAGCAGGTAAGGAGAATCAAGACCCAGAGGAGAGGTATGGGAGCCACCAAGCCTGAACCAAGCACTGGCATCAGGAGGAAGCCATGGTTGACAGACCCTGGAGACACCCTTCCAGATACAGAGGCACCCATCGGCCAACGCGACTTGGTATCTCCACAGGTTTGTTGCTTGCCTGGGGACCTGGATCAGGGATGTTGTGTGGAGACTCACCTGGCAGAAAATGAGAGATGGTCTGTTGGACCTGTTATTCACGAACAGGGAAGAATGGAACAAAGACCTGAAGGTGAAGAGAAGTCTTGGTTGCAGTCACCATGGGACTGTGAAGTTGAACATCCCAAGAGAAGTGAGCAATAAAAATAGCAGATCTCGGACTTACAAGAACAGATTTCAGTTTGTTCAGGGATCTGCTTGGCAGAATCCCATGGGAGCCTGCTTTGGAGGCCCAAGGAGCCCAGAGCAACTGCGTCATCTTCAAGGACACCAGTCTCGAAGCGCAAGAACGGCCCATTCTGATGACAGGCAGGCAGGTGTGGCAAGAACTCAACATGGATGAAAAGCAAACTCCTAATCGAGCTTTTTCCTACACAAAAAGGCAGAACCCAGAAGACAGAAGCTGGGCCACCCAGGAGGATTATGGAAATGCTGTCTTGCTGCTACCATTTCACCTCCATCTTTATTTCCCTTTGGTGGATCATTACATGGGCAGCCAGAGCTAATGAAGCTGCTGAAGGACGTCAAGCCAGGAGGGAAAGGAGACATTGCAGCACAGGGGCTTTACTCAAAGAGCAGGGGAGTAAGTTGGGAGGACAGTCTCTTGAGCCAGCATGACTAACCTCAGGAGTAAATATATGAAGAATGAGATGGAATGAGATGTAACTAAGTGAGATGGTGAAAGCGTGGTGCACCTTCCCACTGCCAGCATGCCCACTGCCACAGCTCCGGGGCTGCAGAGCCAGTCTCAGCTGCTCGAGGAGCCGCCCTTCCTGGCTAATTCTTGGTGTAAGAGCTCCCTGCTTGGCTGCCCAACAAAGCTTCTACAGGATAATGGGACCTTAAAAACGGCCCTCTTGCACAGCCGACAGTTCATGAAGGATGGCCCCCAGCTCAAGGAGATATGAAAGGCAGGTGGCAATTTATAACCCACCCAGCACCTTACTAAGAGATGGCAATGCCCCCATCAAAGCAACCATTCCTCATCCCCCTATTGTCACTCCTGTGCTTCCTTGTCATACTTGTGTATCTTTGACACGTCACCTGCAACCTGCTAGAGCAGGGCCAGTCAGGACTGGCTTGACGCGGGGGACCTCCCAAGCCAACCTGCTTGGCAAACTCTCAACAGTGCTGCTGGGAACTGGGCTGCCAAATTTATGATCCTCGTTCAGACAAAATTCCCTAGAATTTGGGACTCAGCTTTGCTAAAACAAAGATCTACTGTTGCCAAACCAAAGAGCTGAGTGTAGCAGAAGCTACACGACTAAGCCACGGACTAGACAACTTATGCCTTCGGCACATTTCAGGTCTACTCTTTTGAGTTAGTTGTCCATCTGGGCAACAAAACACCTCTGGAAATGCCACTATCCACTCTATTTAATTCACCGATTTAAGCCTCTGGGAAAAGCAGTGTAGCTGAATAAGGAGGAGATGGGGTAAAATTAAATAGGTACGGATGTAAAAATTACAGTCAAGCTCAAATTTGGCCACCATGATGCTTGGCATAGATTGTGCCTTGAGCTCGTCACATGGAATTTGCTATCTACTAAGGGCAGCACAGCAGGACTGTCCCTGGCCCCTGTTGGTGCCAGTGAAGGAGATAGATGGTCCATCCCAAATGTGCTGTGATGGAGATGGCTACAACTCCCAGCAGGTGGGAGAGGAAAGGGACTCGCAGCGGGTTTAGGAAGAGATCCCTTTCTTCTTAACGGGCTTTCAAGTCCTGAAATCATTATCTCACACATTTGGTATTGCCCTTCCTTGATCTGCCTCCAGCAGTCGCGTAACGTGTCGCCGCAGAGCTACCTGGAGCACAGAGCAGGAGGGCATTACATGGGAATTTGGTGAGATTTCCACACCTTTACAAAGCTCCCCGCTGCCTGGGCATCTCCTGACTAGAAAGATTAAAGGGATTAGAAGCTTACAAATGATGAGGCAGGGAAGTGAAGGGCTTTAGAAAATACCAAGGTCTTAATTTACAAGGGATGTTTAAAAAATGAATGGAGTGAAGATTTTCTCCCACAGGAAAGTGGGAAACTATTCTGAAGCGAGGTTATTTGACCAGTAAAATGGTTGGCTCATCCCATGTGAAAGTACTAATGTATATTTTATACGGTGCAGAGACAAAGGCATCTCTCGTTTGCTCCTCTACAAATTCGGCGAATGGGGTTAGTAGGACGGGTAGAGAATATGGTTTTACGAACGCAACGCATGAAGCACTGCCAGAGTAAAGCCGGGAAGCACGTTTCCAGCTGAGTAGCTCATTGACTAAAAACTGTATTTTGGGGTAGGCTGAACACTACTCCCAAAGCATACAAAAAGTCCCACTGCAGCACTTCCAGAAGGAATAAAGTGCAGATGTCTTATTTTCCACAAAAATATGGGCAGCATTGGCAACACCCTGCCGAGCTCTCTCTTTTCTTACCCCTCCATTCCTGTCCCTGGGAGGGTTGTGTTGTTTCCCACACTAACTGGTTGCTTGAGCCAGTTTCGTACCCAACCCTGGTTAAAACAAAATTCAACTGAGCCTGTAAAAAGCAGGGGGTGGAAAGAGCTCTTGAAGGCTTTCCAAAGTGGGTTTTCCACGTCAAGGATATGTTCTTCCCTTTCCATTCTCCCCAGGGACAGGTCGGGCAGAGAAGGAAAGGGCAGGACAGCGGTGCTGAGCAGTCTGCAGAGCTGGAAGATCCCTGCCGTGGGTACGGGCTCCCAGAAGATGTCCTCCCCAGGCTTGTTTCTGCAGGTTTCTCCTTGGCCCTGAACGCAGCTCCTGCAGAAGGATTCCCAGCGGAGGTGTCTTTCCACGCTGGCTCTTTCAAACACGGTTTTCTCCATCCTCAGCCCCCGCTGACTTGTGCACCCCAGATGTTTTGTAAGGCCAGGAGGCCAGGCAGCGTGTGCCTCCAGCGAAAGCCGCATCCTCCTGGCTTTGGTCTCCGAACGCCCCCCAAGACGGAGCACAGCCGCAGCACTTCTACAAACCCTCTCAAAACTTCAGACCCCACCTCCAAAAGGGACTCAGAACAAGAACTCAGCAAGACCACTGAGCCCGTCTGAAAGGGCCCCAACCTCTGCAGGCATCTGCTCTGCCTGCGTATCGCTTACGCCCAGGGTCCCAAGGGTGCTCCCGCACCTCTTGATGCAGAAGAGATGCTTTGAGTTTGCTGTGTCCACCACCACGCGTGAGCATAATACGAAGGAGCGGCACTCAGCCTCCTTTGCATTCGACATGACAAAAAAAGAGGGAGATTAATATACACGGGGCTAAAGGTACTTTACTAGAGGTGACTCATTGCTGTCCCTCGCAAGTCAGCGAGGCAGAGCAGCTACGTGATGCTGACATACATCAGAACGTAGAATCCACCCACGTGAGATGCAAAGTGGATGGAAACCAGGCTTGGCTGGATGAAGGGCTCTTCTCCGAACGCACGTACTTCCCCGAGGCGTAGAGAGTTGGTGCAACCGAATCTGGGCCAAACTGGTGTCTCTGTGCCACGGGGCACAGCGGACTGGGCAGATGGTCCCAGGGCAGAGCAGAGCGCAGCAGTGGTGGCACCGAGACCATCTACAAGCCCTGGAGCTCCTCTGAATTACTCCAAGGGCTGGATGAGGAGGAGAGGAGGTGGTGTGTAATGGCCAGGCAAAAAGCCTCTTGAAATTATTTTTGATGTATCTCGCTGTAACCAACGTACCCCTTGCAGAGCAGAGCAGAACTGGAGTCACACATTACTTCTGCTGGTAAAAACCACCCACAGTCCAGGTACTTTGGTGCAGAGTAAAGACTAAATGTGATATTAAAAGGGAAGTAGTAAGAATTTGGCTCTCTATAATCAACCTTGTGGCACTTCTGAACGGCTGACAGTCTGCGATGTACAGAGGTGTTTTTTAACTGATTCAGGATTTGTTGTAATGCAGATACAGCCAGACTTCATCAGACAGCCTCTACACCCTCAACCTGATTGACCCAATCTTCCACTACCCATGTGGCTAACACAGCATTAAGTCTTTTCCTGGTGCAAATCACAAAATCATGGAATGGTTTGGGTTGGAAGGGACCTTAAAGATCATCTAGTTCCACCCCCTGCCATGGGCAGGGACACCTCCCACCAGCCCAGGTTGCTCCAAGCCCCGTCCAACCTGGCCTTGAACACCTCCAGGGATGGGGCAGCCACAGCTTCTCGGGGCAACCTGCGCCAGGGGCTCACCACCCTCACAGTAAAGAATTTCCTCCTAATATCTCTTCTAAATCTGCCCTTTTCCAGTTTAAAGCCATTCCCCCTCGTCCTATCACTACATGCCCTTGTAAAAAGTCCCTCCCCAGCTCTCCTGCAGGTACCCTTCAGATACTGGAAGGGGCTCCATGGTCTCCCCGGAGCCTCCAGGCTGAACAACCCCACTTCTCTCAGCCTGTCCTCGCTGGTATGTTATGTGCCACCCCCCTGAGGAGCACACCCTGTGACACTGATGGTCATGGGCAACACCGATGTGAAATGCCGCAGCAGAGCTCAACGTCCCTCAGCGCTTCAAGGCGCTGCTGGGCTCCCAGCCACCGACCAACAGAACCCGCCCATTGCAAACACATCACTTAGATTTTGTTTTAAATTAGCAACAGGGCTGCAGAGAGACATAAAATGTGACATGAAAAGAAATGCCTCCATGATTTTAGGGTTGCGGCTAACGTTTTTATGTAGTTCAGCCTCCCCTGCAGTGTCATAAACCATCATGAAAATAGGGCCATGGCAGAGGGTATGAACCGGAGTATTAAACCTGTTAATCTACTTATACTTCAAAAACCTATGCAAAGTTAAAAGAAATTAAGAGAGATTAGGGCTGTTTATGGAATTCAGCGGTTTCAGATGTTTCAGTTAAACTACAAAATGCCAGCTGCAAAGCCTCCAAGGTGGGCAGCAAGGACGCCCCACTGCGGTTTCCAGTTCCCAATAGCCCAACCACGGCCATAAGGTTTTTGGAGTCGGATTGTGCCTTGGTTCACTTGCACCACAGGTTGTGGAAAGTGGCTGTATTTCCTAATCTGGTCTGTGGTTCACTCCTGCAGAAAAATCAACAAATGCTGTAATCACAGCATAGCCGTGCTCCTGGTCTGGCTGTCGTGCATGACCCTAATTTTGGAGGGGGTGTAACTTCGCTGCTCTCCCTGACTTGCTCCTGCTTTAGTTCTAGGGTTGTCACCTATCGATTTCCAAACAACCTCCGGCCGTCACAGAGGACCTACCGGTGTCCCCTGGGGAGCGCGGTGGTGTGCGGGCGGTGGTCCTCCACCCCCGGGTGCCGGGGGGGCTCCGGCTTCAGAGGGGCAGCGCCCTCCACCACATCGCGAGACGGACACGGGGGTACCTGTTTCAAGTGCCGGGTGGCACCGACCATCGATGGCTGAGCTCGGAGAGCTCCCGTCCCCCATGGGTGCAAGCCCTGGGGGTGGCTTTATTGCCCCGCGGATGCTCCACGTGCCCTGGGGGTGGGCACGGTCCCCGGTCCCCACCGGCAGTGCTCATCCCTGCGGAGACACGCCGCTGGTTCGGAGAGGAGCCTGAAATGCTCCTGCTTTGGGCACAGTCCCTGCTGGCTCTAACAGCGACGGGAGGGTGACTTGACAGAGCGCTTTTAAAACTTGGGGTGAGATTTAGAGAGCACTGGGCATAGGAAAGTGTTTATTGTGGAGCAGAGGCGACAGCGAACCTAGAGAGCGCGGGAGACGGGAAGGAAGGCGGCGTGATTCATCAGCGGGGACGAGCAAGACAACTTATCTGTTTTCTGCAATTCCACTTACAGGCGAGAAAAACGAGCCATCGTAACAGAAATTATGTGTGACAGGGAAGGACAAACCGCTCTAATCAAAACAACAGCGGTTCAGATAACTCCTGGAAGAACCCTGCCACGGGCACCCGGCTCCATTTGGAGGGTGATATTGGGCCGGGAGGATGCTCCCGGCAGGACAACGAGGCACAGGCACCGCACACCCTCCCCTCCTCCGGCCTGGATAAAGAAGTACTCCACAAGCGAGCGACGCACCTCCAGAATACTGATTCCCCGGCGCTAATATTTTCTGGCTCCCTGCGACAAACCCAAGGCGATTTGATTTAAGCCAAAGCATAATAAATAAATACATGCGAACTTCCCGACTGGAGGGTGAGGCGAGGCAGAAGAGGAGGGTGAGGAGGAAATACGGAAGCACCGAAAACAAAAGATAATAATGCAAGTCACTGAGAAGGAACTGGCTCCCAGAAATGGCTCCCGAAGGCAAAGCTTTCACCCGGGTCTCCAACGCACTGGTTATTTTGCTCAAGGTGAAATATGAACCTCGGGGTCAACAGCATCACCTTGAAGCTCCTCTCAAGTTAGCTGACTCCTGAGCAGCAAGGAACTCCTTTCTGCCACTGTGTTGGCAGAGATCAAACCCCAGACCCAGAGAGGGTTTTATCTTCTTGTGGTGGAAAGAGAGGATATGTTATCCATCATAGAATCATAGAACGGGTTGGGTGGGAAGGGACCTTAACGATCATCCAGTCCCAACCCCCTGCCATGGGCAGGGACACCTCCCACCAGCCCAGGTTGCTCCAAGCCCCGTCCAACCTGGCCTTGAACACCTCCAGGGATGGGGCCTCCACAACTACTGTAGTCCAAACTACATTTGCAGTTAGGCAATAACCCCTACTTGGAGACCAGTTAGTAGCCCTTGTTAAAAACTTGACTGGGGGAACAGGTTCAGAGAAGATCCAAAATCTGGGAGACGATTATTTAACCAGAGATCCAGATCTCCATACAGATCACACAATGAAGACCCAGGCACCACAAATCAGACCATTTGGAAAGATCACAGTGATGTGGATGCTGAAATTTATCCTTACGTTTCAGGTCTGTTTAACTTCAGCTATTCCAGAAACCAGCTGGGTCTTCAGTCTGTTTGATTTCTCCTGGAGAAAGTGAAGAACCAAGCAGACCACGCTTGTGGGGAGAGAGGACATTCTACTGCAAAGGCTCGTTGATGTTTTGCCTTTGCCCATGCCAAGGCACAAAACCTGGAGTCAAGCACTATGTTCTTTTGCCATGTTCACCTTAAGTGACTTGACCAAGTCCACGCGATGTGGCTGTGGATGAGGAGAGGACAGTGCACATCATGCAAACAGCAGGCTGGGGCTGACCACCGAACCATCCTCCAGAGAACAAATCAAACATGAGTTCCTTTAGAGGACCTGTGCTATGCAGGTGACCATGCCAGCATAGGACGATTTTCTAATTATTATGGGTTTTTTTTTTATTTCTGGTTCTCTCACTGGTCCGTGCTGGTCTCCGGCAGCCCCGAAGAGCTCACCTTCTCGGTCTGGGCATGGGGTCCAGCCCAGCCCTCTCCCACTGCCAGCCTTCACGCTTCACAGAGGTGCACTGAAATCACAGATGGACTGAAATCCAGACAAGAGCCTATGGTGAACAACCCCCTTCATTTCAAAATCTAGGTCCCGTAGCGGGCTCTGCCCCACGCAGCGTGACACAACGCTGAACGTCCTCTCCCATCCCGTTTGCGCAAGGTGGATGTTTTACCACCTCTGCCATCCCACGTCATCTCCCAGTTCCGTCTACAAGCCAAAGTCCCATGATGAATTTGGACTCCTGATAATCTCAAAAACATATATTTGAGTTGTTTTCATCGGCCTTCTGCTTTTTTAAAGACATATTCAGGCCGAATTTTCAAGCTTTTCACCATGATAGGTGAGAAATACACTACCACTTTTTTGACAGTGGAGATGCTCACAACTGATATCCCTATAAGAACTGAAGTTTTAAGAAAGTAAGACTTGAGGCCCGTGGTAAAACCACAAGGGCTGGCAAACCCGCGGGAGACTGGGGCTGCAGCACAACACTTCTCTTCCCTTGGGGTAATTCATTCTAGAACGGAAATAATTTATTCATAAAACAAATGTTGCTTCTAGTAAAACTTTACCATTAAAAAGTCCCCCTCCCCAAAACACAATTCTCATGATTACAATGCTAATAAAATTATGAAAATATTAATGAAGATACAAGAAATAGAAACCTCCTGGCAATCCAAGCAGCAAGAGCTGTGGGGCAGATGCTTTACTGATGCAAACTGATGGAGCGCTGGTGACTTTAATGGTGCGATACCAGATTTGGCCAGGGCTGATGAGATGTGCAATATTAGGACTGGACTACCAAGCAGATTTCCAGTGGTGTAAGCTGAAGTCAACATCAGTCAATATGCGGATCGTGTGCTTTCTGAAAAGGTGGAGTCTGAGTGATGGAGCTTTATCTTGGAGAATTCATTTCCAATTTGAAAAAAAACCAAAAACCCAAAAGGCTCTTAGGGTTCACTGCAAAGGTGAAGCAAGCTTTGGGTCCTGCACATCTCCGAAAGCTCTGTGCGTGGGTACCGGGTTAATTTTATTGGACTTGCTGTGTGCGAGCGCACAGCCCGGGGCGCACACCGCACCTCCCATGTAGCGGTGGTCGTACCTGCTGAGCGCTCGCCGTCTGCAGGTCCTCCTCAGGTCTGCAGCCAGCGGCCAGGAGTTAAGATGGCACGTTTCTGGTATAAAAAGGTGTTCAGCAGACAAGCTGCAGGGAGTAACCCTTTTGTCAGGCAACAGCAGGGAAACCTCGTGTCCTCAAGTTTTCGGGAACTGCTGTGGTCCTGTGCTGGTGATGTGGGAAAGAGCAGACAGGAGGGTCGTGCTGGGAAGAAGAAATAAACCGGCGAGTAGCGGAAAATAAGAGTTCAAAGAGAGTTCATTTATGTGGTTTCCACTCAGGAGTACCCAGGTGGCATTTTGGAGCATCATCTCTGGAGAGACAGCAGAGGAAGGCAGAAGGCAGAGCAGGCAGGGTGAAGGCAGAGGAAGGCGTTCAGTGCTCGCCTTGGGAGGTGCTGGAGGACACGGGCTGGAAAGAGGGCAGTGCCAAAGGGTGGTAGTGCTTGGATGTCTCAAGGGTCTGGAGAACAGAAAATCCAAACGGAAAACTCATTGTTCAACAGTAAAACAGAATATGGCCACGCTCCTCTCCTGGGGTAAAAGCCACCCCATCCAGCTGGGAGCCCTAACGCCAGCCGAGGACAAGATCCAAAGCACGATGAAACACAGGACCTATCTCCACCAACTTCGGTGAGCCTTCAGGCCCTCCATAAGACCAGTGACAAACCCCGTGCCCTGTGGCAAATCGGTGCAGAAGAGGAGAGTTTGTGCCTCCCGTCTCAGGGTCTCCAAATCTGGGTACCCAAGTCCAAGCAGAGCTTCTTCATTAACAAGCACCGTGGACTCTGTGAGCCCAGAAGGTTGGCCTGGCTGCTGCTACTGCTGTGAGACGCTCGACTGCTTGCTCAGTTCTCGCCCTCTCTCTTTTTCTTCCCAATAATTGGGTTTTGCTGCTTTCTGTTGTTTCAGGCCTTGTTCAAGGCTCACCCTTTGCCTGAAGTGTGAGGGAATAACCTGTGACAAGCTGGCATCGCTCTCAGCAGGCAGGAAAGGGACCTGGGAGTCCTGGGGGACAACAGGATGCCCACGAGCCAGCAATGTGCCGTGGTGGCCAAGAAGGCCAATGGCATCCTGGGGGGCATCAAGAAGAGTGTGGCCAGCAGGTGGAGGGAGGTCATCCTCCCCCTCTGCTCTGCCCTGGGGAGGCCGCATCTGGAGCACTGTGTCCAGTTCTGGGCTTCCCTGTTCAAGAAGCACAGGGAACTGCTGGAGAGGGTCCAGCAAAGGGCTACAAAGATGATGAGGGGACTGGAGCATCTTTCTGATGAGGAAAGGCTGAGGGACTTGGGGCTTTTCAGTCTGGAGAAGAGAAGACTGAGGGGGGATCTTATCAACGCTTATCAATACTCAAAGGGAGGGTGCCAGGGGGATGGGAACAGTCTTTTTCCAGTGGTGCCCAGTGACAGGACAAGAGGGAACGGGCACAAACTGGACCATGGGAAGTTCCATCTCAACCTGAGGAGGGACTTCTCTCCTGTGCGGGTGGCAGAGCACTGGCACAGGCTGCCCAGAGAGGTGGGGGAGTCTCCCCCTCTGGAGCCATTCCAAACCCGCCTGGACGCCGTCCTGTGCCACTGCTGGAGGTGCCCCTGCTCTGGCAGGGGGTGGCACTGGGGGAGCTCCAGAGGGCCCTTCCAACCCCCACCACTCTGGGATTCTGTGAAAGATCTCCCTGACGCACGTGCAAGGAGATGTCTGGGCACCTTCTGGACAGAGAGCTCAAAGGGGACATAAGGAACCAGACCCACGCAGGCAAAGGATGAAAGGGGAAAAGGAACATGTGCAAAAATCCATTCTTGAGCTGATGCCAGAGGCCAGCTGGATCTCAAGGCAACAACAGCAATTAAACGCAACCCACTTGTCTCCGGTCGGCACCATGGATCTCCTTGCTGGCCTTCACCAGTCATACCCGGAATTTCCAAAATGCATACTGAGGTCTCTGCCAAATGCACTACGAACACAAAGAGTCCCATGGGGCAATGCTGGTGGGGACAGCACACTCCAGCGTGGTGGAGCCCACCCCGGCGGTGTCCCCCCTGCAGTGAGCTCCTCGCACTGCCCAAGCTTGGCCAGCGCCCAACAAGGATAAAAACCCAAATATCCTCACTTCAGGAGAAACAGGCCCACGAGGATTTTAAAGCCCTGAGCAAGCACCTCCCTCTCCGACCTCTCTAAGGGCTGATGTCCTGCCAAAGGGAGTAACCAGCCTGGCGTCCCCCACAGCTCCCCAGCAGGTTTGGCAGAGCATCTCCTCCGCGGGGCGGCCAGCTCCGGCTCCCCTCCGAGGCCTCCCCGCTCCCCGTGATGGACGACAGCTGGGAACTCTCACCTATCCCGTGGGCAGGCTCGTTTATACAGCGTTTGAAAAATAGATGGTGTATGAAGTGCAATTTGGTGTTGTAGCAGAGTTCTGTCCCCCTTGGGGTGTCAGGGCATTTGATTAAAACCCTTTTATGGGAAATCAATATTTTACTCATTATAACTTTCATTCTCAGACCTAAAAACTACTGAGATGGACTTGTAAGATGCCGCACTACATGCATGCACACACGGGTCTATTCATTAGGGCAGTAATCCCTTAGCATTTATTTTTCTTTCATAAGCACACACAGAGGTAAATACGCAGCGAGAGGGTGTCTTTCCAAGGGGTTACCGACAGGCTGTACCATTTACCGCCAGATTAAAGGCTCCCGGTCAGAAACCCTGGCCCAGATCATCCCAAGATCCCGGCCAAAGCGAGAAGAGGCATTCACCTCGGACAAAACTCTTCCAAGGCCAAACCAGCCTAAAGCTTTGAATGATACCCACCCCAAGGGCAGTGGCTGACACGGGGGACTGGAGAGATGCTCAGCTGAATCAAACGAATAAAGCACTGACTTGAGACTCATGAGACGCAGAGCTGACTTCTGCCTCTGCCCCCCTGGGGACGCCGGGGAGCCCCTCTGCAGCTCTGTGCCTTGGTTTTCCCATCTGTACAATGGGCTGAAGGCCCTGTCCCTCTTCGGGGTAACCCCTGCAGACAGACTCACTGTAGGTGCTGGAGAAGGAGTGGGATTGTCGCTGGGATTTGGGCATGAAGACCGTTTTCATCCTGTCTTGGGGTCTCCCCAAAAGCAGTTACAGGGGCCACAGGCAGGGCTGGGGGCAGCACGGCACAAACTGCCTGTACCGCACACCGGGCTGCTGTTAGTGACCACCCCAGCAGCTACAGAAATCAAACAAGCAGCAATAATAATAACAAAATACTATTTAATAATCCCTTCCCAAAGCAGCACTGATTTATTTCTCCGAGGGGTTGCTTTGCCTCCTACAACCCGATCCGTTAGTGCCGAAACCATGGCAACAGCCCGGACGGTACCATTACACATCAGGATGCACAGCCACTGTCATCCACACCAGCACCAGCAACCTGCCTTCATTCAAGACAAAAAAAGATGTTCCGGTTCCACCCTACAGCTTGTACCGCATCTCACGGACAGACGGACTGCAGGTGCCGCGTGGCACAGGCACGTCGTGGGCTCCCCGGCTGCTGGTCCCAGTGCCACGGGGCTGCGTGTGCTGGGTGCTGTTTGCCAGGACCATCATTCTGATGCTGAATCCAGCAGGAAAAAGCAAAAGCAAAGTATTTTCCAGTACAAACTGGGGCCAAAAGAGACCCTCTCTTACCAGGGAACTGAAGCAGGTGTGAATCTAATTATGATTAAACCCATTTTCCTTCCACTCAACACTGAGAAGGAGGCAGATGGAAGTGTCCAGCACTCCTTTTTTAATTTTTTTTTTTAATTAAAAGTACCGTATTCCAGTTTATTGTTGGTTATTGTTTATGGTGCTTTTGCTTTTGGGAGCCAGAATAAGGGATGCGAGGGCAAGACGGCACATGATGCACAAGGAGAGGACAGGTCTTGGCTGCGAGGGCTGAGTGGTCCCCAGTCCAGCCCAGACTGGGCACCTTCCCCTGTGCCCCTCCTCCCTCGTGCATCTCCACTACGGACTCACTCTGTCCTGTAAAGACGGCACTAAACTTTATTACCTTCTCTTTAAAGCAATTCAGCTACTCAACCCGCCAGCAGGAACCGTAACATGTGACAAAAGGACGAACTTCTCAACGAGATAAAGGGAACAAAGTGGCCGGAGATGGCAGAACAAAGGCACAGCATTATTTGTGGCTTTTTTTTTTCCTATTATTATTTTTTTTTCTTTCAAAATACAAAATGTCATTAACATTTGAAAGCACTGAATATTTTCTGCCTGCTCCCTGGAGGTTAGGAAGTGGGAAGGAAAAGTTTGCGAACATTTCACAACTACCCGATCGGTTATTCTCGGGAAAAATGTCAGATGTTCCAAACACGGCCGAGGGGTTTGTGCATAAGCCCCACGTAGATAATTACGGTGCTTTGCAGTGGGATGAGTACACATGAGAAGCGCCTCCATTTTGAGAGAACGCGAGTGGGCTGGGGTTTCTATGGCATGAGTGGGATCAGACGAAGGGATTTTTGAAGGGGACCTCATCGGTTATCTGGGGATGATGTCGCTTGCCGGCAGAGCCCAGATCGGTATCGGCTGCTGTAGACAGTCAACACTGGCCTGAATCTGATCTGATGTTCATCTGGGCTGCGTGATCTTCCACGGCTCCTTTGCTGAATCAGTCACACTCTCGCAAAGCCAAAAAAAATTGAATTAATTTGTCTGGGTAAAGACATCCAGACAAGAAATCAAACCAAAATCAAGTATCGCTGCTCCGAAGGACAGCAAATGACTCCCCCAAAGACGTTCCTCAGGTCAATCCTATCTCCGTGCCCACGTCCAGGAGGAAATCTCCTTCTCGCGTTGGGATGGCACCAGCCGCCGTCCCCGCCTGGGCTTGGGGGTGTGATGAGACCACGTTCAAACCTCAACACCGCATCTGCCGACCCGCTCCGTGCCCTCACGGGGAGATGGAGCCGGGGGCTTGTGGGAGACCACCAGTTCAGCAGCCCCCCACATCTCTGCGGCGGGGAGCACAGCAGGGCAAGAAGCCAACAAGCCACCTCTTGTCACCCGCCACGGGGCTGGGGAGCTACGGGACATCTCCTACACCGGCTCATTTTGGGTGATGGGCATTTTATGGCCCATAAGGCCAACGCTTTCTCTTTCAGCGATGCTCAGGAAGAGGTCCGTCCAGCTATCGAAACGTCCCCGCCGCTGGAGAGAATAAATCCCCCGCTCCTCCTGACTCTGCATACGACAACACGGCCCTGATCAGCCATTCACACTCCCCCTGCCCCAGTCATTTTAGGATTTGCCACTGAGGGATTTTTGTCATTTTGAGAAGCTTAGAAACGGGAGGGGAGCCCTGCTGCTTCCCAGCGCCGGCCGGATTTACAGGCAGGGGTAGGGGAAGAAAACTTGGTGCGATTTATACATTTTTTTTTCTTTAAAAAGTGTCATTTTCTATTTACTGACCTGGTTTCCAGCCTCCCATCTGCATGTGTACCCGCTGGCGCCCAGCCTGGGGATTAACAGCAAGCAGGCAGCGTGCTTTTTATTTTATTTTAAAGGTATCCAGAGCAAAACCAGACCTGCGCGCCCCAGTGAGACACATCTGTGGGGGTCCCCACAGCATTCGAGGCCGGACGCATGATGGTGACTCGCACACGTGCACGGTGGAGGAGCTCAACGCGTCTTTCACGACACGGCAGCTCTGGCGCAAGAGACTGGGAGATAAAGAGCCGTCACGTGCTGGGGGCCTACAGGAGAGCTGGGGAAGGTCTTTTTACTGGGGCATGGAGTGATAGGATGAGGGGGAATGGCTTCAAACTGGAAGAGGGCAGGTTTAGATTGAACATTAGGAAGAAGTTTTTCACTGTGAGGGTGGTGAGGCACTGGCACAGGTTGCCCAGAGAGGTTGTTGAGGCCCCATCCCTGGAGGTGTTCAAGGCCAGGCTGGACGTGGCCTTGGGCAGCCTGGTCTGGTGGGAGGTGTCCCTGCCTATGGCAGGGGGGTTGGAACTCGATGATCTTCAAGGTCCTTTCCAACCTAAACCATTCTAAGATTCTATGAAATCCAACGTATGGCTCGAAGCAAACACGCAGCTGACCCCCTCTCCTCCCACAGGGGCCCACTCTGCTCGCAGCCCCTGCCCACAGCTCCCCGGCCTCGGGGACACAGGGGGGTGGGGACCTGCGGGGGGATTTGGGGCTGTTTCTCACAGCCGTGGCAAGTGGAGTGGCTGCGGGACAGCGCGGGGAGATGCGCTGCTGTGCCCAGGACAGTGCAATTGTTAACCCACTCCTGCACTGGAGGGTGGCCGGACCCCGGGGCCGTGTCTCTGCAGGGGCTGGGTGGGTTTCCCTGGACCACCTCTCTTCTTCTCATCTCTACTGTATGTAGAATATCATCGAATCATAGAATGGTTTGGGTTGGAAGGGACCTTGAAGATCATCCAGTTCCACTCCCCCTGCCCTGGGCAGGGACACCTCCCACCAGACCAGGTTGCTCCAAGCCTCATCCAACCTGGCCTTGAACGCCTCCAGGGATGGGGCAGCCACAGCTTCTCTGGGCAACCTGCACCAGGGGCTCACCACCCTCACAGTAAAGAATTTCCTCCTAATATCTTATCTAAATCTACCCTTTTTCTTATGGTGGTTCCCAGTACCATGGCTCCAGAGGATGGACAGGGGAAAACCTCATGTCAAGGATGAAATCAAGGACAGAAAGATGAGACTGGGACAGCGTGCGTATTCTGAACGTCCTCCTGGCAAACCTGAAAGCTGCTCATCCTACTGCATCTTAGACATAAATTCCTATAAGTTTCACAAAAATCAGTGGCTGGGAAGAGACGACCTCTAAGAAGGTTTTAGGGACCCTCCTGGCCAAAACTCTAACATGAGCACAACCCTTTTCAGACATCAGAGAAGGAGGAGGACTCCAAGGAGGAGTGGAGGTTCTGAGCAATCCAGCTGGAGAAAACTTTTCAGCCGGGGCTCATTACACATGAGAAAATCCATGTCTTGGCCAGACTTTCCCTCCTGCACAGAATCTCTGGTGCCTGGCAGCGTGCAAGGTCTGAATCTCTTCCTACCATTAGAGCATTCACATTTCATACTTATTTAGATCCACCAATATCTAGGAAGAGATCAACTTATGCTGAAACCTTGGCACAATTCAGTCAACAAGTCCACGAGCTGAGACCAAAAGCTGCTCTGCGTGGTGGGCTTTGGTAGCACCAGCAGCTCATGAAATTCCAGGTTCTGCCCTGCACTCACAGAAGTCAATTACATATACCATTAACTTCAGTGGAGCAGGATTAGTCCCAAGTGAAAGACCAGAATGACTTTTATTTGGTGTTATTCACCCTCTGGAAAACACTGCCAGGTGACAACGTTCAGTTAAAAAATTACTACAGGAGTATTACCAAAGGATTTACAAATCCTCTTTCCAGGATGAGTGAAAACAGCAGGTACGTATTTCAGCCACCTTCTCCAAAACGCCTTGTAATCTCAGGGTCAGCACAGCAGCGTGATTTGGGGTGAAACATTACATCCTGTGACATACAGATGCTTTGACTAGAGGCAATAACAGTTCTCGAATGCCCACGGTACCGTACAACTTAGCATGGTTGTACATAGACTAAGTCTGACACCACTTGTTCAAGAAGACAACCCACCACCTAGGAGGCCCTTTCAAACAAGGTCCTGTAAGTCTTTTTGGTTTGAGTAGGAAGTGTAATTTTTTCCCCAAAATTGTATCTCCTTGAGGACCCTCCTGAGTGAAACCATCATCTTTCGCACTGAAGTGTCTCGAGCTAAATGCCAGGAAAAATAAATGGGGAGCGGGACTTAAGGAGTGGGCCTCCAACACCAGTAGCCCAACCCACTGTTCCCATGTTATTCGTTACTCTTTCACTGCGGGTGACAAAGCATTAATCAAAACCCACTGAATGACAAAAGAAAATACATCTGGAAAGACCGGCACAGCACCGATGCCAAAGCGCAGCCAGAAGGAACATGAGCTTGATGCCTCCTGCACACAGCAGCAGAACACAGCCGGGACACCGGCAGGGGCCGGGAACGAGCCCGTGGACCTGCCGGTCCTCTGAGGAGGAATAGCATGAGGAGGAAATCTAGTGTGCACAGGGGAAATCCAGCCCCTGGCTCCACGCTCCCCCCCTGCCCTGGTGGGATGCCCCCAAGACCCAGCACACATCGACACCCTATTTTTGGGCAGAGGATTGACATGTCCAACGAGTCCACGACAGCCACGCTGGCTCTGGCTGTGCCTGGGGACACTTAGCGGGGGCAGGACACTATGGTTTCATGACCTGAAGTCAATGAAGCCGCAGCAGTTCCTTAAGAGAAATGAATCGCTCCCTTTATGGTTGGCTACGTAAGAAAATGGTTTCTTGACCGGAGGCGCTTTCCTACACGAGGGCTGTATTAGAGGGTTTGCTGGCTGAGGCCAAATCCTGCTGTGCTGTGAATGTCCTGTAATTTAATGTATGTGCACCCAAAGTTTGATTTAAAACTGCCACTCAAAGTTTGATTTCAAAAAATCTCTTCTAAATATTTCCTAAACTGGGGTTTACTGCTCTACTGTTCTTTTTCATTTGTAGAAAAAGAAGGTTTTAAAGCTACGAAATTCCACAAAAGACTGAACTCCACAAACTCACAAAAATCTGTGATTAAAAGAAGATGCCCAAACGGTTGTTCCTAATTGTAGAAACTTCTGAAATCCCTGAGAGGTGCTTAGCAGCTGCGACAAACAGAGCTAATAAACACCTTCCACTCCTACAATCAGTGCCACGGACTTTGGAGTAGATACATTCCCAGCAACGTTAAATTACGTCTGTTAGAAAGATCATTAAATTTCTTTTGATTAAGTGTCAGGAATAAACTGTAGATGAATGACGGAGTTTTTTTAATGAGTTCAAAGTCCATGAAATAATTTTCTTCCCCGGGTCAATTATAATTTCAAAGCAAAATTCCTATGGGACCAATTTATTGGGAGTGCAAAGAGGCTTTTGTTCAGCAGCTCCCAGCTGCTCCGTACGCTGCCTGACCCCGCCGGTGTTTGCTTAGCTGCGATTTCGCTTACTCAGATAAGATGCTGAATGCCCCAGCAAAAAGCTCTGGGGAGCAGCTTTCTCTTTCCGGCTTATAATACTTATTTTGGAGCTATTACTTACAAAAGAAAAAAAAAAAAA
>VUYV01000064.1:4139673-4175423 GCA_008711295.1 Anarhynchus alexandrinus | reverse complement strand
CCACGGCATCATTTCTGCTAAATCCATCCTTTTCTCAGTAGGATGCACTGAAAAATAGGACATCCGCTCTTCACAAACTGCCTAGCACGGCAGCTTCTGCGCTTCTCACATAAAATACAGCACCAGGCTCAACGATAAAATAAGATGTGGGCTTAAGTGCTGCTTGGCCCAAACCTCTCCTTGGTGGCCTGAATTCCCAGACTTCTCATGCTCCATCTAAGGCAGCTTGATCTTTCCCCCCGCCAGCATGGCTCTGCCCTCCAGCTGAAGGCTGAAACCTCCCAAGTGAAGAAGAGAAGTGGCCGACACCTCGGCAGGCGCCGTTCGCAGCCCGGAGTCTGCCGTTCACTTGCCATCCATTTCCATGGTGGGCTGGGCGCTGCCGTCCCAGCAGGCGGCGTCTTAATTCCGCTCTCAGAATATTCTGTGACTAAACATCTTCCCAGCTTCAGATCCCACTGCCCCTCTCAGCTCCTTCACTGGAAACAGCAAATAGGACGGGATCTCAACTCTAAGTCTTTGCGATAAGTGGACCCCTGCTATCCACAGGACAATCCCAATGGTCCTTTTGAATTTTGACAGAGGTCCTGCCTCGTCTACCCCACTCGGCAGCACCTTCCAAAGCTCCCCTGTACCCCACGTGTGCTCACTTCATGTCTCATTTCCCAGACTAAGAGGCTTTTCCCAAGGCTTTGCACCCAGAAAATACACCGTTCAACTGGCTTATTTCCCAAAGCGCGGGCACTTTAGAAAACGTTCCCACAAAGCTTTGGCTAAAATCAAGACAGACTTCACATACGGCACTTTCCGTTATCTCCCAAGGAGTAAAAATCTCATCAAACCCTGAAAGTGAGTATATTAACCAACTCCATTTTATAAATACGGATCAACGCACATTCACAATCTTATTGCCACGATGCCATTGCCTTAACACAGGTCACCGACCACGCGCTCCGTGGCAATGATGGAATTCAAGCCCATCTGCCCTGCGCTGGATGCAAACTGCGCCTCCCGTTAGTGTGCGGTGCTGGGGACCGTGGGTGGAGCCAAACTGGGACCTCCGAGATCGTATTTTGCAGTCTAACAGCAGGAGCTGAGCAAGGAGCCGGCTGAGCAAAGCCAAACATTTAAACACACCCTCTGAATACACCGAGGAACTCTTCAATGAATTTTCCCGCTCCGTGAGTGAGCCCGTCTGCAGAGAGGCAATCCCCAGTCACGCGCCCCAGCGGCACAGCATCTCTGCTGGAAGTGGTGATTTGGGTAGCTAATCACAAAGCAGACTCAATGCATGTGACTCATCTACATATTCAGATTTTTTTGTGGATTAAGGATCATAGAATCATGGAATGGCTTGGGTGGGAAGAGACCTTAAAGATCACCCAGTCCCACCTCCTGCCCTGGGCAGGGACACCTCCCACCAGCCCAGGTTGCTCCAAGCCCCGTCCAACCTGGCCTTGAACACCTCCAGGGATGGGGCAGCCACAGCTTCTCTGGGCAACCTGCGCCAGGGGCTCACCACCCTCACAGCCAAGAATTTCTTCTTCAGATCTCATCTAAATATCTCCTCTGTCAGTGTCAAACCCTTCCCCCTCGTCCCATGGCTCCCCTCCCTGACCCAGAGTCCCTCCCCAGCTCTCCTGGAGCCCCTTTAGGCACTGGAAGAGGCTCTAAGGTCTCCCCGGAGCCTTCTCTTCTCCAGGCTGAACCCCCCCAACTCTCCCAGCCTGTCCTCCCAGCAGAGGGGCTCCAGCCCTCGCAGCATCTCCGGGGCCTCCTCTGGCCCCGCTCCAACAGCTCCGTGTCCTTCTGCTGTTGGGACCCCCCGAGCTGGAGGCAGCACTGCAGGGGGGTCTCCTCAGAGCAGAGCAGAGGGGCAGAATCCCCCCCCCTCGCCCTGCTGCCCACGCTGTGGGGATGCAGCCCGGGGTGTCGGTGGCTTTCTGGGATGTCAAAGTGGTGTTTACCAGGGAAGAAAGGACAACCAGGCGCCAGGAGTGCAGAACAGAGGTTTGATGTGACCCATGTGAAACACCGCGCTCCCCAACACGAGGAAGGGGCAGTTTGCAAGGGGCTCAGTACCCTGGTGCTGATGCAAGAAACCAGTTTATTATTTGCTTAAATCCAAGCACACGAGCAGCCTAATTGCACGCAACAGGACAGCCCTCCCGCTTACGCGTTTTGCTGGACTGGCTCCCCGATATACGGTACAAAGCCAGGGGCTCTGCGCAGAATGCAGCGGGATTTTGATTAAATTCTTCTGACGGGGAAGGAAGGAGGCAGAAATGCAGCCTTTTATTTGATGCCCTCCTCGGTTTACAATTTATATGCCAAAAAGCTGCGAGCTATGGTCTGAAGTAAGGAAGGGGGAGATCTGCGTTGCCCCTGGTGTTCCTCTCCCTCTCCCCACCACGCCGCGTCGATGAGAAGTCTAACGACAAATCGACCTTGCCTCATCTTTGCAGTTGAAAAGAAAAAAAATGAAGGCTTCTGCTCCCTCAAAGGAGGGACAAGCTGGTGTGACCGAGGCTTTCCCATGGATTTGGGATGCCTCGAAGGACCAGCGCACGCCCGCAGAGAGCTGGTCCCTGAGCTGCTGCCTCCCGGGAGCAAACCCTGCAGCCCACCAAGCGCGTCCAGCTGAGCAGAACCACCTCCAGATCCGCGGCGAACCCCACTGGGAGCTATGAGAAGCACGCGGGAAGGACGTAGCACGTGTAAAGATGGGGTTTCTGCACAGTTTGGAGGTGCTGAGTTTGGCCAGCAGGCAGGATGGTGAAGGGGAATTCACTCCATCTACCAGCAACCGCCCAGCTCTCTCCCCCGACCCTCCCCATATGAATCAACACCCTGAAATCTGCGACAGCCAGGCCCGATTTCCCACCTACGTGCTTGTCATGACCAAAACGACTGTTTACCTTTCCCTCAGCCTGCAGAGCAGCAAAGATTTCAGCTACGGTTGTGACCCAGTAATCACCACCCATCAGCACAGCTGGGAACACGGGGCAAACCCAGCAGGAACACAGGGCAAACCCAGCGGACACAGCCCCAAAAACGTGGGGTTGCTGAGAGCTTCAACAAACACCGCATCAAAAGGAAAGCAAATCTCCCAAAGATCAAGCTACGGTGACTAGTACTTGGAAACATCCCAAACCAGCAGAGGACCAGGCATCACAAAGGCCAGCGAACGTGGCGGGGACATTCATCATCATCATCACAAGATGATTTGGGTTGGAAGGGACCTTGAAGATCATCTCATTCCAGCCCCCTGCCCTGGGCAGGGACACCTCCAACCAGCCCAGGCTGCTCCAAGCCCCATCCAACCTGGCCTTGGACACCTCCAGGGATGGGGCAGCCACAGCTTCTCGGGGCAACCTGCGCCAGGGGCTCACCACCCTCACAGGAAAGAATTTCTTCCTAATATTTAGTCTAAATCTCCCCTCGTCCAGTTTAAAGCCATTCCCCCTCGTCCTATCACTACATGCCCTTGTAAAAAGTCCCTCTCCAGCCTTCTTGTAGGTGCCCTTTAGGCACTGGAAGGGGCTCTAAGGTCTCCCCGGAGCCTTCACTTCTCCAGGCTGGTCCTGGTTCTCTTCTCCATTACACTGGTCCTCCCACGCTGGAGGTCCGAGCAGGCACAGGCTTCCCACCAAGCTCCGTGCAGGTCACCCCTGGCTCTCTGTGCTTAGCGTCCATCCCCTGGCTAAGCCGCTGCACACACNCCGTGCAGGTCACCCCTGGCTCTCTGTGCTTAGCGTCCAGCATCCCACCCCTGGCTAAGCCGCTGCACACAGATACCACCCTCTGTCCCAGTGATGTACTGGGACAACCATGGACCGATACAGGTGAGTCTACTAATACCGTCCTGCAGCGATGGGGTGGTGGGACAGGGACACGCCGTGTCCAGTGTTCGCCGCCGGCACGGGCTCCGGGCTGCACTGGAACCTACCAGCGTTTCAGCTTCCACAAGATGGCAACTTCCTCCTGTGTGTTTCCACTTTCATACTTTTGGAGGTTTTTTTTTGATGAGCAGCCGGTGTAGAGGAGGTTTACGCTGCTGCCTGCCCTGAGCAGGCTGTCGCTGTGAGCGGTCAGCGCTGAATCGGGAACCGGACTCTGCACATAAATACCACCACGTTTCACCAAACTTTGCTGCTCTGAATCCATCTGTCTCCCAGTCCTTCGTTCATCCCGAGCCCCTTTCTGCATCATTTCACCTCCGCTAGCCCGTCCCTCCCCATGTGCCGGACGGGTGGGCGTCTCCGTCATGCTACGGTGTCCCCAGGTGGGGACCAGCAGGGCAGGCAGGTCCTCGGGGACACTCAGGGGATCTGCATTCAGGTCCTCACTCTGCCTCCGGCCTCACGTGCACCCCCAGGCAGCCTGGCCTGGTGGGAGGTGTCCCTGCCTATGGCAGGGGGGTTGGAACTCGATGATCTTCAAGGTCCTTTCCAACCTAAACCATTCTATGATTTAACCTTTCCTGGGCCTCCATCACTGCCTACAAACGGAGCTAATGCAGCCATGGCTCACGTGTCCACCACTAATTCATCACCCTTTTACGACTGCGCATCACTGCCATCCCTTCGCAGGGAGATCACATCCTACCCTCAAAAGGTTGTTACGAAGGTCAACAAGTGAACAGCAAACCCACATCGGGGGCTGCTTAATGCTCCTTTTGTTTTTTAACTTTGGACACAGTTCTGTGCAGACTCGTACGTCATAACACGTTCGCATCGCTGTCCCTTTCAACGCGTTTTAACCTCCAGAGTTGGGTGGAGATGAATAGAAGACGCCTACTACCTTCACAATAAAACGCTACCTTCGCATGGAGTAGTAACATTTGTCACCTGCAAATCCCTTCTTGAGTCTTTCTGCCTATGGGCACACGGGCACTGGGCCGCTCAGAGAGGGAGCTGTGGAGTCTCGGCAATCCTCTGCTACAAACAGGTCAGAAATATTATCAGGAGCGAAGACAGCAAAGAATGAGAGATGCTGATTAGACCAAGAAACTAAAAAAAAAAAAGACCTTCCACAAGTGACCAAGGCCGTTAGCTGTGACTCAGAGGTGAGACTAAGCTTTAGGATTATCCCACTTAAAGCTTCAGAAGAAAATTCAATTAAATTACAGTCTACCTTGATTGCCACCTTTGTTGGGACAAAGCACGCATGCCAAGGAAGGCCCATCTGGGCCAACTAATTGAAGGAAGCTGGGATGAGTTGGGGGGAGGATAAGGGTGGGAAGGAAAAAGGCTGCGTGAGAAGGGATCGGAGTCAGGACACGGACAGCCTAGAGCTGATACTGGAGCACACCAACCACAGGAGACAATTTAAAGAGAGGAATTAGGAGATAGACAAGGAGAGCCTCAAACAACCAAACCCAGAAAGTCATTCCTTTCAAAAGCAAGCGTGGGACAGGCTCAGCAGCAAGCGGTCCCCAGGGGGAGTTGCACCGCCTGAACGGGCACTCTGCGGGGAGACCACGGCTCTGTTTAGAGCTGCACTGGGAGGCAGAGAGCTGGAGAGCTGGTGGCTACAGTTGTCCCTGAAATGGCACCTGCTTAAGGAGTTGGCCACTGATGCCAAAGCTGGGCGATGTCTCTGCGTTCTGCTGGCACGTGGCTGGTAGAAATGGGGGGGCACACACCAAAGGAGTCTGGGAACAGTCTTTTTCCAGTGGTGCCCAGTGACAGGACAAGAGGGAACGGGCACAAACGTGACCATAGGAAGTTCCATCTCAACGTGAGGAGGGACTTCTCTCCTGTGCGGGTGGCAGAGCACTGGCACAGGCTGCCCAGAGAGGTGGGGGAGTCTCCCCCTCTGGAGCCATTCCAAACCTGCCTGGACGCCGTCCTGTGCCACTGCTGGAGGTGCCCCTGCTCTGGCAGGGGGTGGCACTGGGGGAGCTCCAGAGGGCCCTTCCAACCCTGACCAGTCTGGGATTCTGTGAGTGACCCACCTGCAAACATCTCACTGAGATTCGTTGCCTTGGAGGTCTCCCATCACCCAGCCTCGCTCTCTCCTGGGAGCTCTGCACCAGCCACTTCTAACCCAGCATCTGCTTCTCCCCAGCCCAAGCCATGCAGCCAGGACAGCTCATTTTCAAGTGTTCCTCTGCCTCCTCCTCCTCACAGCCTGGTCGTGCAGGCTCGGCGTAGAGCACGGACCTCTCAGACCTCCTGTCCTTCGCCCCACTCCATCTGCTCTCCTGGCTTGACTGGTTCCGCTCAGCGGTTGACACAAAAGCAAGGTGGGATGGAGGAGCAGCATATGCCAGCGAGCCCGGCTGTTCGCTTTTGGCTGCCCAGTGTCCTTGTTACACACCCCATAACTGCTTGGACACAGGAGCACTGGTGCGTGAAGCACAGGGTCAGGTCCACCATGCCGTAAGGTACCTGACTCCCACCTAGAAACCCGTGTGTCCACGGGGTGGCTGGCTCTAAATATCTCCATGGCAGGCAGACAAAAATACTGAAGCCTAAATTGCAGAGATGAAAAGCACGTTGGCATCTGACAGTGGGCTCCCTGTTTGTTATGCAAATACATGAAATACCCTACAGTACTTAAAAAAAAACCACAAAAAAAACAAACAAAAAAAACCCAGCCAAAACCCCAACAGGCTACTTGAGCATTCAAGACAAAGTCCTTGCTGGTCATTAACTGCTGCCCGCTCAATGGACAGGCAGTCTTTATTAACCAACAACTGCAGCAGAAAACTCAAGTGACAACGGAGCTCAAGAGCTAAAATAAATCTTAGAGCCTCTCTCCAGCCAACGCAGCAGAAACACCAGGGTTTTCCAGCAATCCGTGATGCCCGTTTAATAGCAGGGTGAAGGATGTTAAGAAAAGAAATTGGCTGGGCAAGCTTTAACTACACCGAACAGATCACCTTAGGTTAGCAAAGTTGTAGTCAATACCCAAGCCTTCAGATTTAGACTTTCAATCAAGTGCCTAATTAACAGAGCCCTGGAAAGCAGGGTTCTGAAATTTAATGAGACACTCAACGCAGAGCTAAGCGCTTCAGATATCTCAGCTTTCAAAAATCATGAGAGAATGATTAAAAAAAAAAAAAAGTGAAGATTATGCAAATATAACCCCTCTTTGGGTCCACCGTAAGGTTTGCTGGAAAGAAATGAGGATGCACCATCGCTGGAATGGCTCCGAGATGGTGACGGGAGAATTGATTAAGGGGCTTGATCTTCAGCGGCTGCTGAGTCCCACAGTTTCTTCGATTTCAAGAGGACACCACAGATTTCTATCTGCTCTAATGACTGCACTACCAGAGCTCTTCCTCCTGCAGTCCGCTTTTCCTGGGTATCTCCACCAGCAGGAAAAGGCTCCTCTTGGGTGAACCCAGTTGGAGGAGCCAGGAAGCAACCAACAGCTGTTGTGGCAACTTCGAGAAAGTTTCAGAGAAGTTTGGGTTTCTTTGGGTCTCTCCATTTCTCCCCCACATATTCTGATGGGAGGATCAGAAAGCAAAATGTCCAAGTAGAGCTGGAGGTGCCCTCAATGATGGTGGCCTTGGGTGCATCACTCTGCACAGGGAGCCTGGTGGTTCCAGCCTGGTAGACACTCAGTGAGGGTTTGGATGAACACCTCCTCACCGGCATTGCCTGGTGAATCCACCCTTGCGAGCACAGCACGTCCCCAGAACGACCGAGGGAAAGAAGTAATGTCACGAAAGCACCAGGGAGCAAGGTTGGGAGAAACCACCTTCAGATAAATAAAACACCTCTGTGCACTTGCATTCAGCCTGATCCCAAGTTGGCCTTTCCAAGAGGGGTTAAAGAGACATGTTTGGGGAGTTTGGTGGGGCACCAGCTCAGAAGTTGTATCAGATGTTGTATCTGTCCCAGCTTTGTAACGTGAAAAAGGTCTTTTATCAACTGGTGAGTTGATAAAAGATTCAGATTCAGATAAGAAGATCTCAGCTCAAAACGGTGTTGCCAAAACCGAGCCAGGTTTTGACCCACAGTCTTCTCCAGGGGCTTATTTGCAAAGGCACTAATAAATGGCTCGAGGTTATTTTAAACTGAAATTCATTCTGCGTCTTCAGTGGGAGAAGCGCGGACGGGGATGTCACAGTTGGCTTTAGCGGAGCAGAGCCAGTGCTGAGCTGTTAACCCAGACCCGGACTGCTCGCTGCGAGCGGCTCTGCGCCGTGTCTCACACTCCTCATCCAAAGGGGTGTGATCGTGTGATGGATCACCACACTGATGGGTCAGCGCAGGCCGGTGGGGCCAGATACCGGTCTCGGCAAGACAGACAGCAACATGGACCTCAACGGCACTTGCTGTGGCTCGAGTAGATGGACAAGAGAGATTCTCTTTGCTCACTGGTGGACTGGCAAGTAGCAGGGCTTTGAGTGACCACCTGGCAAAGCCATGGCCAGATCTCTTCCAATATCCATCATCCCTACTACAGGAGATGGTGGGTTTGGTGCTTGCCGCCCATGGGGTAGAAGGGCGCCCATCAGGGTGAAGACCACGTTGGGAAGCTGCAACCTGGAGGTGAGCTTCTAGCAAGGCTGGTTGGAAGATGTGGACCCTGCTCAGACCCGGGCTGCATCCTCCTGCCGGCCCTTGGGATCCTAAATCCCAGGGGCTTGGGGGCTCCCTGCTCGACAAGCATGGCGGGGGGTCTCGGAGGCTGCGTGGCAGAAGGTGAGATCCAGGCCATGGGATGGGCAAGTCTCCACGCTCAGGGCTTGAGGCTCAGCAGGACTTTTGCACTGCTGATTTGAAACCTTAAACACCCAATTCAACATCCAAATTTTACAGATAAAAAAAAAAAAAAGGGAGAAAGTGCAGAATACAGCCACGACGATGATTCAAGGGTTGAAGAAAATGCTCAACAAAGAGAAAATTAAAGACTTTGTTCTGTTTAGCTTATCAAAAAGGAGACGGGAGGGTGATGTGATTACTCTGTGTAAGAACTTTCATCTGAAGACAATACCGGATACCAGAGGGCTCTTTAATCAAAAGGGGAAAGACAGAACAGGAATAAATGTCTGCAAGCCAAAGCCCGACCAATTCAAACGAGACAAAGGGCACCAATTCTAACAGGGAGATGATTAACCACTGGCGCAAGCGACAAGGAGGGGCAGGGGAGTCTTTGACTGTTGACATCTTAACTGCATTTCTTTTCAAAGGAGATACTTTAATCACGCACGGGTTCTCAGGCTCAACCCTGGGTTAGACTGGGAGTGAAGACCAGGAGGCAGAAGCAATGGTGGAGCGACGGTGATGGGCTGATGCCAACACCCTCGAGATCCCACCAGGCTTCCTCTTAAAGAAATCCATCCCCAGGGACACCTTCCCCTCGCTCGGAGGCAGCAGGTTAACCCCGCGCTCGTGGGGGACGCCGGCCCACTGGGGGATGCTGGCGGGGGACGCCGGAGTCGGGAAGGCCAGCCCAGGGACAGTCCATCTCCTCTGCCGCTCTGCCTCTACCGCAGGAGAGCAGAAGAAGCTGTACGCACTTGACTGCATAAAACCGCAGCGCCGGGTGAAATGTTTTATTTGCTTCCTTAAATCACAACTCTGCTTTTTTTTAACACCGCTCTAAACGTGAATGCCAACCCCTCGGCTCCATTATTTCCAGCATTTCACGCCCAGAGGATATATTCTGGCAATTTCTCCCGGTTCTGGTTTTTAAGTACAGTGAACAATTACACTCAACTGCATTCATAAGCCAACGTTAATGAGGCTCGTCGACACACTTTACTGACAGCAGCTGCCGCGCATCGTCTTAGTGATCTATGTGCCACAGAGATATTCCAAACCCTCTCACCAAAGTCCAACTTTCCTCCGTTGATGCAACTGCTACAGAGGGAGATGTGTACGAGCCCTTCTCCTCTCACCGTCACCAAACACGCTGCCAGGTCCTCCCCGGCTGGAGGTCCGAGCAGGCACAGGCTTCCCACCAAGGTCCTTCCATGGTCACCCCCAACTCTCGGAGCTTGCCATCCAGCATCCCACCCCTGGCTACCAGCATCCCACCCCTGGCTACCAGCATCCCACCCCTGGCTAAGCCACTGCACACAGATACCACCCTCTGTCCCAGTGATGTACTGGGACAACCATGAACCGATACAGGTGAGTGGCTCTGCCTCCTCTGGGAGCCCCAGCTGAAGTCAGTGGGGTCTCTGCTTCTGGGGGTCACCTCCTCTACAGACCATTTCCAGGGGTGAAGTGTGGTTATTTCTACAGAGGCTGAAGAAGCGAGGAAGATATGATTTCTCGGACCCCCAAGGACACACATCACCCCTCGAGGGACTGCGTGGGGCTCCGTGGGGGACCCGGGGAGCCCAACCCCCAGCTGGCGTGGGCACAGGCTACTCCGCTCAGCCGGCAGAGGCTGCGCCCGTACCACCGGGACGGTATTAACAGAGTCACTGCTCCTCACCGCTCTAATAATATTTACCCACAGGCTGCCAAGTGCTTCTCCACACAGCAAATATTTGTGCATTAGACCCCACTGTCCCACTAACCCTGAAGAGACTCATCGGGAGGTGGATCAATAGGCAACTGCACGTCTGAGGCTGCTCCTCAACAGCCGGAGCCCCAGCAAAGGCCAATGGGTCATCTTCCACAGGGGTGAAAGGGGGGACATGCCTGGGGACACTTCAGGGCACCCTCCTGGGGGGAAGACTGAGGGGGGATCTTATCAACGCTTATCAATACTCAAAGGGAGGGTGGCAGGGGGATGGGAACAGTCTTTTTCCAGTGGTGCCCAGTGACAGGACAAGAGGGAACGGGCACAAACTTGACCATAGGAAGTTCCATCTGAACCTGAGGAGGGCCTTCTCTGCTGTGCGGGTGGCAGAGCACTGGCACAGGCTGCCCAGAGAGGTGGGGGAGTCTCCCCCTCTGGAGCCATTCCAAACCCGCCTGGACGCCGTCCTGTGCCACTGCTGGAGGTGCCCCTGCTCTGGCAGGGGGTGGCACTGGGGGAGCTCCAGAGGGTCCTTCCAACCCCCACCACTCTGGGATTCTGTGATCCTGGGGCTGCTCCTTGCTCCCACGGGGCTGGTGTTGACTGAAAGGATGCTGCTGGGCTTCCCCCACATCCAGCCCTGAGCAGAGAGGACACAAGGAGCAGCTGATAAACTCCCTACTGGAAAAGCCCTGCTCAAAGTGAGAGGCTTAAAAAAATCTTTCTGTAGGCACGATCCATGAAATCTCCTGGGCAAGGCTCCTTTTGGCTGTTCCAGCCAGGAGACGGCAGGTTTTGGAGAGGTCTCCATGGACGCCACTTGTTCCCACCCCTGCGAAATGCCAGAGGTGGCTGCTGGCAGTAACTGGATCCGTCCCTTTTCCCCATGGCCGGGAGCGCTCCTGCCCACTCCTGCTCATCCCTGTGCCGGGGGTGGGAGCTGCCAGAGATGCCAGATTTGGGCATCATGGGCTGTCCCGCATCAGGCTCCTGCCTACGCCGCAGGGGCACGAAAGCCCGTGCTTGGACCCAGGGAGGACTCCAGCCCGAGACACATGTCCAGAGAAGGGCAACGGAGCTGGTGAGGGGTCTGGAGCACACGTCTCATGAGGAGCAGCTGGGGGACCTGGGGGTGTTCAGCATGGAGAAGAGGAGGCTGAGGGGAGACCTTCTCGCTCTCTACAGCTCCCTGAAAGGAGGGAATAGCGAGGGGGGGTCGGTCTCTTCTCCCAAGGAACAGGTGATGGGACAAGAGGAAACGGCCTCAAGTTGCACCAAGGGAGGTTTAGATTAGATATTAGGAAAAATTTCTTCACTGTAAGAGTTGGAACAGCACTGGAACAGGCTGCCCGGGGAAGTGGTGGAATCGCCATCCCTGGTGATATTTAAAAGATGTGCAGATGTGGCACCTGGGGACATGGTTTAGTGGTGGACTTGGCATTGTTAGGCTAACGGTTGGACTCAATAATCTTAAAGGTTTCTTCCAACCATAACAATTCTATGATTCCATGACACAAAGCACTTACTGCTAATTAGGAGGTGGATAAATTGGAGCTGGTTGAGGAGGAAGGCTGTGGGGGCACAGAGGGGCAGTAAGGATGGGGGGACGGGGTGAACCGTCTTGTCAGGGAAACAAGGCGAATGTCTTCAGCATCCCAAGGAGGGCCTTTCATAGGTTGCGATCTGCGAACGCGCTGTGGCCCTGTTTGTGTTCCCTCTGAGGAGAGGCCGGGGACGGCGACGGCGCTCAAGGACCCGCGTTTATTCCCCGCGTGCCAATTTGTCACTCTTATCTTCGGCAGCCCACGCCGTTCTGGCAGGGCTTGAAAGCAAAGTTCGCCCTTGAAGAATAAGCGCGCGCACAGTGAAAAGAGATCCTTCCAAATGAGATGCACGAGCGTTGGCTGGAAGGAACGCGGCAGTCTCCGGGGAGGGACACACACTGCCCCGGGTCGGGACAGACGGCCGCCACGGGGAGCGTGGCCTTGCGAAGGAGTCCTCTCCAACCTATTCGGAAATTATCCCCTGCTCCGCAGTGCCAGGGAGCAGCCGGTCAGGAAGTGGAAAGGGTTTTCCGGGAGATGGGTGAAACGAAATCACAAAGCTTGGAGAAAAATATATCCACTACGTCCTTTTTCTTTGATTAAAACCCCAAGTTGCAATTTACCGTTTCTCAGTAAATGTTACACCTTTCATTCTTACTAAAAACAGGACAGCTTCAAAATAAAATACTTTCTATGACAATTTGCACTGAAAAAGTAATTTTTAACAAAAAAAAAATAATTGAATTAAACCTCACCCTTTTAATTTTTGTCCTGTAGAACAAAAACCCCAATGTTACCGCTATGGAGAGCTATGAAATCTCTGAAGGGTGGACATACCATCCAACCCTATGATCACTGCATTATTGATGTATCCTACTCGGCAGGACTTCCCTGCAAAGAGAGTGAAAAGCGCTGATTATCTGGAGCGTTGGTCAGCAAACTGCAGAGAGACAGACTGTTTGCTGTGCTGCTCCCACGATAAATAAATAATAACTGCCGCTTTGCCCTTTATAGCATCGATTAGATCTGGTTAAAACAAATAGAAAAAAAACAAATCACAGGAGGAACTTACAGTTGCTCGTCAACTAAATCTCAGCCAGGGGCAGGAGGTATTACTATTAATTATATTGTCTCAAAGGCGGTTGCAGTGGGATGGTAAAGATTTAACGCTCTCCAGCTGCAGCTCGAGACAACAGACACTGAAGTCAATGGCAAAGCTCTCTTGGACTTTAGGGGTGCAGGATCCGAGGTTAAATGTTGACGCACACCCTGGCACTGGGCGCAGTGGTACACAGGCGATGCTCTGCCCCAGCACCCAGACAGACGCAGAGATGGCCTGAAGGATGATGAAAACGGAGCCTGAAGAGGCAAAGTCTTCTGTAAGCTCCCAAAGCCCATCAGCGAGCAAAAGGGCTGCAGGAGAACAGCGTCTGGGCGCACGCTGTACGAGCAGCTATGCAACTACAGCGTCCTGGTGCACGCTGTATGAGCAACTCCTCCTTCCATCACCTGTTCCACCTCTGTGAAGAGCGCCCGGTGGCCTCTCCCAGCATTGGCCATGGCAGAGTACCATACGGAGTGATGGAGCTTTGACCTTTCCTATCTCTCTCCAGCACTACCATTCACTTTGCGGTCACAAGCCCTTTGAACTGAAGCAGAATCGGAGGCCAAGGGACACCACTCCACAGACCCCGGGAGAGCTACACGTGGTTTTTGGCAGGGTGGGTCTGTCTTGGTCAACCTGCAAGACCTACAGCAATTGCCACCAGCTGAAGACGAGGGCCATCTACCTCAGCATCACCTTGTGTTCACCAGGAGAGGAGATGGCTTGGTGACAAGGTGGCGATGGCAGACACCCGACCCTAAGGAGAGAACAGCCGCAGTGCAGTGAGGCGCAGCGCAGGCAGGAGATGCGGGCAGGACCCTGCCGTACCTGCGGGACACGCGGAGACACTCTTAGGACGGGGACACAAGGAGGCAACGTGCTGCAGAGGGGAAAGCAGCCACAAGACCCAAGTTTTGATTCACGTACGCCTTCTCCTCGGCTCTCCCTGCTCGCTTCCCCACGTCCCCTCGTTCCACCGCCGTGTTCTCGTACCCATCCCATGCCGTGCTCTCACCCCCTCCCGTGCCGTGCTCTCACACCCCTCCCCTCAGCATCTCCCTCACCGATGGAAGATGATGACACCAAACAGCCCCGATTTCCTTCTCCGCAAAGAGCTCCTGTGCCAAATATTGTGATTCATCAAGTAAGAGCAGAGCCCTTCCTTAGTCTAAATGTTGATCTTTAATCTCCAGAGGCTTCTGCCGCCCAGAGTACAAGCTTCACTTCTAATTAATGGTGTTAATGACTTTTTCTGCACTAGCAAGCTTTCAGTGGTGTTTTTCCAAGGGCTTTGTCAGAAAGACACCAGCGTGGGGTTACCCTCCCGGGGGAAGCTATTTCGGAGAGCAGAGACCCCCACTCTGTGTTGGGACAAGTGCCTGTTTATTCCCCGGTGTTGGGGCACTGGACCAAGGCAGTTCTGCCCTGGGGACC
Source organism: Anarhynchus alexandrinus (assembly GCA_008711295.1). Lineage (NCBI taxonomy): Eukaryota > Metazoa > Chordata > Aves > Charadriiformes > Charadriidae > Anarhynchus > Anarhynchus alexandrinus. The sequence continues at coordinate 4,160,900 of VUYV01000064.1, read as the reverse complement.
TCCTCTTCCTCCAGAGCCTTCAGTGGGTGTCCAGCTTCACCTTTCCTCCACGGGAAACAAGAGCTGCTTTAGGCAGAGAGAGTTTAGATTTCCCTTTGTTTGGGAAATCCATGCGAGATGGGAGGAATCGCTGCTGTCGCCTCCGGACCAGAGAGGCACCCTGGACAAGCAGCTCAGCCTTTGACATCTATTTTTTGGGCGAGATGAATCCCAAATGACTTTTTGCAGCCAGAAACTTCTGCTGACCCAGGGGGCTCATGCTGCATTTCACAAGGGGATGCGAAGAAAGGTCAGGCCACCAGAGCTGGGAGATATTCTGCTTTTTCTTATCGAGGTTTGAAAACCCAAAAGCTCCATCTTCCTCCCTCTGTCCATCCCGAGTCAGCGCATCTCTCCCTCGGCCAAGAGCAATCCCTCGGACCAAGCTACTTGTTAGTCTGAAGTTTTATAGGATATAGATCTGTTTCCTTCCCAGCTCTGAACTTTGCTGACTCAAAGGAAAGTGATCTTTAATGGTCCCCTAGATAGCGGTATTTTTCTTACCTAAGTGCACACAAATTGCAACCTACAACCAATTAAACAGACAGTTTCTCATTTTTTCACAACAAACATAATTTGTAATTCCAAAACGTCAATAAAGAGTCCTTCAATTTTATATTCCACAGCATTTGCAACTCAGCTCGGTAATTTCGGAGTCAATAATTAAAAAAAAAAAGGCAATTAGGGCATTAATTGAGAATCACCAAGTTACTTCGTATAACACATTGCGTGTTTATCCACTTGCGTGCTCTGCCCTAACTGCTCACACCACACCGAACGCTGTTCCATCACTGCAGCTGGAGTTCTTAGGGAGACACGTCTGTCCCTCCCCAGCCCTTCATCCCAGCCGTGCTCCGGGCTCCGAACACCGAGAGGAGTGATGGATCGTGTGCGGGGAGAGGGGATGATGGATCACGGAGGGATGAGCGGGATTTACCTCGAACTAAGCTGGGTTTGCTGACTGGACCAAGGTGGGGGAAAACAACCTATTCACTACGGAGAATTTTAGTTGAGAAAAGAAGAAAAGAATTTTCCAAAAACGTCACCGTCCACAATAACCAACAACAGGTTCATTTTATAAATTATCCATTTTGTTTCCTGCCTGCTGCTCTGGGTTATTTTTAGAACTGAAAAATAGAAGCGGCCCAAAAGAAAGGAGATTTTTGATGCTAAAAGAAGGGTAGTCCAGTTACCAGCCCAAATCTCACTTCAGGCGTCCACGCATCCCCTCCACTGCCCTCCCTGGAAGAGGGTCTGGATATGGGACCCCCAAACCAGGCAGGGTCCCCAACCTGTGGGGAGGCTCAGGACCCCAGCCTGGCTACGGCCACACATACCCATGCTCTTATCTCGCACCAGGAAAGAGAGAAGATGAGTACAGAAGAGGAATATGGAAAAGGGAAGAGGAGAAAGAAGTGAGCACCATCATCAGACGGGGCTGGTAGTTACTGAGTGCCCCCCAGTTCCACAGACACAACCCAACGGGGACAGCTGGGAAGGGCCACCTCGCTGTGTCCCCTCCTCACGCCCCGGCGGCCGGCTTGCAACCTCACATTTTTGGAAATGGGATGTTATTCTTTTTTTTTTTTTTTTCGCGCTAATATCCAAATTCCCAGGAGGCATTACTGATGTGACAGGCTTCTTTGCAAATTCAACCCCGCAGTCAGAGAAGCCGCGTGCATACACACGCCCAGAGGTGAAGGCAATGCTCGCTGCTTTCCAAAGCTCTCCGTCGGAGGGATATTCCTGACATCGGAGCGCTAATGCAGCACAGCTTTAGATGGATTGGCAGCACACCACCTGCGGTATTAAGACTTCCATCAGCCGTCTCGTCACACAAAGAGCAGTGTCTCTATAAAAACCTAATACCTAGCAATTTTGCAAGTTTGATACTAATACCAAGGCTTAAGAAGAAAGTAAGAGTCAGCTGAATACAGGCGGATGTTCTTCCCGTTTGGCGATGCTGCTGCCTGCGAGTGAGCTTCACCCCACTGAGGAGAGAAAACGGACTTCACACGATCCAATGTGAATCATAAAGAAGCCCCTTTATTGATATTCTACTGACCCTTATATACAATTTTTCTATCCCTAATTGTGTTCACGCATTAGTTGATTGGTTAAAAGTCCTGTGCACGAAGCGAAAATGCGACTCAGTTTCTTTTCCAATTGGTTCATCTAATCTCTGTTTTTTCACTTGCTCGTCCGACTCCTCCAGGCCTTTCTCATCCGACTCCTCCAGGCTTGTTTTTCTCAATTTGTGTGAAACAGTCACTATCACTCCTGGTTTTCTCCCCTCGAGATAACTTCAAGGATGAGAACCTACAGCCAGTCCGCTTCCTCCCATGGCTGATTCAAAATATGTCCATTGTCTCTTAAGTATGTTCCCACACCCCACCAACACGGCAGCTCCGGCACTGTGGTAGTGGACACAGATGCTACAAAAGATGAAGGCAAAGAAGCCCAAAACACGCCCGAGGGACTCACGCGCTATTGCAGACACCATAGAACTATTTCTGTAAGTGAAATTAGGTTAGGCAGAGCAGAGGGACTGAGGAACAGAGAAAGGAAGGCGTGCGTCAGAAGGTCTCGCTGACCAGATCAGCTGCCGGTGGGCGGCGCAGTGGGAAACATCCTATTTTCATAGCATGGAGGTGATGTCAGGGCACCATCGTGGACCTCATGCACTCCTTCAGCCCCACTGCCATCCTTGGGGCTGCTGCAGCATCAGTCCCAGCAGAAGCTTCCAGGGTGGAGGGACTGTGGGATTAGCCATCAGGGTGCTCCCTGCTCCCCTACAGCTCGGGGGGGGCTCACTGCAAGGGCCAGAGGCTGGAGCTACATCTCTACTCCCCGTCTCACCTTCACGAGAGGTTTCACAGAACCACAGACTGGCAGGGGGTGGAAGGACCCTCTGGAGCTCCCCCAGTGCCACCCCCTGCCAGAGCAGGGGCACCTCCAGCAGTGGCACAGGACGGCGTCCAGGCGGGTTTGGAATGGCTCCAGAGGGGGAGACTCCCCCACCTCTCTGGGCAGCCTGTGCCAGGGCTCTGCCACCCGCACAGGAGAGAAGTTTTTCCTCATGGCTTTTTACAAGCGGGTGTAGTGACAGGACAAGGGGGAACGACTTCAAACTGGAAGAGGGGAGATTTAGATTAGATATTAGGAAGAAATTTTTCCCTGTGCGGGTGGTGAGCCCCTGGCGCAGGTTGCCCCGAGAAGCTGTGGCTGCCCCATCCCTGGAGGTGTTCAAGGCCAGGTTGGACAGGGCTTGGAGTAACCTGGGCTGGTGGGAGGTGTCCCTGCCCAGGGCAGGAGGGTTGGAACAAGATGGTCTTTAAGGACCCTTCCAACCCAAACCATTTTATGATGTTCAGATGGAATTTCCCGTGTTCCAGTTTGTGCCCATTGCCCCTCGTCCTGTCACTGGGCACCACTGAGAAGAGCCTGGCCCCATCCTCTCGACATCCACCTTTTAGATATTGATAAGCATTGATAAAAAGCAATTTTCCAGCTCAGACCCCATGACACTGGCCACTACATCTTGCATTTGAGGTGCTGTGCCTGGTCTGCTGCACCCCAAAGTGGTGCTGTCCCAAGGAGACACTTTACCAGTCCACACGTAGAGCCAACAGTGGTCAGGTCCCTGCCAGCGATAGGTGGGACATCTCCCTCTGGATGCCACCATCCGGGACTGGACGGCAGGACCTTCCAGTGGCAGGACTGGAAGGACAGACAGAGGGCAAACAGGACGACAGGGAGCAGTAGGCAGAGCCCCTCCCGTGGCTTTGTTTTCTCTCGCAACTGGATTAGCTGCTGATAAGAGATGCTGAAGGATTTTCATGCCACACGCGGCTCCGCGACACAACTTCTGATCTATGGATTACAGTTTACCAAGGAGACAGCTCTGTGGAAAAATGCTTATGAGGAAGAAATGCCACCGCTGTAAAGAAAAGCTCAGGGAACCACTTTCTGGGGTCATTTCTCTTAGAAAAACAGCCCTATAAAACCACAGAGACTCCTCACCGAGCGCCAGCTGGCTCCGAGCAGGACAAGGCCGACGCACTCGCTCTGCCAGGCTCAGGTCCTCTCACAGCATCTCCACCACCACCCGCTCTGAGGCAAACGGGGCTGAGAGTGCTTTCAATGACGTCTCCAAAGAAATAAAACCAACGGTGCCTGCTTTTACTTCTAGAGGTCCATCACCACTAGGCCCCGATGTTCGGGCTTGTGCCACGAATTCATCCAAGACCCTCTGCAGGGCCAGGTGTGCTTCTGACCTCCAGTTTTGGAACTCATCTGAATACAAACCCACATGCCACATATGGGGACCGACAGAAGACCAGCCTTCCTCTCTGATTAAAACCTTTACCATTGACTTATCGGTAGCCACGAGCATCTGGCACACAGTGCAAAGCCAGCAGTGCCCTGCAAAGCTGAACAGGTCACCGCAAAGCGGCCAGCACCATCGTCACAGCCTGATTTGGGAAACCCCAGTGGAAGAGCTGTAGGTTAAAAGGCTAAACAGATTCTGTTTACACAAAATGAGGCACTTCCCATAACCCGTCGGTTGGGAAACCCTTTTAAAGACGACGGGAACTGCCAGACTACTGTTTGCAAGCCCTGCGTGATGCCCCAACGGCGCCAGCCAGGCGGTGAGCCATGGAGTCACCTCCCCGTGCCGAGAGGCTGCCCGTGCGCTGTACCCGCATGGTGAGGATGCCCGCAGGACTTCCCTCATCACAGTGTCCGAAAGCCAAAAATCAGAGAAGAACCCAAATTTTACATTGCTCCTCAAATTTTCCAGCAGCTCCAATTAATGCTGCTAATAACACGCAACCCTTAATTTGCTCCGTGTCACTGCATACAGGAGGCAATGACACGGCTTTCCCCTTCAGCTCACAGCACCGAGCCCCTACAACAACATTCTTTTTCCCCAAATCTCCCCACAAATGGGCATCAGCAGACCTTCCACAGCTGGGCAAGGCAACTGCAGGTTCCTCCAGCCCCACCAGGCCAGCCAGGCGCCGCGGAGGCTTTCACCCCCCGCTCGGTGCATCGCTTTTTCCAGTCCATCGAGTCTTGAACCTCCAGGACCATAAATGCCATCGTTTATACTCTGCCTGTGGGCACGAGAAAGCAAAAGCTCCCTGGAGGGCTTGCTTGTTCCTTATTATAAACCCTCCATCCCCTTCTATGCCTCTTCCTCAAACTACAAAATAATATCATGAGCTTTTACAATACTGCAGGTTTCATGTGCTGCAAAGCAGCATCTGCGTGCGTTCCCGATTTCCGCATGGCTTTGACTTACAGTACCCCTTAATTGTCCTTTTTTTTGTTTACAACGTACAAAGGAAAAGCTCCGGTGCAGCTCTCCACCCCCTGCAAACAGAGATATTGTTGTTTATTTATAGCTCCTCATTTGCAGAGAGCCTATGGAGAGGAGAAGAGATGTCGTACACGGGGGAAGGCAGATGTATTGAATCCATCACCATGCGGAGAGGCCCGGGGTATTTCACAAAAGAACCACAATTCACAACAGAAGATAAATTATCCAAACAGTTACGCATCGCTGTCTGTCGGTTACTGTCTCGATACAAACTTCGCAAAAAATAAAGCGAAAGCCCCTTTTTTCTAGGTCTAACAGGGAAGTATGGCGCTCTTCTGCAGTTTTTAAGCTTGCCCAAGTAGCAATGACAAAGGGACGTGTCTCTGTTTCTATTTCTTTAGCTATTTAGGCACATCTGAACTTTAGTCTCAAGTCTTGCCTAATGGATACGGCTCTATCACTGATTGACCACCCAAATCATAGAATCACAGAATGGTTTGGGTTGGAAGGGACCTTGAAGATCATCCAGTTCCACCCCCTGCCCTGGGCAGGGACACCTCCCACCAGCCCAGGTTGCTCCAAGCCCTGTCCAACCTGGCCTTGAACACCTCCAGGGACGGGGCAGCCACAGCTTCTCTGGGCAACCTGCGCCAGGGGCTCACCACCCTCACAGCAAAGAATTTCCTCCTCATATCTCATCTCAATCTCCCCTCTTTTAGTGTAAAACCATTTCCCCTTGTCCCATGGCTTCCCTCCCTGTTCAAGAGTCCCTCCCCAGCTTTCCTGGAGCCCCTTTAGGGACTGGAAGGGGCTCTAAGGTCTCCCTGGAGCCTTCTCTTCTCCAGGCTGAACCCCCCCAACTGTCTCAGCCTGTCCTTGTGGGCATGGGCTTCGTCATCTTGAAAAGTTCCTTTTTATAGGTTGGGGAAAAAAAAAATCTCCCAGCCCAAACTGCCGTAAACCACTCTATGGGTAGGGTGGGGGGGCCTTCCTACATTAAAAAAGGATATTTCTGTGTCTGTAGACATAAAGCAACGGAGGTAGAAGGAAGCTGGTCTACTTTTCCCATGAAATGATAAAAATTGACGAAGATGGACAAGGAGAGATTCTTAATTTGGAAAAAGGGTCAGCACTTCACAGACACCTACAGATTTCCCTGAAAGCATCAGGAAAATGACCTACCTTCAGCGTTTATAGGATGATCCTATCTATGATATCAAACCGAAATGAAGATGGGAGAATGGAAAATAGGAAGAATTAAAAAGCAAAAGAGAAAAGAATAAGAGAGAAGTAATAGAATAAAACTAATGGAATCAACTAGTCCAAGAAAGGGCCGTGGCATTTATCTTCAGACCATGCCGATGGGAGGAGGGTCTGCCTTAGGCTGGAGCTGAATTCCCACTTTTCGGGGCCCGTCCTACACACACCTCTGCTGAACGCAGCAGCCAGCTCCACCTGCGGCACAGACAGACTATTTCAACGATATCATTCCCATATTTTGTTTCCTACCCAAATATAACCACGCCAATAGCTCACTGCGGAATTGCAAGTATTTATAACCGACTTATCACTTCAACCAACAATGTTCAATTAGTTTCTCAGGGACGGACCTTCCGGGGGACCTGGGGGACCTTCCTTCGCCGGGGTGCTGCTCTTGCCTGGCTGGGCAGACCCGGCTGATCCACGCGCGCCCCTCCCTGAGCTCAGCCCTCTCCTCCGCTGCCCATCCGAGATCTTCGAAGCTTTACAGCGCCCATGCAACGCCCTTTGTCTTTCCCCATTCCCACATGGTGGCAATATCCCAGGGCTGATACACTCACGGGCTTACGAATTTGATGGCCCTGGGTGACGGGAGGTGATAGATCCTAACACGTCCTTTGCCAGAGATGGTTTCAAACTCACCTTTCACGGAATCACGGAATTTTCAGAGTTGGAAGGGACCTCTAGAGATGATCCAGTCCCACTCCCCTGCCAAAGCAGGATTGCCCAGAGCACTTTACTCAGGACTGCGTCCAGGCGGGTCTTGAAAACCTCCAGAGAAGGGGACTCCACAACCTCCCTGGGCAGCCTGTGCCACTGCTCTGTCACCCTAACTGTAAAGAAGTTTTTCCGTGTGTTGGAACGGAACTTCCTATGTTCCAACTTATGCCCATTGCCCCTCGTCCTGTCACTGGGAACCGCTGAAAAGAGTCTGGCTCCATCCTCCTTCAACCCACCCTTTAGGTACTTGTAAGCAGTAATAAGGTCTCCCCTCAGCCTTCTCTTCTCCAGGCTAAAGAGTCCCAGCTCTCTCAGCCTTCCCTCTTTCCTTTTCCTTTCCTTTTATACACTCTGGTCCTTTCTCAGACGTAACCAGCTCAGCTACACGATGTCCCATGAAAACGGACGCCACTTTATACGAGCACAGATATAACCAGAGTATTTTTTAGCCTGGACAGCTCAGGGAACTACGTGGGTAATATCAATTTTGAGCCACAGCATGCCCATGTCCTACGCCTGCTCTCCAGGAAAGCAGGTAAGAGCTGGGTGGTTTCTTTTAAACATCTGGTTCTCACCTCTGACCCTCTCCCCACTTTTGGGCTCAAGCTTGCAAATCACACCGTTACAGATGACAAAACAACCCTGTACCTGCAGTAATGTGTTTTCCAACCCTGTTGTGGCAACAGCAGGAACTGGTCTGTAAGTAAATGGACCGTTTATTTATGGCTCGTAAATAAGAGCATTCAATTCTCCATAACCACAGAGCAAAGCTGAAGGTTCCCTCTTTGGCTGAGGCTCTGGACACCCAGCTCCTGTGAGCCGGGCAGCTCAAAGACAGAAGAAAAGTCATTTATTCCCACTCCCCTTCCACAACTCCTCACCAGTTAAATGTAGACCAGGAAAAAGCTTCAGAACAGAGATTTGGGCCGTGAGCAGCCAAGGTCTCTCCAGGGCAGGTACAGCTGCACTGTCTCATCTCCAGGATAACGGCAGGAATAAAGAGCTGTTGAGAGCTCAAACTTCTCCCCTTGGACGGAATTGAAACCTGGTGGAGGTTTCACCCCTGCAAGTCCATCCCTGCCCCCGGAGCGGCCGCCCGCCCGCAGGCAACTCCGTGGAGAAGCTACATCAGGTTAAGGCCATTGACCCTCTTCGATTTGGAGGACGCTGGTTGGAAAAGGACCATTTCCTTATCACGGCAACTTGGACGGGAATCACGCAGAGTTTTATTTTGAGACGGTTGGGGTGGAAATGAAGCACAAGCCAGGTGGGGACCCAACAGGCAGCAATCTCAGCCCTCTTGGGCCAGGAATTACAAGGCAGCAAGGTCACCACCGGGGGGGGGAGAAATTCAGCCGAGCAATTTTGAGAGGGAGGGAAGAGTAGGAGAGGATGCTGGCAAGCACCGGCCGAAATCAAACTGGAGAAATCAATAAAGGCAAAGGACAGAGGGGGGGCAACGGGACACGGGAAGAGATAAATTAAAGGCTTGCCCAGGGGTTATGATGGCTAGTGAGCAATAAATTAAATAAAAGAGGGCAACAGGGACGAGCAAGGTACTGTGAAAAATTAATTAAAAGGAAGGGAGGCATAACCAAGGCATAAAACATGGGTGCTGGCGGAAAGATTAGAGGACCCCGGCAACGGAGAGGCTTTGGAAAGCGTAATAGGAGCCAAGGCAGAGGCTGCAAAGGCTGTGACCGCGTGTGGGGGTCAGATAAACGATGCAGATGCACTTTCAAGACTACGAGAAGCAGGAAAGCGTGGAAGAAGAGAGGAAGCATCTCGCAGAAGGAGGCGGCGCTGCCAGTGGGGAGGCGCTGGGATACCACCAAGCTCTACTCCTCGGCTTCTGCGGCCAAAACGCAGCGGGGTATCGCCTTCCCCCACCCACCTGCAAAATGCTCTCCTTCCATCGGCCCCTCTGCCCCGAAGGGGACGGCGCGGGCGCTGCCTGCGGGATGAGGCACTGCAGGATGGGGTGGTTTAGCTGCGTACCTTGAATGCACGTCTGCTGAGACACAAGGACAGGGGTGAACGGGTCCGACTCCCGCTGGCTGCCCCCAGGACGCCCCTCCGGCTCTCCACAATGAGACCACCGACTCCCTGCAGCCCTCTCGGGAGGGACTCCCCCCAGCTCCTGAGCCGAATTCACCAACTCCTGGGCTGCTGCAGTCCAGTTTAGCCCGTGCCCCAGTGGGGATGCACCCTGTTGCCTTCTTCAGGCTCGTGGGACGGGCAGACTTTGGGTGACGGGCAGAGGACCCTGGCCTCAGGGGATTTATGTGGCAAGCGCAGACTTGCATCCAGGTCCCCACTGGGTCCTTTTCGAGCCACAGGGGACTCAAGTGCCGTGTCTCAGACTGCGCAGGGGAGCACCCTGCTTCCCTCAAGGGTTACCCCCCCTTCACCCTTTTACGCTGAAGCTGTTCCACTTTGACCAAAGTAACGACATGTGCTGGGAGAACCAGAGATGGAGATGGATGGAGAGAGCACGGCTCGGCAGCCTGGCAGTCGTGCGTCTCACCTCAGCACCTGGCTTTCCCTGAAGTCCCATTTTTGTCCACCTTTGGGAGACAGGAGCGAAGCAGCTCTCCGGCGGCTCCTTCCTCGGCAGCCCGGCTGTCTCAAAGCATCGAGTCTCTGTGCGATGGGGGTCCCAGGCACTGCGCTGCCCAGAGGTGCGGGGGGTCAGCCCGAAGCCCTGAGGTCCATCGCCTGCTTCCCGGCCTCCGGTGCACCACCAGGAAGGCAGCGATTAGTCATGGGCTGGGGGTATGGCGGTTTTCAAAGGATTTACTGTTGTGTGCCGGAGAGGATAAGCAGCAGCTCATCAGCCCTGCGCAGAGCTGGAGTGTCCCAACACCACCGTTTTTGCACTTATATGGAATAAGTTTTACAGAATCATAGAATGGTTTAGGTTGGAAGGGACCTTGAAGACCATCCAGTTCCACTCCCTGCCCTGGGCAGGGACACCTCCCACCAGCCCAGGTTGCTCCAAGGCCCGTCCAACCTGGCCTTGAACACCTCCAGGGATGGGGCATCCCCGTTGCATAGCCGCTACCCGACAGCAGTTTGTATAGCACTGGTAGGCACTGCTGGTGATTTGCAGCAAAGTAAACCATGCAAACCTTGTGTTGCTGTTAGCCATCTGCATCTTTCATGGAAAGTTTTTTTTTGGCCCAAATCAAAGATAGAATTGGCCTTGTATTTCTAGGTAGGGAAGATCCGGTGCTAGGTGTGAAAAATCATAGAATCATGGAATGGTTTAGGTTGGAAGGGCCCTTAAAGACCATCCAGTTTCAACCCCCCTGCCATGGGCAGGGACACTTCCCACCAGCCCAGGTTGCTCCAAGCCCCGTCCAACCTGGTTTCTGTCTGTAATTCAGGTCCTGCTCTCAGCGCTGCAGCAGTGGGGACCCGGGCAGCGTGGATGGGACCAGCGGCTCAGCAGGGACAGGCGGTCCTGCCTCTGGCCTCAAAAGCATCCATCTTCTCAGCCCAGGACGCCAGTGCACTTACAGGGCTGCCTGAGACCACAGAAGCCTCCTCCAGTCACCACGTCAGCATGAGCAACGAGCTTTGGGAGCTGCTACTGCCCACCACCATTTCATTAGAGGGCTGTTAAGTGCAGTGTGGTGCAGTTGGTGCTTCGCTTTTGGAGGACTTGTCATGAGGAGTAGGGATGCCATGTTTAGAAGAAGAGCCAAGGAGCGTTTGGGGGCACGCGTAGGGGGAAACGATCACACAAATATTTTCAGGCCCTTCAAATCGCAGGGGAAAAGAAAGAATTGGCCAAGTCTGGATCCCACCTGCCTTTAAAGCGGCATTCTTTGAAACGAACAGGCTGCCCCGCTGCTCGGAGACGGCTAAGAGGATTATAAGGAGAAGATCCCTATGCCAGAGGAGGGAGTAAAAAATAATAAGGGCATTCAAAGCTATGATAAGGAAATGGAGAAAAAAAGAAAAGAAAAAAAGAGTAAAGCAGACTTTTTGGATACACCGGGAGGGGTACAAGCAAGATCCATACTCTGACAACAGCAACCAAAGTGGGACAAGGAACAGATTCAGAGCATCCCCATGGCTGAGCCACCCAACCCAGGAGGCAGCACAAGGACTTTCACGGGTCTCAGTGCCCACCGGTCCGGCACTCTACTGAATGCTCGTGAGGGAAGTAGGACAAGAAGTAATGGATAATTAACAACATCAAAGACAGCTAAATGGGCTCCTCAACCTCTCTGTGCCCGAACAAACTTCTCTTTAGCTTCTCTTTGAACCGGACTATAGACAGCTCAGTGACAGCTCGCGGTACCCTACGCATCATAGGAAGCAGGTACGGCCTCAGGAGACAATAAATAAATAAATAGAGGAGGAAAAGGGTATATTTCCACCCCTTTTTAATACACTGGAGCAGAGACACACTGGGTATTAGGACTCAGTCCAATGAAATACCAGTTTGAGTCCGGAGCGGTGCGGAGCCGGGAGGATGACAGGGACCCGGCGCTGGATCCAGAGCCGAGCGTGCCGCGGCTCCCGACACCCTGCCTGTCCTTATTTTGTGCGCGTTTCTTAAAATTAACAAACTCAGCCGGCAAACACAGACCCTGGAGCCATTTCCCACCTCCTGTCGCACTCCCGCTGGTTTTGCTGCTGAGGTTCAGCGGGAATTTCGGCGCCCGGCAAACCCAAAAGCTGCCTTGTGCTTTCACGCGAAGGGACGAGCAAGCGAGCGGGAGCCCTCGGGGCGTTGCGGGGTACCGGTTCACCCCTCGCTGTGGCATCGCTTACAGCCCATCGGTTGGCAACCACCTTCACGGGGGCTGAGGGACCACGGCAGAGCACGCGGCCGGTGCTGTCGTAAGGCAGTTTTCCCCCTGTGTCCATGGACTCCGTCACTGGTGTTTCTCCCGAACCTGTATTACACTCGGCTGCGTGTCCCCAAAGCCACGCGGGAGGCCAATCTGCCGAGCAGGACAACGTTCCCTTCCCCAGTTATTTCTCCGAATATAACCGCGTTTAGAAGCTTTTGCCCTTTAAACCACTAATTCCTATAATCATTAACCCTCCTGACCACAGAGAGTCATTGTTCAGGGGTACGGCGTTAACGACACCCTCAATCCATCCAACTTCAGAGAGGCCTCAGACTGCCCCGCCGATCACACACAGCATCTTCGAAGCAGAAGTCTCTTATTTAAGAGGATTCAGGCAAAATCTTTGGTATTTCCCTCACTGGAAGAAATTCGAATATAATGCGCACACCCACCCCCCGGCCACACACACTGAGGTGGGCAGTGCAGAGCCCACCACCACCATCAACCCTTGCTCAGGAGAAGCTCTTCCCTCTCAGCCTGGAGAAGAGAAGGCTCTGGGGAGACCTCAGAGCCCATTCCAGTCCCTAAAGCGGCTCCAGGAGAGCTGGGGAGGGACTCTTGATCAGGGAGAGGAGCCATAGGACGAGGAGTAAAGGTTTTAAACTGAAAGAGGGGAGACTCAGACTAGATATGCGGCATAAATTCTTTCCTGTGAGGGTGGTGAGCCCCTGGCGCAGGTTGCCCCGAGAAGCTGTGGCTGCCCCATCCCTGGAGGTGTTCAAGGCCAGGTTGGACGGGGCTTGGAGCAACCTGGTCTGGTGGGAAGTGTCCCTGCCCAGGGCAGGGGGTTGGAATGAGATGGTCTTTAAGGTCCCTTCCAACCCAAACCATTCTATGTTTCTATGACACCGTTGCTCCAAGCTATTACGCTGCTGGTTGGGGAACCCTAGAGATAACCCAGGTTCGGTTCTGTGCTTGACACCACCCAGGCACACGTTCAATCTGCTGTCACAGCCTGCCAGCGAGATGGGACACGACAAAGCAAAGGAGGCAAGATGAACGCAGAGGAGGAGATAACCCACAGGAGGTCAACAGGGCGCAGGTGCCACGTCCCGGTTCCCAGAGAGCACAGCAGACTCAGGGCTTTAGGGAAAGATGCAGAGGGACAATACAGGGTACGACTATAAGGCTCTCCCCTAGCACACAGAAAAGAATGGGGAAGCAGAAGACCAAGGCTGCCACAGTCCCTGTTTGTCCCTCTCCTGTGAAGGGAGTAGAAACAGCCCACCACCGAGCCTTCGTCCCTGCAGAACTCGCCTACCAGAGGAAAGCTGGGGACCTAGATCAGCCCTCCAAGGTTCCCCGGCACATCCCAAGGTCGCACTTACTGACCTTCTGACCCTGTTTTTTCAGTTGAACTTCCACTCTCAAGAAGAAAAGAAAAAAAAACCCCAGGATTTTAGAAGAAAAAACCCACCCTACCCCACAGAGCTCGTCACAAACGCAGGGCGCGTGGCACCCAGCATCCTCTGGATGTCACAGCACGCCGGGACAGGAATCCAGGCTAACCCCTCCAGGCAGCACAACGTCCCCACTTTAGCACTACGTCTTTGTGTCACACCGCAGCGCCTGCGAAAGGTCAGCGCCTCACAGGAGAAGCACCTAAGATAATGAAATGCTGCAGAAGGGGGATGGTAAAATAAGCAACTTTTGGGGCTCATTTCCTGAAATCTCCAGTTCAAGGCAAGCCGGAAGCAAATCTCAGGCCCAGATTTCTATTGATGAAGGAACGTGGCCATCTGTCTGTTTGTCTTCTCTGCATTTCTTGCTAGCCCTTATTTCTCTCCTTAAAAAAAAAATCATCCATGCTCACATGTCATATTTGATGCATCTGACAAGGTCAGAGCCATCATATCCCATCAAGCACGCGCCGGTACAGCCCTGCAAAGGGAAACCGAGAAAAGATGTGCAAAGAGAGATCTATTTTTGTGTTTTCATTTTAAGGCATCCCCTTGACTTCTCCCTTCTGACTCACTTTCCAGCTCCGGTACTCAGAGATGCAGCAGAAAGCTGCATCTGGTTAGGAGAGTGCGCAGCACCTTGGTACTCACTTGTCACCTGTCCCCAGTGTCCCAGCACCTCGTGGAGTTATGTTTTCATGGCCGTAACACCAGTTCAAGCTGGAGCAGAAAGACCATTCCCTTTTGGAGGCTGAAAATTAAGAAATTCAGGGCCAGCTCCTCAAGGCTGATGGACGCCTTTGATGGCTGAAGCCCAGCTGACTGGCCAGGGAACCTGGGAGAGTTACGGTGGAGAACCTGAACCCTGAGGCAGACACGGAAACCTGTTCTCATCGAGCATTAAATCCTGTCCCCTGGCCTTTCGCTCCATAATGCGCAATACTCCTTGAGTGGGCAGCAACTGGTTCTTCACAGGAGAGGCAGAAAACAAGCCAAGATGGTGAGGACCTGGTGGTTCAGAAACACGTGAGTCCTTCTGGCCATCACCCGGTTTATCTAAGGAGGAGTTAAGGTGTCAATAAACAGAAGCCACCCCACTCCAAGTCTGTGAGCACTCCCTGAGTCTTTCACAAATTCATTCCAGCTGGGTTTCCATTCAATGAACACACAACTGGGGGATGCCTCTGAGATAGACTACTAACACCTGGGGCAGCTCTGACCTTCCCTCTGGAGCAATCCACAAAGTTTTCAGGTTTCATCCTGCAAACATTTTCACCTGAAGTTTGAGCACAGGCATTATCCTTATCCACAGCAGAAGAAACGACTGGTGCCATCATCTGTCAGGTGGTGCTTACACAAGGAGTTATTTGGGAAAAGATTTTACATTTTCACTTAATGCACTACCTTAATCTGGATTAACCTTCAAGTCTTGAGAAGCTCTAGGAAATAGATAATTCCAAAAAGCAAATGAAAAAATGAAAAAAACAAAAATCCCCAAATCAGATAATTTAAATCGACATGTTATTTTGATAAGATCAAGATTTGCAGAAAACTTAACTCTCACATACAGTATTCATTATGAGTTGCTTGCTCAGCTCTTAAAAGAATCAAACATTTTGGTCGGTCGCAGGAAACCAGCTCAGCTCTAGAGTTTAATCACTGACTCAGGAAGGTATAATTAACCCATGGCTTTTTTTGAGCAGGAGAGTTTTGACCAAATTTATAGCTTTAAAACCAGACATATGCTTGAGACTTTTTGGTTTATCAAGACCTTAAGTCTCAAACCAGGTACAGTACAATTCACTGGATGACGTATGCTACATGAAGACATTTTGTACTTTTTGTTCAGCCAACCGTCCTTAAATAACACCAAATGACCTCTCTTCTCACACACCGAGAAACAACTGAGCTACATAACTTTCTGCTTGCAGACTGCGCAATCAGCTGGATGGTCCGGCCCAGGAAGGTCTCCCAGGTAGAGCTGCTGGCCATGGCCTCTCATGCCATCCATCACTTGGCACCTGGAACACGGCAGCTTTCCTGCTGTCTTGGAAGAGTGGTTGAGAGCTTCATTCAATTAATTTGCTTATTTAAAAGCACAGGTAACCACAGGGACAGAGCAATAAGGCTGTTTAGAAAGGGTCAATTAGCATCTCATCTTCCACTAACTCAAGCCCACGTGAGCCTGGCAGGGGCAGAAACGAGGAAAGAGGTTCTCAGTGAAGGTCAGTGCCCAGCATCCACCTCTGAAGGCTCCAGCGGCAAGAACAGCAACTCAGCACGTCAGGATTTGGCTCTCGCTGGAAAACCTGATCCTTTATCAGAACTGCTTGAGTTCCCACTGAAAGCCAGCTAAGCTCAGCTCCGCATAGGCAGAATGCATGCGGGGGCAATGGGAGGGGATGGCTCTATCATGGAGAACTTTGGAGCTAGCCAACACCAGGACCTGAGCCTGCAGACCAGGATCCGAGCCTGCAGACGGCACTCCTCATGCTTGCAACTGCTAAATGACTCCTAATCATCTTCAATCAAAACCATCCCTGACATGATCTGCTTTCACAACAAAATTTAGTGCCACAAACATGGCTTTTCTAGCCCAAAACTTGTCCACTTCCCTGTGGAGAGCAGTCACGGACCAGGGCCTCTGCGTGAGGAGAGCTCTCCTCTCGCCTTGCATTTGCCAGACAGGCTCCCCAGCCCGCTCTCACCAGCTGAGACCAAACCTACTCAACACAAAACCTGTTCCAGCCTGGGAACAACCTCCAGCTAACTGCTTATAAATACCACTCACACCATTAGTTGATTTCCAGCACAGACATGTGCTGACCTTCCAGAGAGTCTTCTTAGAAAGGATTTTTAACTGGACTTTTGCATTTATTTACTGTAGATAAGGATTGGGGAGCGCTAGCTTTTGAGGGAATTTCTGTCTGAGTTCTCCACAGCCCAGACTTCTCCTCATCCACAGTTCGCAGCCACCACATCGGCTCTGTCTCTCGAGACAAGGGTCATGGCCTTATTTCATGGGGGACCTCCCCACAATGAGCCTGCAGCAAAAGAATAACTCTTTAGAGGCCCCAGGATTACCAGGACTTCAGCAGAAAGGGTCAAGATAGAGTGGGTGGTCTCAAAGCTTCCATTGCTGGAGCACACTGGGAGCGTGGAGACTTCAACCTGTTATCCTCACGGTCCCCTTTCATTTTCTGGGGAAAGCACCCTCCCTTGAAGTATTTATAAGTATTGATAAGATCCCCTCTCAGTCTTCTCTTCTCCAGACTGAAAAGCCCCAAGTCCCTCAGCCTTTCCTCATAAGAGAGATGCTCCAGTCCCCTCATCATCTTTGTAGCCCATTGCTGGACCCTCTCCAGCAGTTCCCTGTCCTTCTTGACCTGGGGAGCCCAGAACTGGACACAGTACTCCAGATGTGGCCTCACCAGGGCAGAGCAGAGGGGGAGGATGACCTCCCTCCACCTGCTGGCCACACTCTTCTTGATGCCCCCCAGGATGCTATTGGCCTTCTTGGCCACCGGGGCACATTGCTGGCTCATGGTCATCCTGTTGTCCACCAGGACTCCCAGGTCCCTTTCCACAGAGCTGCTCTCCAGGAGGTCAGCCCCAACCTGTACTGGTGCATGGGGTTATTCCTCCCCAGGTGCAGTACCTGACACTTGCCCTTATTGAACTTCAATAAGCTTACCCTCTGCCCAACTCTCCAGACTGTCCAGGTCACGCTGTATGGCGGCACAGCCTTCCGGCGTGTCAGCCACTCCTCCCAGTTTCGTGTCATCAGCAAACTTGCTGATGGTACACTCTATCCCTTCATCCATGTCACTGATGAATATATCGAACAGGACTGGACCCAGTACCGACCCCTGAGGGACACCACTTGTGACTGACCTCCAACTAGACTCTGCACCACTAACCACAGCCCTCTGAGCTCTACCTTCCTTTGAGGTTTTCATGAACACAAAACAACAACAACTGGGGACAACTAAAGTTTCCCGCATTCTTGAGAGAGAAGACTGTCCGTGGTTAAAAGCACCCGGGGCTGTTAACAGGGCTGAGGGAGCCCAGCGCATCGCAACCTGCTCTGGACTACCTGCCACTTCATCTTCACCTGCTCCTCCACTGCAATCCCTGCTGTGCTGGGAAGGGACGCTGCTGCTGAGATAATTGAATCATAGAATGGTTTAGGTTGGAAAGGACCTTGAAGATCATTGAGTTCCACCCCCCCTGCCATAGGCAGGGACACCTCCCACCAGACCAGGCTGCCCAAGGCCACGTCCAGCCTGGCCTTGAACACCTCCAGGGATGGGGCCTCAACAACCTCTCTGGGCAACCTGTGCCACTGCCTTACCATCCTCAAAGTGAAAAACTTCTTCCTAATGTTCAACCTAAACCTGCCCTCTTCCAGTTTGAAGCCATTCCCCCTCGTCCTATCACTCCACGACCCAGTAAAAAGTCCCTCCCCAGCTCTCCTGGAGCCCCTTTAGGTACTGGAAGGCTGCAATAAGATCTCCCCGGAGCCTTCTCTTCTCCAGGCTGAACAGCCCCAACTCTTCATCTTCCCAGCACCTGCTTGCAAAAGCATGAAGAGAAATAAAGAACTTGTGCACGCACATGTCAGAACCCCCACTGCAGAGATAAGGCCATCTAATTGCCTCCAGAGGAATAAAAATTGGAAAATAAAATTAAAAAAAGAGAGAAAACAAGCCACAAAGGGCAAAGCCAGTCGGCTCTTGTTGAAATGTCCGAGCTGCGACGTGAGCACTGCCAACAGTGGAACCAGCAGTCAACGGGAAGCTGTTCCTGCTCATGCGGCGCTGCACACTACTGCTGCTCCTGAAGCGCCCAAGTTGGTTTCTGATGCTTTGTGACCCCTCTAGAACCTCTGGTTATGACTTTACAGTGAGATCCACCACTTATCCTGCTGCCCGTTCATTCCCTCGACAAAGGTATCTCAGTCACAGAGAGCAACCGGGTCCCAGTTCGGCTTTTTTAGACTTGATCATGAGCGTCCCACGACCTCTCCCCACCAGACACCTCAGCCCTCAGCCAGAGCCTCCGCGCTGAGCACCGATACCCGCGACCTCCTCCTGACCCGTATCGTCTTTTCTAAATTAAGAAACCTGTTACATCGCTTCCTTCCTTGGCCCACGGGGTGCTAAGAAGGTCACTACCAGATCGTAGCTTAACGGGCTACCGAGTGCCATCCTAATCCTGGAAGGACAGGAACTGCCCGAGCTGATAAATGACCTGAGCGAGTGATTACAGTCCGGATTTATTTGTGATTAGACACCGTGATGGCCCGCTCCGACACTGGGTTTTTTTCTAAGACAACAGAAAAATTCCCCCACCCCGTTTTTGTTGAGCTACCTAGGATGCTCTGTGTCCTCTCGCTACAGGACACTTCCAACCCTGTATGGGCGGGCGCAATAACAGGTATTTCTGTGACCGTTGCCAGAAGAACGGGCATTTTCATCAGCCTTCCTACTTCTCCGGAGTTACTCTCAACGCTCTTCTCCAGTTGCCTGAATGACAGATATTTTCACAGCTTTTTCCGCATCCCCCAAGAAATAGGTAGTTTCGCAGCTCCCTCCGGAATCAACCTTTATTCCACGCGCTCCCGATAATTGGATGGAGAAGCGAAAAACGAAAAAGCAAATAATCAACCAGCAGCGCTCAAGGGGTCAGAAGCCCCACGAAAGCGAAGAACCGGCGGATTGAAGGAGGTGCTGCAGTTCGAGCCCTGCCGTCCGCGCACGCAGGAGAAAAGACACTTTCCTCCACTTACAGTAAATAACCCGTACGAAAAGAAGGCTCCATAGTTTAAAGCACCATTTAATACATCAACGGCCAAATCAAAACTCTGAAAAACTTCTGGCAGTGTTCTTTTTTTTTTTAAAATGTCTTGAATATTATAAAAGTAAAGTCTTTCTCCACTGCTGCTGAATCCCATAATTTCATTTGCCGAGTTAAATCCTGGTCTATGGAATTAGGGCACAGTAGTTCTCTTATTCATGCAGAAAAGGGTTTTTAGCCAGCTCATTTGTTTAACAGAGCTGTACATCAGTATTTTTTAGTCTTACTTTGTGTCAAGATATTCCCACTACTGCTAAGGGAAGGTATTTTAAGCCAGAAGCAGAAAATGGTTTTAGACAAATCATAAGCAAACCCAAATTCCCTTTCTCCTTCAACTGCCTCATTTCGGTTTGAGAAAGTTCAGGTGGACCTTTACCTCTCTGTTATTTCCAGTTTCCTGGATTAGATTTCTAAATAAGGTAAGAAGTGTAAAACTCTCGGATCCTTATTTACTGTACGTGGTATCTCCTGGGGTCCACCAAGCAACCGCAGAGCTCCTGCCCGCACGATAAAAAGTTTTACCCGATCACATTTATTTTTCCTCCCTCCTACGTTAAGTTCCCAAGGGAAAACCCAACCACAATACCAATTAAAACAAACGTGATCCACCAGGACTGTAAACGCTGCCAAACTGGGAACTGAGGACCTGCTTTCATCCATCTGTCTGGGAACCGGAGGGGAAGGTCCACTGCTGAAAACATTACACGGCTCCACCGTCATGCCACGAGCTGTGCACAGTACAATTACACCCCAAAATCTTCCTTCACCCTCTGCTGAAGCAAACTCCAGGTTTTATCCACCTGGAGTCCTGTTCTTACCGAAAAAAAACCGTTTCTAACAGCCGCGGTGATTCCTGGAGCATTTCCTAGTACTTAGGGTCACGCTGTCGCTGGACCCGATCCCCCCAAAACCCTCTTCCAGCCCACCACAAAAAACCTCTTCTTCCAAGAGGCGCTTCCAGCTCAGCCTCCCTGGCCGAGCTGGGTCTGGGGGACGTTAAAGCGTGGGTCCTGGAGTTGGGTTATCTTCCTAAATTGCAGCCTGAGGACACTCCTGTACCTTTCGGGGATGGGGGAACCGCTCAGTCCTGACCAAAGCTCGGAGAACCACAGCCCTGAATTGCTGGTGGTCAAGGAAATCCCAAGCGCGTCCCCCCCAGCCCGCTTTCAAGAGGATGCTCTGCTTGTTCCATGCAAAGGCAGTTACGGGGGGGTTTTGACCAAAATCTGGGCACCCTCCTTCACCACAACACCAGCTCCGTGAGGTGCGTGCCCGCCCCGAGCACAGCGCTTCTCCCGGGGTTCTCCTTGCAGCCTCTTGCTGCGGGGTGGGCACCAGGCGAGGCGGGAGAAGAGCCCACCCCTACAGGACCCACAGCAACCCGCAAACCTGTCTTTTATGAGAAATATAAGCGGTGGTCCTGGTTTGAGCGACACAGGACTAACTCCTCTTCTAATACTTGGGAAAACTGCACTTTTAGAAGACTCCAGTGTCTGAATTTGTGAAAATATTTACTTTACAGCCAGCGATGGTGTGTGGGTCTCAAGGTCTCGGTGTTTTCGAGCTCGCCGGGTGCAAGGATGAGGAGGAGCGAGATCTGAGCACTTGACCCAAGCTGCCAACAGGATTATTTCATACTGTCAACGTCACATTCACTATCAATTAGAAAGTTTGCTGCAAAGTTCTCTCTCTCCCGCGACGGCTGCCACCCTGAGAACTTTGTGCCCCGGTGCCGGAGCCCCGAGCCCTTCC
>VUYV01000064.1:4112255-4138595 GCA_008711295.1 Anarhynchus alexandrinus | reverse complement strand
AAACTTTTTCCCCTTTCCTTTTTTTTTTTCTTTTTTTTTTTTTTTTTCCCTGTTTTGAAAACATGTTTTGAAACTGAAGATTTTGCTTTGGGTCAGGCTGACTCGAACTGAAACACCTTGGTGATGGAATTGAAACGTTCTGCTTTAAGGCAGCTCCTGGGGATCCCCCACCTGAGATGCCAGGACACCTCCTGGGACGTTAAGTCGGGCGCTTTCCCGTCCCTGCCGTGGGCTGAGAGACCTGGCAGGACCAGCGCACTGCCCTGACGTGGCACCTAGAGAGACCTGCCAGGCAGAAATGCGACCGGGATGTAACGGAATCACGGAATTTTCAGAGTTGGAAGGGACCTCTAGAGATCATCCAGTCCCACTCCCCTGCCAAAGCAGGACTGCCCAGAGCACAGCACTCAGGACTGCATCCAGGTGGGGCTTGAAAATCTCCAGAGAAAACCTCCCCGGGCGCCCTGTGCCAGTGCTCTGTCACCCTCACCGTAAGGAAGGCTTTTCTTGGATTTGAACGGAACTTCCTGTGTTCCAACTTGTGCCCGTTGCCCCTCGTCCTGTCACTGGCAACCACTGTCTGGAGTCTGGCTCCATCCTCCTTCCACCCACCCTTTAGGTACTTGTAAGCAATAAGAAGGTCTCCCCTCAGCCTTCTCTTCTCCAGGCTAAAGAGTCCCAGCTCTCTCAGCCTTTCCTCATACGGGAGATGCTCCAATCCCTCAGTCGTCTTAGTTGTCCTACGCTGGACTCTCTCCAGCAGTTCCCTGTCTCTCTTGAACTGGGGAGCCCAGAACTGGACACAGTATTCCAGTTGTGGCCTCACCGGTGCAGAGTAGAGGGGGAGAATGACCTCCCTCGACCTACTGGACACACTCTGCCCTATGCAGCCCAGGATTCCATTGGCCTTTCTGGCAACAAGGGCATATTGCTGGCTCGTGGATAATTTACTATCTACCAGGACCCCCAGATCCTTCTCCTCACAACTGCTTCCCAGCAGGTCCACCCCTAACCTATACTGGTGCCTAGCGTTCTTCCTCCCCAGGTGCAGGACCCTGCACTTGCTCTTGTTGAACCTCATTAGGTTCTTCTCTGCCCGCCTCTCCAGCCTGTCCAGGTCACGCTGGATGGCAAACTACAATTCAGAAGTGAGTGCCACAGGACTTTTTAGGACATTTTTATGCCGGGCAACAGCCAAGTGCCCATGGGGCATGCTCCTGGGGCCACGGTCAGGCTGGCGGAGGATGCTCCTCGCCAGGGAGGCTGCAGGGCATGGTCGCCCACCCCACGAGAACTGGGCTAACGCTTCAGAGGTGGGATCTAGGTCCCAGCAAACCCTCACTCCTCTGCAACCAAACGCACACCGAGTCCTGCCCTCGTCCCAGCATTCCGGGCAAGGAGCTGTGGTTGAATGGATGGGATGGAGCGAGACCTGCTCCGTGCTCTCCACCCCTGGGACAAGGAGCGTCCCTCCGAGCTCACAGCCTGCACGGTCCAGAGCTGACGGGCACTGCATCCAGATCTCCATACTCCCACGCCGGGGCCTAAGCCATGAACGAGATCCAGTGATTTAAACCCGTTCCTTCAAACCAGCCCGCTCGGGCTAGCCGTCATCTCCAACAGAGGCAATAAATCATGGGGACATTCCCGCTCTGCTTTCTCCTCCCACCTCCTGCCTTCCAAGCAACGTTTCCTGAGTAAACCATGGCTTTTACTGGAAGACCAAACACTTTTCCCACCCCGCTGGGTGACATACTCGGATACGTGGGCTGCC
This sequence comes from Anarhynchus alexandrinus, assembly GCA_008711295.1. Lineage (NCBI taxonomy): Eukaryota > Metazoa > Chordata > Aves > Charadriiformes > Charadriidae > Anarhynchus > Anarhynchus alexandrinus. The sequence goes on along the minus strand of VUYV01000064.1, from coordinate 4,136,821 downwards.
CGGTCCCACCGGGAGGGCAGGAGGGGCAGCGAGGGCTCCTCGTCATAACCCACCTGGCCCGCCAGGAGAGAGCCTCCCTAATTAGAGGCTCAATTCAGCCTCAGTTATGCCACAGCATTGCAAAAGGTCAAACTGGAACGAAGCTTTTAATTAAAAGAGAGAAAGCACTAAAGAGACAGAAGAAATGAAGCGCTGGGCTTCGACCGACAGCGAGGTCACACATATCTAACGAGCTGACGAGAGACGCCGCGCTGGCTCTTGCAGCAGAAGTCTCTGCATGCTCTGGCACTGCACCACAGGGACGATCCCTCCTGCATGGGGGTTCAAAGCTCTGCACAAAAAGCCACCGCAGTGACACAGGCTAAAAGCAGGGGACGCGGCCACGTGTCCCGTCATCCAAGAACCTTATAAAGCATTCGAGATGATGAACTTCCCAGGGCTGTTTCCTCAGTTCCCCTCCGTTTCAATGGACCCATCATTCAAGTTCATTGAGCCTCTCCAGAGGTCTGGTAGCATCTCTCAGAAGTTCAGCTGAACGTGCAAAGTGCTGGAATCAACGGTGAGGGCAGCAATGCAGCGAGGAGCCCTCGTGCAGGAGATGGAGAAGAGGGGAGTGAGTAAGAGAAACCTGAGGCCAAACCAGGTCTGAGCAAAGCCCTGGACATCAAAACTTTCAGAGACACCAGGGATGGGGACAAGCCAATGGCTCATGGCCTGCTCCCGTCACACCTGCCGGAGCCCTGCAGGTCTCTACTTTGCCGTTGCTTGGACAGAACGGGGCAGACGGAGAATTGCAGACACAAATCCCAGCAAGGAAGGGGGAAAAGAGACTTTACCTGAGATCTGGATGACATTCTGAATGCCTTCCCCACCCTCCTCCCAAACTCACCCAGATGCCTCGACTGAGGCAAAAGTGCTTATCACGCTCCTAAAGCCTTCTCCTGCTGATAACAACAACCCAAAAACATGCGAGGGGAGGGGAAGTATGAGGGGCAGAGGGACACGGTGCACCAAAGAGCATCAGAAACTCCAAGTTCTGCTCTTGGCTCTCCTGTGCACCTCTTTGAGACCAAGGGCCAAATCACTGCATCTTTTTGTGTCCCTTAGGATGTTACTTTGGACTCAGATGAGGTCCAACAGTTGCACGATAACCTGAAGTGGAGGAGGTGCCATAGAAAAACCTCACCACTAGAGCCAGACCGCAGGAGCTGAGAAAAGGAAGTCCCCCTCTACAGCTGCGTAATCCCTCCTTTCCCAAACGAAAGACCACATTGTCCCGCTCTTATACTGAGTTCCTCTTTACTGCATCAGCCCCAGAGAACCCAGGCGGCAGGAGCAGCAGACCCCAGCCCAGGCAAGGTGGGACTCAATCACTGCACCGCACCGTCATGAGATTCTTCTAGAACCACTACATCTCGCGACGCCAAAGGGAAGGGGGAAGGAGGCAAGTACCCTGCCAAAACACAACATCTCTCAAACAAAGTAACTGCACGAAAACGCGCTGGTTTATTCTCACTCTGGGCTCCCAAAGCATTTCCCTTCTCTGCCTGAATGATAACGGGCATAAAAATTAAATATAAATTCTCCAACAAAAAGCGGAACGCACTGAAGGGTAATAAATCATGGGGGCTGGATGGCATTCAGAGGAAGGTGGGGGAAGGAATAAAGGATGAAATAGTGTAGATACTGACTAAGATATATCATAGACCCTTAAAAACCCAAGACTTGTCCTCAGGGCAGGGGACTCACCGCAGTGGGCTGCATTTTGATGAAGCAGCAAAGGGAACCTGCCCAGCGAAGCAGTGGGGTTGAACCACTGTTCTCCCATCCCCGCAGGGCTCAGGGCACAGTGAATGCCACCCCAGTACCACACTCGCACCCCCACCACCTGCGGGGATGAAGACTGAGGAAAACATCTTCTAATTTCCCCAAAACCCACAATCACAGAATCCCAGAGTGGTGGGGGTTGGAAGGGCCCTCTGGAGCTCACCCAGTGCCACCCCCTGCCAGAGCAGGGGCACCTCCAGCAGAGGCACAGGACGGCGCCCAGGCGGGTTTGGAATGGCTCCAGAGGGGGAGACTCCCCCACCTCTCTGGGCAGCCTGTGCCAGTGCTCTGCCACCCGCACAGGAGAGAAGGCCCTCCTCAGGTTCAGATGGAACTTCCTATGCTCAAGTTTGTGCCCGTTCCCTCTTGTCCTGTCACTGGGCACCACTGGAAAAAAGACTGTTCCCATCCCCATGCCACCCTCCCTTTGAGTATTTGTAAGCATTAATAAGATCCCCCCTCAGCCTTCTCCTCTCCTCTGAAGAGGGACCAGCCCAGTGCCGCAGAGGGGATACACACGCTTCCGAACAGCAGCTATCACGGACTGGATGCTCTCTATCTGATGACCTGAAGTGCTTACACTGGTGTTTCCAGTGACCTGAAACACTCCCCAGGGCATCACAGAGAAGCACAATATTCTGAAAACACTATATATCAGCAGCGATTTTCTTCTAATAAACAAGATCACCTTTAATTTTGCAGGCGCCTCCTACTTCATTAAACTTAAAGATCTTGCTCTCCAGGGGTTTCCTCCTCAACTGGGGCAGGAAATGAAAAGACAGAAAATGCAATTTAATTGGGGATGAAACTTCATCTTTACACTGCCTATCATAATTACGTGTCATTTAAAAACAAGCGTGGAGCAGGTGTGAAATGGCACCAGCTCCGGATGTGCATAAAGAATGTTGACACCAGCAGCATGTCTCGGCGAGAATCAGATGGTGCAACTTCAAAACTCCTTTTCTCCTTGGTTTCTTTCTTCCTTTGTTTCCTCAGACTTCGCAGAAAAATGTCCTTTTGAAATGGGAGCGAAGAAAAGGCGTCTTTGCGAAGCCAAGGAAAGGAAGAGAAGGTAATTTCAGCATCGTGTGCTGGGGCACAGCACCGGTCCCTGCAAAACATGGGGCAGGGCTGGCGTTGGCGTAGAGGATGGGCACATGGAGGCACAGCACCGCAGCCACGTGCCTTCGTGTGACACCGAGATGGCTGGGCTGAATCTGCTGCTCCTTCCTCTCTGGGTATCACTTTGTCTCCCCTCGCCATCCCGGAGAAGATGTCCAGATGTCAGTCTTCCAGGTGAGACCACAGTGCACCATTACAGAAGTGACCTCAAGGTGCTGAAGTTTGCCCTGGGAGTTGAGTTGGGTGGAAGAGGGTTTCTGCTTTCCCTCAGGTGGCCCAGTCCCTTTCTCCATGCTCCAGAACCAGGAGGAACAAAGCAACGAAACACTTCTGTCGAGTTAATATTGAGGGTTTCAGTTGACCTTCTGCAGAGAACAGAACCAAGGAAACGCAAAGACAGCTCTGTGGATGCGTTATGCTGCTTGTTATCGGGGAAAGGAGACCTGGAGTTCATCTTTTGAGCTGCTAGAGACTCTTTGTGGGATTTAGGGCAGCTCAGTTGGCTCAAGCCTTCCCCAAACAGCTTCCACCACTGAGGCTTTTCCACCTGAGGAAGTCCAAAATCAGACTCATCAGGTGTGTCCCTCCATGCCAAGATCTTCTCCAGCATGGGCCTTCCGTGGGGGCTGGGAGCTTGGACCTGCTTGTGCCCCAGCCTTTCTTCTGCCCAACAGCAGTGTTGGCCCTCGCCTGCCCCCAGGGCCCTCCCCAGCCGCAGGCATGAGGGTCACCCGAGTGTAGGAGAGACCAGTGGGAAACCTGGAGAAACCAAACCATTTGACTTCAAGACAAAAGCAGAGTGTTCAGCTCAAAGCAGGAGCGTCCCCAGCTCCTGCTGTGTCCGCTTGGTTGGACTGACATGGCTGTACCTTCCTCCCGAAAAAGAGAGGCCTGAAACATGGGCCGGAGCAGAGGTCCCTACCCTTTGTGCCTTTCTGGATGCTATCAGTACCACCCTGGATTTAAATAGTGCCTATTTTTCTAACAACTACCTGTTCTGTACTTCCAAGCAGGGGAGATAAAATAGGGAGGAACTCTGTTTACCTGATGCACTTTAATTAGTTGCCTGTTGTTGTCAGAGCCCTGTTCTCATATTCCGATGCAAATTCACAGCCTTTCATTTCAAGCAAGACAGGTTGGCTTCTGCCTCCCAGCGATCCTTTAATGTCCCATTTTCTCTCCAGTGAATCGATGTTCAGATCCTCTAATTGGAACTTCTCTGCCCATCCAGCCTTGGGCCGGGTTTGCTCAGCAGCCGAGCGCACCAGGCGCTTTCCCCGATGGAACCAGCGGAGCCGAACCTTGCACGGTGTCACCCAGACCCAACCGCTGCCTGCTGGCAGCCGGCTCCGCTCCCTGCCCGCTCCCAACACGGACCCCCGTCCCGTAAGATGCGCCTTGCCCGAGGCCAGCAGCCCAAGAGCATCCTCTGTAAGGGAGACAGGAAACCCTAACCCTTGTTCCGGGATGGGATGAGGGACAGGCCAGTTTTCCTGTTCCGCTTCAAGGGGCAAAGATACAGCTCCCCGTCGTTTCTAATTTTAAATCACAACACCTCCATCTTCTGCCTGTAAAATTCCCTCCTTCTCTCCAAAGGTCACCAGGCCAGGTGGAAAGCTATTTTTCACAACCTTGCTAATCTGAGGGCACCTTGCTGCCTCCTCCCACCAGGAAAATCACAGAATCATAGAATGGTTTAGGTTGGAAGGGACCTTCAAGATCATCCAGTGCCACCCCACTGCCCTGGGCAGGGACACCTCCCACCAGCCCAGGTTGCTCCAAGCCCCAGCCAACCTGGCCTTGAACACCTCCAGGGATGGGGCAGCCACAGCTTCTCGGGGCAACCTGCGCCAGGGGCTCACCGCCCTCACAGGGAAAAATTTCTTCCTAATATCTCATCTAAATCTCCCTTCTTCCAGTTTGAAGCCATTCCCCCTTGTCCTATGGCTCCACTCCTGGATGGAGAGTCCCTCCCCAGCTCTCCTGGAGCCCCTTTAGGCACTGGAAGGGGCTCTAAGGTCTCCCCGGAGCCTTCTCTTCTCCAGGCTGAACCCCCCCAACTCTCCCAGCCTGTCCTCCCAGCAGAGGGGCTCCAGCCCTCGCAGCATCTCTGGGGCCTCCTCTGGACCCGCTCCAACAGGTCCATGTCTTTCTATGTTGGGGTCCCCAGAGCTGGAGGCAGTGTTCCAGGTGGGATCTCACCAGAGCAGAGTAGAGGGACAGAATCCTCTCCCTCAGTGCTGACAACAAAGCTGATCCGTGGCCAGCAGGCCTGTGGGGGGTGAGAGCCAGCAGACAGGACTGGCCTTTCAGCTGCCGGCCAGAAATTCAAGAGATCCAGGAGGAGTTCCTGGCTCTTCCCCAGCCTCCCTTCGTGACCTTGGGCTTCTGCTCAGCGCCTCCACCTCACCTCTACTCACTGAGGCTAGTAACACTTCCCATGGTTGGTCCTGCAGACAAATTAATTTACATTTAAGAAATAATCTATTACAAAGGCTCTTTTAGAATAAAACTAGATATTTTCTCCCTTGCATCACCGCTGACTTTAGAGAAACGAAGCAAAGAATGACTGAAACCCCCTAGGCCTGGGGCTGGGCTTTTTTACCAGATTTGTGCGTTTTCTGAACAATCTCCAAAAGCCTGGGTTGAGTGACCTACACCGAGTGTCTGTGCTGAAGCTGAAGAAGGGATTGTGAACCGGAGGGGCGCAGACCCGTCTGGCGGTGGGCAGCCACAGCCTGTTTCAGCCAGGGGGGACACATCACACCTCCACGAGCTCAGCATCTGCGGCCATCAACACAAAAAGCACCGCGCGGTGGCAATCCCATGCTCAGCTCCGGCATCATCTCCCATCACCTGCTGCATAATAAGTATATCTAAGGAACAGCAGCTGCCCAGCATCCTCCCCACAACAGCTGAGACTTTCCCAGTGGAAAGGCTGGGACCACAGGGTTTCCACTGGGAACAAGGGGGGGTTCACCAAGGAGTGCTCAAACACCATCTCCCTCCCTCACGATTTACCAGGCTCTGAAACAAATTGCTGGATGAAAAGCCTTCAAACCGGTGCACCACATCTACACACCTGGACTGTTAATGGGATCAGGCACATGCATTTCCCAAGCCCTGTGGTGTTTCGCACCACTGCTGGAGCAGGCAGTCACTCCGGGGCAGAGGGATGCAAACCGCTCTGAGAAAGGTCATAGAATCATAGAATGGTTTAGGTTGGAAGGGACCTTGAAGATCATCCAGTCCCACCCCCCTGCCCTGGGCAGGGACACCTCCCACCAGCCCAGGTTGCTCCAAGCCCCGTCCAACCTGGCCTTGAACACCTCCAGGGATGGGGCAGCCACAGCTTCTCTGGGCAACCTGCGCCAGGGACTCACCACCCTCACAGGGAAACATTTCTTCCTAATATCTCATCTAAATCTCCCCTCTTCCAGTGTAAAACTGTTTCCCCTCATCCTATGGCTCCCCTCCCTGATCCAGAGTCCCTCCCCAGCTCTCCTGGAGCCCCTTTAGGCACTGGAAGGGGCTCTGAGGTCTCCCCGGAGCCTTCTCTTCTCCAGGCTGAACCCCCCCAACTCTCCCAGCCTGTCCTCCCAGCAGAGGGGCTCCAGCCCTCGCAGCATCTCCGGGGCCTCCTCTGGCCCCGCTCCAACAGCTCCGTGTCCTTCTGCCGTGGGGACCCCCCGAGCTGGAGGCAGCACTGCAGGGGGGTCTCCCCAGAGTGCAGCAGAGGGGCAGAATCCCCCCCCCCTCACCCTGCTGCCCACGCTGCTGGGGATGCAGCCCGGGGTGCCGGGGGCTTTCTGGGCTGTGAGCGCACATTGTCGGGTCATGTTGAACTTCTCATCCACCAACACCCCCAAAATCCTTCTCCTCAGGGCTCCCTCAATCCATTCTCTGCCCAGCCTGGGTGTGTGCATGTCCACCCCAGGCCTGGAGCTGCTGGGCCACGGGATGCTCTGCAGCAGGAGGCAGATCAGAAGGGGCTTAACTCCTCCCTCAGATTTTTTTGTCATCTGGACTGATGAAATCCACCGCGGGTGAATGGACATCCACGGACCATCACTCGCTTTCAGATTAGATGAGGGAGTGCAGCCTGACCCCCAGTCTGCAGCACGAACACAGCCGTCCCCTCGGAGCTCCAACCGCTTCGCTCTTCATCACTTGTCCAGCACCAAGACACTCCTTGGGGCAGTGCCTGGAGGGAGCGGAGACCCCCGCAGCCCCCCAGCTCAGCTGCCCCCCAAACAACCCCCAGGAAGCCGGGACAACCCCAGCTTGGGAACAGAATGAAAAACACCTCAAGGTCCCTGGCCAGCAATGGTTCCTCTGACCTATAAAACAGAGAGAGGGGCTCAACCGGCAGGGCAGGAGGTGTCTGCTCAAGCACGGCCCAACCGGGACCCCCTGGAGACGGGAAGGAAAGGGAAGGGAACGCCTCAGCTGCCCGTCAAAACTTCAGCAGTGGAGATAACCGGTTTATACTCATTTATCCCCGCGCTCAATTATCAGCTCAGTTTAGTGTTTGATTTTACACGACTCTGGTCCGGCAGACCTGCCGCTGTTCTGCTGGATTCTGCCTCTCTCACTCATTTATGTATATATTATCCAGTCCCTAAATCATTTTTAATAGCTTCTTTACTCGCGTGCCCTCCCGTCTAATTCCAGCACCATCAGCACAAGGCAGGCTGCAGATACGAAGGAGCTGACATTTCTCTTTTGAGTAATTTGCAGTAGATTTCTTGCCCGTTTGATGTAGTCATTTTGTTCTCGGCGCTGATGTGACATTAATTATTGTTAAATATTCTTATCTGTTACATACAGTTCTGTTTAGATAAAGGTCGGCGCGTGAACCCCTGACAGCGCTCGCTGCTGCCACGCTCTAAAGCCAATTTGTCATTCTCTCCCTTCGATACCCTCATCTTCGCGTCGGTCCATCTTTTCCATTAATTCAGGCACAGCGGAGAGTCATTAGAAAATGCAAAATACCTCAGCTGTTCCGATCGGCACTCGGATAGGGAATCGTTCCACAGGGAGGTCAGGCAACAGTGCCCACCCAAACCCATCAGGATCTGGGGGGCTGCCCCCCAAAATACAGACATATCTTGGCTTGAACCAAAAAGCAGCTAAGCCTCCAGTAGCACACGATGCCTTCCCCCAGCCTGGTCTGCAGCGGGATAGCAGCAGAAGCCCACACCACCCTCTCTTGGTGGAGGACAAGAAGGGCAAGCTCAAGCCACGGTCACCACGTTTGCCACAATGGAGGCACATGGCAGTGCAGAGCCACCTTCCCCGGGACCCGGCGGGCAGCTGGACCGACGCGAGCCTGCTCACACCCACTAACACCTACACCAGCATCTGTGCAGCCGTGCTTTTTGTCCCTCTGACCGAATACATCCCCCACCACCACCCCTGCGTGTTTTTTCTCATGATGGCACCAGTGACATGGGGATGGAGAAGGCACTCTGGCTGGGACCCGCTCCCTGCACTGCAGAATCCCAGAGTGGTGGGGGTTGGAAGGGCCCTCTGGAGCTCCCCCAGTGCCACCCCCTGCCAGAGCAGGGGCACCTCCAGCAGTGGCACAGGACGGCGTCCAGGCGGGTTTGGAATGGCTCCAGAGGGGGAGACTCCCCCACCTCTCTGGGCAGCCTGTGCCAGTGCTCTGCCACCCGCACAGGAGAGAAGGCCCTCCTCAGGTTGAGATGGAACTTCCTATGCTCAAGTTTGTGCCCGTTCCCTCTTGTCCTGTCATTGGGCACCACTGGAAAAAGACTGTTCCCATCCCCCTGGCACCCTCCCTTTGAGTATTGATAAGCATTGATAATATCCCCCCTCAGTCTTCCCTTCTCCAGACTGAAAAGCCCCAAGTCCCTCAGCCTTTCCTCACAAGAAAGATGCTCCAGTCCCCTCATCATCTTTGTAGCCCTTTGCTGGACCCTCTCCAGCAGTTCCCTGTCCTAGGTGTCCCCCCTACCCAGGACACCTCGAGGGGTCGAAACAACATCTCCGCAGCAGATTTGGAGTTCGGGGTGTTGCGGGCTCACCAGCCGTTGGAAAGCAGCCCGTGACCTCGCGTGGCTCTCCCGGGGGACACAAGGCGGTGGTCATACAATCGTCCAGGGACACGTGTCAGCGTGGTGCAAACAACAGAGCTGAGGGCGTTCAGCTGGCAGCAGCGGAGGGCAGGGAGCGCTCACAACCCCCGCGTCATCTTACAGCCCCCAGCGCTGCGTAAAACCCATTCTCCTGCTCGGTGGAAGCCCATGTGCTTTTACGCCTCCACCCAGCAAAGTGCTTCAGCACATCCTTAACCCCAAACACACAAATAGCCTTAATTACATCAAGGGAGCCCTCCACACGCTTAAATTGATGTCGACGCCTAAGCAAGCATCTGAGTGAGGACTTTGGCGCAGAAAGAGGGAGCGAAGAGGATGGCGAGGAGCCGAGCCCGCAGCCCCACCACGCCGGTGAGGAGGACCAGTGAGGAGGACCAGGGTGGGGACGCTCGGACAGGGCCAGGGGCTCCGAAAAAGCAGGACAAGGTAAACGCCAGGGCTCAGCTGGCTGCAAAGGCGGATGCTGCTGCACGAGTTGAGGAGGATGCAGGGGGGGATTCGGGACGACCGACGCTACCGCACGATAAAACACGTGCTCGTTTCAGCGCTTGCCAAACGGAAGGACGCTTGATCCCTTATCCGAAGTGACATTTAATTTTGCATTGTGCTAAATCATTTTGTACTTTTAAATAAAAAGAGAATAAACTCCCAAACTCATCCCCCTCTCAGTAAAATACACAGAAATATTGCATTTTGCTCAATTTAATCAAGTGTGGGGTGTTCTCCTCCGCTTCTTCATATACCAATAAGATAAAAGATAGAAGGGAAAAATCATATTTGGCTCCCTCAGTTCTAGGCTCGAGGAGAAAAGTGCGGTTCACCCCATGCTGAACCTGCCCCAGGCTGAGGATACGGGACTTCTGGTGCCACTGGTACCCATCCATGCCATCCTGGACCAGCACACACACCACAGTTCCTGCTCCATGCTGACCTGCAGACCCCCAGAGATGTACCGCCACCAACTACGCCGCTGGAGATGCACGCAGGGCAGAAGCCCCTGCACTGAGGGGTTTCAGTCTATACCTGCCCCCGGGGTCCCTGCCTTACAACCCCGGAGCAGCCTGCACCCAAAGGCTCCTCTGCCCCTTACGACGTGGCATCTCACAGAGAAGCCATCCTCATCCTTTCTCGAAGACTCTTCTTCGGCGCAACCACCAATAAACTCCCGGGCAAACGGATATTCACATCGCAGGTCCTCAGCTGAGCTACACCGGTACAAGTGGGAAGAAACAGCACTGCCGCCCTCCCCTTTTCTAAATCGGGACCGGGAGAAGGGCGAGAGCTGGCTTCACACGTTTGGGAAGGTATGAGAAACCTCAGGTCCCTCTCCGGGTTTGGGGACAGGGTGTCCTGCAGCTAAAAATACAAGAGACGAGCCAAAAAGTCAAGGCTAGCAAGAGGCATCGGTAGGGTGACCGACGACAAAAACAGAGCCTGTTTATTTATGTAGCCAGTGACCATCCAGCAAGAGAGACTGAGATCTCGGCGCACATGCTGCCTGCCTGACGGACAGGCTCCTGCCAGCTGTAGGAGTCCGATTTCCCCCGCAGGCACCGGGGTTCCCTCTCCCCTTCCCTCGGTGCAGGCTCGCGCCTTTCCTTCAATCATTTTTAGCCGCTGCACGAAGCGGGGTAAGGCGCAGAAGCCATCAGGGGATGGAAATCACTGCTCTGGAAGAGGGTCTCCCCGCTCTGGCCACCACCACCGTGGGAAGCTCAGTGTCCCAGCCTCACCAGGGGTCACGCTCAAACCTCTCCAGGAGGTGATCACTCCACGAGTGATCAGTCCAAGATGGAAACTGGACTGGATGATCTCTCCAGAGGTCCCTTCCAATCCTGACCATTCTGTGAAATCTCTCCCAGAGGGTCTGTATCCACAGCGTGGGTTGGGCGGGAGATGTCCTGTGCCCGGTGTGGCGTTGGGCTGCTCTGTGCTCCCCAAAGCGCTCCCACCGCACCTTCTGTGGGGGTCCTGCCCTGCACCAGACTTGGGCACCTACTGCCGATGGGTTTTGGTTCTTCAGCAGCCCAAAGGGCCACAACTCCAAGGAAAAGGTCCGTTGACCAAAAGCCGTGGGATACAAGTTCAAGGGGGCATGTGGCTGGCAAGAAGTGGTCCTAAGGGACAGGGATGGTCCTCGAGCCCCATCCCAGGTAGCTCAACCAGCCTGCAGATGGTGGCCATGGCTTCCATTGGTAAGATGGAAGCATTGGCCACACAGCAACAAAGTGTCCCCCAAGCCTTGGGCAAAGGGAGCAGCCAGGCCACTTGGGTATCAGCCTTGGCCAGCGCAAGGTGCCTTCCCTGCCACGAGAATCTTGTCTCCACCAGAAATCCTTTGCTACAAAAAGGCAGGAAAACACAAATATGCCTGAAGGAATATTTGGGACAGCACTTCTCACTGACCGATTCCTCTGCAGCAGCTGCTGAGTGTATAACAGGGTATACCAGTATACCAGTGCGTCCCAGTGCCTATCAGGGATGGCCTTGTTTGAAATTAAACTGGGATGGAAGCTGTGGTCTGTAAAGCTTTCTTCTTCCATTCTTCCCAAAGACTTCCAAGCTCAAGAAAAATGTTGCAAAAGGCCATGATAAGATTAAGCTTTTCCCAGCCTGATCTTGCTCCCGTCTTGCTCTTAGAGGAGCCCGGGTAACCACAAGGAGAGCCCAAGAAGTGCGGATGAGACAGGGGGAATGGCTTCAAACTGGAAGAGGGGAGATTTAGATGAGATATGAGGAAGAAATTCTTGTGAGGGTGGTGAGCCCCTGGCGCAGGTTGCCCAGAGAAGCTGTGGCTGCCCCATCCCTGGAGGTGTTCAAGGCCAGGTTGGACAGGGCTTGGAGCAACCTGGGCTGGTGGGAGGTGTCCCTGCCCAGGGCAGGGGGGTGGGACTGGATGATCTTCAAGGTCCCTTCCAACCTAAACCATTCTATGATTCTATGACCCATGGGAGAGCCCGTTGGCAGAGTCCTTTTCTCCAGTAACACCTGCGGAGTTTCACTTCCCCAGGTTGAACAGTACCGGGCCAGAGCGCAGCAAGGCACGGGGGGAGCAGAGGCCGGGGGGGCTGCAGGGAAGACCAGGGCTCCTTCTCGCTGTCAGCATCATTTCCAACAGCAAATCTTGAGCTAAGCGGACTCAGGAAGCTTTCAGAAGTCTGGGCAGCAGCAGCAAAAGCTCCCGCTGAATTAGCTGTATGGAGCAATGCATCAACAGCCTTTGCTTCTGTCACAAATATTTGACATCTCGTCCCAAAGATACCACTAACCATCTGCCCTGGGGAGGCCACATCTGGAGTACTGTGTCCAGTTCGGGGCTCCCCAATTCAAGAAGGACAGGGAACTGCTGGAGAGGGTCCAGCAAAGGGCTACGGAGATGATGAGGGGACTGGAGCATCTTTCTGATGAGGAAAGGCTGAGGGACTTGGGGCTTTTCAGTCTGGAGAAGGGAAGACTGAGGGGGGATCTTATCAATGCTTATTAATACTCAAAGGGAGGGTGCCAGGGGGGTGGGAACAGTCTCTTTCCAGTGGTGCCCAGTGACAGGACAAGAGGGAACGGGCACAAACTTGACCATAGGAAGTTCCATCTGAACCTGAGGAGGGCCTTCTCTCCTGTGCGGGTGGCAGAGCACTGGCACAGGCTGCCCAGAGAGGTGGGGGAGTCTCCCCCTCTGGAGCCATTCCAAACCCGCCTGGACGCCGTTCTGTGCCACTGCTGGAGGTGCCCCTGCTCTGGCAGGGGGTGGCACTGGGGGAGCTCCAGAGGGCCCTTCCAACCCCCACCACTCTGGGATTCTGTAACCGTGATGCCCTGGAAAGGATCCTAGGGAAACGCAGGAACGCCGGGCTGAGACGCACTGAGCGGGGCCGCGTAGCATCCAGCCCGTGGGGCTTTGCAACCCCACCAGAGCCAGCGCTCCAGAGGTCCGGGAAACAACTGCAGGTGGATCAGAAACAAACCCCAGTGACCACACGTACCCGAGTACTTCAGTAAATAAAGAAGACGGGAGGTTTGCTGTCTTGGTTGCGAGTTAAAATGGATGGAGCCGTCAGAGTTCAGCTCCTCTCAGCCATCACAACCGAGCAGAACGCTGGCACCGAGACACAGCCGTTAAAAACACCACGGGAGCACCAAGAGGAGCCTCTGAATGCGGCCACACGCCAGGCTAAGCTTTCCGTACAGGGCTCTTCAGTTCTATTTGCCTTACTTCATTAACCTCAATGGATTTACACCCGAGACCAGCACTGAAAAAAAATCAATTATCTCTCTATTTAACCTCACTGCCCTGATATTATTCCCTCTGTCCCGTATTTGGCTCCCCTCTGATGTCTGCGTGACCCGCCAGAAATTCGGGCGCAGTCTCCACGCCGTAGGACGAACTTCCTCCCGCATTCACCAAGGGGAGGAACGGACAAAGCCACAGCTGCTTTTCGCCAGAGTGATTTCAGCATTAAACTACCGCAAAAACACAACCGGAAAACTCCAGATGCACAAGAGCAGCCGTTCCCTCCGCAACTCCGCACTCGATGGCGTGGATTGAGGTCCACGTCTTGCTGTAAGGAACCATCTCCTGATGGGAATGCTCTTGTAGAAGCGGACACCACATTAAGAGCTGAAGGGAAGACTCAATGGCCCGTCACACCAGTTGGCAGCGCCTGAGAAGCCGCCCAGCACCCGGAGAGCAGTGACACTCTTAGTTTTCTGCCCACCACAGCGGTTACGCACTTTTATCTCGCTGCGGAGAGCAAGCTTTCACCAGACACATGCCCTCCGTTCCTGGTGTTGGTGCGGCACACTGGAAGCCACTGAAGGAAAGATCTCCAATGGGGGATAAATCATTTTTTATGCTACTTCGGTCTCCAAGAACACACCAGATGATCAAGTAGAGCTGACATGAAAACAAAGCACAGGCGCCTCTGCTGCTCCACCACCATTGAGCTTCAGACACAAATCTACTATGTCCCACTCCAGTGGCCACCGGCACGCCTGGTCATGGGGCACAGACCAGAGTCCCTCAAAGGTTTGGCCAGTTGGGAAGGTCCTTTCTCAGCCCCACCTGACACAGACACCTCTTGAGAACCTGCTTAGGGAAGAGCCAGCGTTTCGAAGGCAGCCGCGCAAGGCTCAGCTTGGCCGCGTGGACCTCTCGGGGATGCCCACACGAGCTGGTGCTCGCACAGCTCCAGCCGGAGAGGCGGATATTAATTCCGTACTAAATTGGGTGGTTTGTTGTACACAAGCAATTTCTTTTTTTAATGAAATGGGTGTATCATTATGATTAGGCATAGTCGTTACAGTCAGCTTTTAATTAGATTTGTGTAATTAGAAATTCACTGAGTTATTTCACACAGTGGAAAAAATATGGCTCGGATGGGGTTACAGAAGACGGCGGTAGATTTCTCTGTAGCTCCCAGAGCTGACTGTGATAATCTGAAACAAATGACGTCTTTGATTTTGAGACCTTCACAAGGTGCGCGTAATGCCTAACTTCTGGCAGATTTGGCATGGCTGAGAGGCAGAAATCAGGCAAGAGCAAGTGGAAAATATCATGACTAGTTCCTACTGGTTTTTTCTTCTCCTGCAAACATATTCACCTGCCCAACCGGGGGAACCGGGAGGCTGATGCTGGTGCCACACCAGAGGCACCACCTGACCTGACCACCCAGCTGGGCTCGCTGCCACGGAGGGCATGTCCCCAAGTCACCACTTGGGCTTGGACATAGCAATGGGATGTTCATATGCCAAATGCAGAGAAAGTCATTTGGAGAAAGCCTAACATGTCGGAAGGCTTTTGCCAAATACCAGACAGGCAGATGGGGGTGCAGACCCACACGACTCGGATCCAGCACCGCCTGGGAAGCATCAATGGGAAGCATCAAGCAAGCTGGTTGCCTGTTTTTGGCTTGTTTATCCCAGCAAACGGNGTAGCTCCCAGAGCTGACTGTGATAATCTGAAACAAATGACATCTTTGATTTTGAGACCTTCACAAGGTGCGCGTAATGCCTAACTTCTGGCAGATTTGGCATGGCTGAGAGGCAGAAATCAGGCAAGAGCAAGTGGAAAATATCATGACTAGTTCCTACTGGTTTTTTCTTCTCCTGCAAACATATTCACCTGCCCAACCGGGGGAACCGGGAGGCTGATGCTGGTGCCACACCAGAGGCACCAGCCCCGACCACCCGGCTGGGCTCACTGCCACGGAGGGCATGTCCCCAAGTCACCACTTGGGTTTGGACACAGGAATGGGACGTTCACATGCCAAATGCAGAGAAAGTCATTTGGAGAAAGCCTAACATGTCGGAAGGCTTTTGCCAAATACCAGACAGGCAGATGGGGGTGCAGACCCACACGACTCGGATCCAGCACCGCCTGGGAAGCATCAATGGGAAGCATCAAGCAAGCTGGTTGCCTGTTTTTGGCTTGTTTATCCCAGCAAACGGAAGCTGAGAGGCCACACAAGTGCCTTCTGCAGGGGCAAGCTTCAGGCCCGAGGGAAAACCATTTGAGCTAAAGGAGAGACTGCCACACAGCGAAACGGCCACAGGATGGCTGGGAGGAGACTCCAGCAAGAAAGCCCTCCCCACCGCTTCTCCCAAGACAAAGCTGCTTGTAAGAAAGAAAAAAAACAACAAACCACCCAGTTGCTTATGTTTGGGATTATTCGTGAGCAGTTACAAGATAGAAAAACCAGATTCCCCAAGTTGGGCGCTCCCTCGCAGCCCTTCGAGCCGGAGTCCAGCGCACAGCAGTGGAAGGGGCTGATCCAGCCACGCTGGCGTTGGTCCGTTGCTTTACTCTACATCCTCCTGACTGTCATGATGAACATCCAGCTGGAAGAAAAAAACCTTTTGGGGTTTAAGTGTCAGCACACTTGTCCCGACCATGGGACACAACGAGAAATGCCTTCACTTATTTCTTTAGGTTTGACCTAAGGAGAGCAAAGTTCAGGTGTCCTGGAATGGATCAAGCATAAAACAAGCAATCGCTGGCATTGCTATGGAGACACAATAAGTTAGCCCCACCAGCCAGGGGTTTCAAATAGATGGAAAAAATACAGCGTCTGGGGGAAAAGGGGGGAGGTTTGGCTGGTTTTTACTGTCTTACGGCATTAGGAATCAGAAAAGAAAAAACCCTCTCCACGGTCATTTGCACATAAGCATCCTTCCATCAAATCCTATCACCAAGATGGAAGAAAGAGGACATCTTTGCCAACAAATGTGGTATTTGCTTAGGGTCCGCTTACAGAGTGAACAGCTATATTTATGTATATAAGTAGATCTTGGAGCCTATGTGTACGCGTGCACACGAGAGAGCGCTCCCTCATGGCGTCCTGTCAGAAACATCTTATTACACTTCATCTCAGCACTGCCCTGTCGGAAACAACCACTTCTTCAGAGCAATATCCTCCCCTCGCGGATCCCCAGGTACCACAGGCTTTGTAGAAGATGACTTTACTAATTCCAAGATGCTTCCCCCGCCCCCCAAAGAAACTGTGAACATAAAACCATTATAATATAAAAAGTTTATCCGATAATTTTTCTTTCGACATACCTGAACATAGAGCTTTTTCCTAAATCCACTATTTCCTAAATCCACAATATTTTTAAATTCACTTCGCCTTGTACTGACAGCAATACTGCATAACTCAAATATATTTTGCCTCCACGTCTTCTCCTACCCAGACGTGGACGGAGTGTCTCTGCAGGAGAAAAGACGGGTGAAGCTACAAGTCCCCCTCGGAATGACCACCAAGATCCTCAATCTCCTGCCACCAAAGAAACAGTGTTTCACTGTAGACATCCCCTGTGCTTGGCCAAAACCATGGAGGGAAGTCCAAGGTGGTCCACCTGCTGCTTTGCTTGTCCCCGGCAATCTGCTTGATGAGCGAACACTCATTATTCTTTGGCAGAGATATCCTTCACACCCTCACCCACCTGCTAAAAATGCCCCATTAATTCCCAAATGGAACTTAACTGGGTCAGCTCTGGTGCACTGCACAAGCTGAGGGAGCAGAGGATGGAGTAGCAGGGAAAGCATCAGCTCGAAGACACAGGAAAGCACAAATTCAACATTTTTCCCCTATTTTAACATGCATCATGTAACAGCGCTGTAGTGAGCAACACCAACCTCACACACCTCCACACACATTTGGAAAGGACCTGACCCCATTTTTACTGGTGACCCAAAGTGTTCACCGAGACTCCAAGTGCCTTAAGTCTCACAGCTCCCCATCCCCTGAAACAAGGGACATCTCCACACCAGGTGTTCACCCGCTCCTACCAAAACAGCCACAGGTCTTCTGCCCACCCGAGTGTCAACTGCTCCCTCGCAGGCAGGTGAAGGTCTACCCTGATTCCAAGTGTGCACATGTCCATGACAAGGGGCAGCAACTGGGACATACCAGTGGTACACCCCTGGTGGCAGCCAGCCCTGCCCACGCGAACCTGGCACCTCTGTCAGGCATTGGGTACCACCTCTCCCGTTCACACTGGGAGTCCAGTGCCACACCACAACTCCACATCTCAGAGCCAGCGCGTGGTCCTCCCAGACAGTCCCACGTGCTCTGTAACACAGATGCTTTTAGCACTCCAGCCAGGTGGGGACATCCGAAACCCAAAGTCACTTTAATTCACCCCCAAGCCAGAAGAGCATCTTATGGCACAGCCAGGAGCAGAATCGGGACTCACCCCACAGCACTGCAGCTTAGAAAAGCTCCCTGAGCTCTTTCTTCTGCGATAGCTGTTGGCACATCACCGCACCGGGCACCCATAACGGGCTGCGTGCTGTCTGCACCCTTGAGGAAAGCACCACAAGCACGAAGTATTCCATAAAGCAACGGGAAAATGCTCTCCTGCGAGACTCGAGCCTGAGGTTTTCCCATTAGACTACTTTTACAGCTGGGGAAATGAAGCAGAGACAAGAAATGGCCCCCAGCCACGGAGTCGGCTACTGGCAAGAGAACAGCCGCCTTTACTACCACATTCGCACACGGCTGCCTCACTACTCCGAGCAGTATTTGCATCTTAAGTAACTTCTCCCACGTAAGCGAGGACACTGCAGCACAGCCAAGGCAGCCAGGCTCCGCTTCGTGATGAGGTGGGCAGCCGGAGGGCATGGCCCACACCTTCTTGGTTGGGCCATGGATGGCCAAATGGCCCAGAGCTTCTGAGAAGATAACATCTACGCTCCGGCTCAGCTCCTGCTGTGCCAAGTTATGGCAAAGTTTGAAAAAAGCTGGAAGAGATAGCAAAAGGCAGCTCTAACCCATTGAAATGAAAAAGCTCCTAAAAATCACAGCCTTCCCCTTAGAGTTTTTCCATTAAGTTGTCTCTCAAGCAGCAGCGCTGGCGGGTGGGAGAAGGGGGAACCAATTATACAAACAACTCACGATACATCGATAAGAGCATTTGATTAAGGAGCACTTTAAAGAAAGCCCCTTAACAAACATTTGAAGGACCCCTAATATATGTTTGCAGTCACGTCTGGAGCTAATTTAAACAGAGAGTTTATTTGCACAACCAGGCGAGAGTCAAATTATGAAGCAAAACTCTTGTTTTCTTCCTCTTCCCCAGCCTTCCACCAGGTACGCAGTCCCCGCTACTCCAATTTCCCCCAGTCCTGTTTGTGGGAATAAAGCCTTTCCTCCCCACCTGCAGGCTTTCAGGCTAGAAGTGTTCATTCGCTCATTGCAATCACAGCCCCGAGTGACTCTCAGAAACCCTCTAACTTCTCAGGCCAATCACAAATAAGCAGCACAGCTTGAATTTCAAACTTTTTTTTTTTTTTGAAGCTGAACATCTCTGAGAGCACTTCATCAAAACCACTTGATGAACAAGCTTGGGAGAAACCTCCTGTCTGGAGAAGTGGCTGGTGCAGCAGAGGAACCTGCATCCCCCAGGAGCTACAGCTTCTGAGCATGTAGGGGAACTGCTCCCAGGACATAGAATCATAGAATAGTTTAGGTTGGAAGGAACCTTAAAGACCATCCAGTCCCACCCCCCTGCCCTGGGCAGGGACACCTCCCACCAGACCAGGTTGCTCCAAGCCCCGTCCAACCTGGCCTTGAACACCTCCAGGGATGGGGCAGCCACAGCTTCTCGGGGCAACCTGCGCCAGGGGCTCACCACCCTCAGAGGGAAAANNNATCTCCCTTCTTCCAGTTTAAAGCTATTCCCCCTCGTCCTATCACTCCATGCCCCAGTAAAAAGTCCCTCCCCAGCTCTCCTGGAGCCCCTTTAGGCACTGGAAGGGGCTCTAAGGTTTCCCCGGAGCCTTCTCTTCTCCAGGCTGAACACCCCTA
The DNA here is from genome assembly GCA_008711295.1 of Anarhynchus alexandrinus. Classification (NCBI taxonomy): domain Eukaryota; kingdom Metazoa; phylum Chordata; class Aves; order Charadriiformes; family Charadriidae; genus Anarhynchus; species Anarhynchus alexandrinus. The sequence goes on along the minus strand of VUYV01000064.1, from coordinate 4,117,446 downwards.
ACTCTCTCAGCCTTTCCTCCCAGCAGAGGGGATCCAGCCCTCGGAGCATCTTTGTGGCCTCCTCTGGACCCGATCCAACAGCTCCATGCCTTTCCTATGTTGGAGGCTCCAGAGCTGGACGCAGTGTTCCAGGTGGGTTCTCACGAGAGCAGAGAATAGGGAGAGAATCCCCTCCCTCGCCCTGCTGGCCACACTTCTGATGTAGCCCAGGATATGGTTGGCTTTCTGGGCTGCAATCGCACATTGCTGGCTCATGTTGTGCTTCTCGTCAATCAGCACCCTCAGGTCCTTCTCCTCAGGGCTGCTCTCCAGCCATTCTCTGCCCAGCCTGTGTTTGTGCTTGGGATTGCCCCACCCCAGATGTAGGACCTTGCACTTGATCTTGTTGAACTTCACGAGGTTGGCACAGGCCACCTCTCCAGCCTGTCCAGGTCCCTCTGGATGGCATCCCTCCCCTCCAGCGTGTCTACCTCTCCAAACAGCTTGGTGTCATTGGCAAACTTGCTGAGGGTGCACTCCATCCCACTGTCACCAACAAAGATGTTGAACAGCGCCAGTCCCTGTACTGACCCCTGAGACACACCATTCGTCACTGGTCTCCACTTGGACATCGAGCCGTTGACCGCAACTCTTTGAGTGCAACCATCCAGCCAGTTCCTTATCCACCAAGTGGTCCATCTGTTGAATCCATGTCTCTCCAATTTAGAGACCAGGATATCGTGCGGGACAGTGTCAAACGATTTGCACAAGTCCAGGTAGATGACGTCAGGTGCTCTTCCCTTGTCCACTACCACTGTAACCCCCTCATAGAAGGCCACCAAATTTGTCAGGCATGACTTGCCCTTGGTGAAGCCATGCTGGCTGTCACCAATCACCTCCTTGTTTTCTATGTGCCTCAGCAGAGTTTCCAGGAGGATCTGCTCCATGATCTTGCCAGGCACAGAGGTGAGACTGACTGGCCTGTAGTTCCCTGGGTCTTCCTTTTTTCCCTTTTTGAAAATAGGGGGTATGTTTCCCCTTTTCGAAAATAGGGGTTATGTTTCCCCTTTTCCAGTTGGCAGGAACCTCGCCAGACCGCCACGACTTCTCAAATAGCAGCCATCATATATGACATGATAGTGATATCATGTTTTTCTCCTGAGCAGGATGGTGGGAGCACAGAAAACTATTGTTTGTTCAGCTTTAGGGCAGAACCAAAGTTCTTGAGCAACCACCAATGAGATGACCTGTTCCAAGTCTGTCTTCTTCCAAACAATACCACCTACACGTTCTCCAGGATGTTTCACCATGCAAATCTCCCACCAGGCAATGAGAAACTCGGGTTTCTGCATCCCTGTCGGGTGCCCAGCCAGCTCCCCCGGGTACCGGCAGCTGGGAAGGGACCCCGTCCCCTCGGGTGGGCAGACGGGGACCGCCGACCTTCAGCGCTACAAAGAGGAGTGGCAGCAGCTCATGTTGAAGATGTGAGCGGGAGCGTGTGTCCTCCGATGGGGACAGCACCCTTGTCATTGCGCTGAGCCCCAGATGACACAGCACTCAATGCAGAAATAATCTATAGTAAACACAGTACAGGTGTAGAGTAAACTCTTACTTGTGACAGAAGTTCGTTTTCACTTTGCTTAAAAGCAGAAATATTTCAGTTGTAGTCCAGAAGTACTCATCAAAACAGTCTCTACCAAACGTGAGTGAGGTGACTGGTTTTGAAAGGAGAAAAATGGAAATTAATTTGGGAAAATAATAATAATAAATCACTGCTGAGTAACAAGTCCCAGCAGAAATCTGATCTGCACACCCAGGACAGATCTTGAACTTACGGATCTGTTACACCTAGGAACGAATATTGAGTATTCAAACACTCAAACCTTCAAAATTCTACATCTCTCTGGTGTTCAGCTTATCTTCTGTGTTTCCTCTAGCATAAAGTATGTTTTTTATCTGACCGGGACTGACACAGTCACTTTCACAAATTGCTTGGATTCGCCATGATGCCCTAATAATAGAAGCAGACTTAAAAAAAGACTTCATCACAAGCTGAAATTTGAAACAAAGAAGTTGAATTTTCAAAACAGATTTTAGAGCGGAACATTTTTTTCTGTTCAACATTTTTCCTGGCACATTTATAGTTCTCTAAACATTTCAAATTTGATGAAAAATGTTATTTTATCAAAGAGATGGGCTCATTCAAGATCTCTTCTTGACCAATTGCGTGAAACGATCTTACAATGATGAGTAAGTATTGATTTGCCCAAAGGTGGTAAGTGGGTGGCAATTAGAAGGGGGCAGCTTTTTATACACTCCGGGAGAAATGCGTGCTCCCAACAGCTCATCCCACGTGGCGTACGATGACAGGACCCCAGGGCCACCAGAACAGGTCTCTCCCTGCCTGTACCCCTGCCAAAAATCCTTGCCCGGGAGGATAATCTTTTATTTGGTCTTTCAGTGTACTAAGGGATTTCTCATTTTATTTGGGTTTTTATTTCTTTTTCTTTTTGTTGCTCACTGCTGGAAACACACCATCACTGGCAATTCCCGTGGTGGCTGGGGGAACGCTCGCCACTTTAAGGTGATGCAAAACAGTTTAATCTCTCCCAAATTTGGCTGTTGTCTTTTTGCAATCACAGGATCTAGCTTGCACGAAAGCCTCGTCCCCACACTTGGTCGCAGGCAGCCCATACCGGCATCCCTCCATCCCGCGGCACATCCCGCTCTTTCATCCTGGAGACGGCTCCAGAACGATGGAGCTGCTGAACATCATCCAACCAGGATGAGCACATTAAGCAATTCTTTCCCAAGTTACACGCAGAAACATTGGGACCGTGGCGGGGGAAGAGTCTCAACAGCTCTTGGACGTACGTTGCCAACCAATGGGGAGGTTTAGCGGGGGTTACTACACCCTACAGGTTGAAAAGGGAAGGAGAGAAGAGCTCAGGAGGAGGTTTTGGGAGAGATCCTTGGAAAAGGACCATTGGGACAGAGATAGAGAAGCCTGACGAGGAGGGAACACGTGGATCAAGCATGGGGCAGCTAGTATGATGCAAAACACCAGTCTGTCCAAGCTAAGAAGACCAACCTACAACCTCATTCCCAGATCTCCCCCATGTCCAGACACATCTCCTTCAGATTCTGCAACACCCCAGGGAGTGGACTAGGGACCCTGAAAGGTCCCTTCCTACCTAAAGCATTCCATCGTTCAAGGTTGGAACTGTATTGGGATGGCAGGACCTTCCTCTTGGCCACGAGACGCCTGGGTGTGCAGTCCTTAGGATGCAGAACAGCGGGCAAACAAGAAGGGAATTTTTACCTGGTTGTTGAAAAAACACAAATGGCTTTTCTGAAGGGCTATAAAACGTCCCCTGTGACCCAAATATCCTTCTCATGAAAGCAAATGGAGAATGACGGACCTCTGAAGGAGACATTAGCCCCTCTTTCAGTGTACCACGCGTGCTATCTGTCATACAAACCCTGCCGTAGGAACGGCTGCACCCTCCTCACCCTGGGCTCTCCGTGGTGAAGCAGCCCACGAAGCAACCCAAAACTTTCACAAAATCCAAACCACGAGGGGCTGACAAAGTCCGTTCCCTACGTGACAGATAGCGCAGATGGTTAACATTCAGGGACCTGGCGCCAGTCCTCCACCGCACAGCGGCGGCACAAGCGACCTCCTTCATGGCTCCAACTCCAGCTCAGCACCGGGGCGGTCCCGCAGGTGAACCGCTCTCCCCTGCGCAGCATCGGTGTGCCGGGGGGGAACGGGCGGTTCAGCTGGGGTCAGCAAAGCCCCTGAGGCGACTAAAGCTGTCCCCTGCTGACTCAGCAGCTCTCAGCTGGGCTCTCCTGGCTCGCGTTACCCACACACACTGTTCCTCCTCACCAAGACAGATGGAGGCAGCTGTGGGCACAGAGAGGACATCCCGAAACACGCACCCAAACGGTTTGGAGAGGGTCCTGCTTAGGCAGCACCCCCAACGTGACCTTCTCCCATACGAAGTATCCACCACCACCACTTTGAGAGATCTAACCCGGGTCCTGAGCTCTTTCCTTTGCCAAAGCAGCTCCTGACGCCAACCCAGCTAACAGAACCACCCCACCACTTTCCCCAAACTCCCTAAACTTTGGGCACCTCTGCTTTGCAGGCACCTCCTCGGCACAGAGCAAGAGCATGAGCTATCACCGTTCACTGCCGCGCTTCACACAGGGCTATGCAACCCCAGGCACGCAGAAGAGCTTGGATCCTGGAAATACTATCTCAGCGTGGGAAGAGAGAGGCACCCCCGCTGTCATCTCTGCAATGACAGTCTTGCGGCGTCCTCGCAAGACGGTGGAGGTGCTAAGGATTAATTGGGAACACGGGGAGGTGCTGAGGATTAATGGGAACATGCCACCACCTGCCGGGTTCTGCTTCTGCACCCAGCAGAGGTGGAAGACCTGCTCCATGGGGGTCCCGACACAATCCCCTCCTGCTCCCCCATCCCCTCCTGAGGACTGACCGCCCATCATTGGTTTGTCTTTAGGAAATGAAGAGGACAGTAAGTTCATGTCTACGGGGTCAAGTGGAAGAGTCACAGTGAGACGGGATGGTGTAACGTTGCAGTAATTAGCTCACAGGAGAAAGTACCGGCTGCACCATGGCTGGCTATAGCAATGGTTACCACCAGCCAAAACCCTCTCCGGGATCACCCCTGACAGCTATGGCAAAGCTGTGCCTTTCACGGGCTACAGTCACATCCATTTTCCTGGGCAGTCCTGTCCCGAGAGGGACAAGGTGCCGATATCTGCTTCCGAGGACAGTGCTGCTCTTCAAACAGAAGCTGTGAGTGCCTTCACCTCCCCCAGACTCCACCGGGATTTGTGGCACCCTCCAAAGAGGGCTCGGCACACGCCGACCCGCTCCACGAGTCCCCAGCCTACCGCCCTGTGCCACGGTGGCCAGGGCAGGAGGTACACAGGCCCAGCACCTCACGAGCCACCATCGCTTCGCAACAGCCACGCTGGTGGGAGCCCACAGGGAGAACTGTAGGGTGAGGCCCAACGCGGCACACAGACACACGTCAGAGTCAAACCGCTCCGCGCAGACGGGGGTGCGCAGAGTCGAGCCACGGGTCCCCCGCTGAACGCAGTCACTCTCTGCCTTAAGACCTCAAGGTCTCCCTGGCCAGGACTTGGTGGGTGCTCCATCTGGCAGATGGAGGCT